>KK118516.1:0-308877 GCA_000611955.2 Stegodyphus mimosarum
GCTCATCTGAAGTGGAATTTCCCTCTATGACAGACTAGCTCTTGCCTGAAATTTAGTTTTATTGTTTGCTAAACAGAAAGAAAAATCCGGTTTAATTAAAACAAAACAATGAATATCCAAGTTTCTCAAACGAGAACCAAACTGTTTTCTACTAGTGTGGTAGTTACAGTATTAAGATGTGTAGTTAAAAAATTCTATTTTGAAGCGAAAGAAACGATTTACTTATGCTAATCCACATTTTAAAACTGAATTGTGGTCCTTCTCACAACTTGGATAACAGCTATAGACATCAGTTATCTCTGGATACTTGATGAAAATAAGCCAGAAATATGAATGAACGGAAGCCATGTATGTCAACATATAAAACACATATCATTGGCCCCATTCATCCACATCTCAAGGCACATTATCTGAAGTAGAATTTTCCTTGGTATAGCAGAGTGTCCCTTTCCTAAGCTTTACATTTATTCTTTGCTAGAAAGAAAGAAAGATTTGTTTTAATTAAAACAAAGCAGTGAATATCTATGTTTATTATTCTGAAATTAGAAACAAAATGTTGTAGTCTGGTACTTACAGCAGTAATGAGTGTAATTGTCCACGCATACAAGATGAAAGGAACCCCGAAATCTGAATAAATAAGCTGATCTATGCAAGCATGCAAAACACGAATAACTGGTCCCACTCACCGAGATCTCAAGGCACCAAATACGAAGGAGTCCCTCTGTTCACGAAACATGTCTAGGGGAAAAAATTCTATGTTAAAGAAAAACAAAGCAGTTACTTGTTACTTATCCTCATGTTGAAGCCTCTTCGGTACCTGCATAACACTTGAGGACATCAGTTATCTCTCGATATGTAATGAATGCAACCCCGAAATATGAATAACGGAAGCAGTATACGTGAACGTATAAAAGACATAATTGGGCCTGCTCATCCACATCTGAAGTCAACGAATCTGAGGTAGAATTTTGCTCTGTATAACAGAGTAGCTCTTGCCTGAAATTTATTTTTGTACTTTGCTAAAAAGAAAGAAAAATCTGTTTTAATTGAAACAGAGCAATGAATATGCATGTGCCTTATCCTCAAAGTAGAATTAAGCTGTTCTCCACTAGTATGGTAATTACAACAATAAGGAGTGTAATTAAAAATTCTCTTTCGAAGCAAAAGAAAGGATTTACTTACACTAAACCACATGTTAAAACTAAACGGTTTTCCGCATCCTCATAACTTCGATCACAGCTAAGTACATCAGGTATTTCTAGATACATGCTGAAAATAACCCTGAAATATGAATGAACGGAAGCAATCTATGTGAACATATAAAACACATATTATTGGGCCCGATCATCCACATCGCAAGGCGCCATATCTGATGTAGAATTTTCTTCGGTATCGCATAATACTCCTTTCCTAAGATTTACAATCATTCTTTGCTAAAAAGAAAGAAAGATTTGTTTTAATTAAAACAAAGCAGTGAATATCTATGTTTCTTATTCTCCAATTAAAAACAAACCATTGTAGTCTGGTACTGACAGCAGTAATGGGTGTAATTGTCCACGCATACAAGATGAAAGGAACCCCGAAATCTGAATAAATGAGCTGATTTATGCAAGCATGCAAAACACGAATAAGTGGTTCGCTTGACGAGATCAGAAGGTACCAAATACGAAGGAGTCCCTCTGTTCGCTGAACATGTCTAGGAAAAAAAATTTGTTGTTAAAGTAAAACAAAGGAATTACTTGTTACTTACTTACCACATATTAAAACCTCTTCGGTACTTGCATAAGAGCTGAGCAGATGAGTTATCTTTGGATACGTGAAAAACGTAAGCCCGAAATATGAATGAACGGAACGTTGCATGTCAACATATAAAATACATCATTGATCCCGCTAATCCACATCTCAAGCCACTGAATCTGAAGTGGGATTTCCCTCTATGACAGACTAGCTCTTGCCTGAAATTTAGTTTTATTATTTGCTAAACAGAAAGAAAAATCCGGTTTAATTCAAACAAAACAATGAATATCCAAGTTTCTCAATCGAGAACCAAACTGTTTTCTACTAGAATGGTAGTTACAATATTAAGAAGTGTAGTTAAAAAATTCTATTTTGAAGCGAAAGAAACGATTTGCTTATGCTAATCCACATTTTAAAACTGAATTGTGGTCCTTCTCCTCACAACTTGGATAACAGCTAAAGACATCAGTTATCTCTGGATACTTGATGAAAATAAGCCTGAAATATCAATGAACGGAAGCCATGAATGTCAACATATAAAACACATATCATTGGCCCCATTCATCCACATCTCAAGGCACATTATCTGATGTAGAGTTTTCTTCGGTATCGCATAATACCCCTTTCCTAAGATTTAGAATCATTCTTTGCTAAAAAGAAAGAAAGATTTGTTTTAATTAGAACAAAGCAGTTAATATCTATGTTTCTTATTCTCGAATTAGAAACAAACCGTTGTAGTCTGCTACTTACAGCAGTAATGTGTGTAATTGTCCATGCATACAAGATGAAAGGAACCCCGAAAAATTGAATAAATGAGATCATTTATGCAGGCATACAAAACCCAAATAAGTGGTTCGCTCGACAAGATATGAAGGCACCAAATACGAACGAGTCCCTCTGTTCGCTGAACATGTCTAGGAAAAAAAAGTTGTTGTTAAAGTAAAACAAAGGAATTACTTGTTACTTACTTACCACATATTAAAACCTCTTCGGTACTTGCATAAGAACTGAGCAGATGAGCTATCTCTGGATAAATGAAAAACGTAAGCCCGAAATATGAATGAACGGAAGGTTGCATGTCAACATATAAAGCATATTATTGATCCCGCTCATCTGAAGTGGAATTTCCCTCTATGACAGACTAGCTCTTGCCTGAAATTTAGTTTTATTATTTGCTAAACAGAAAGAAAAATCCGGTTTAATTCAAACAAAACAATGAATATCCAAGTTTCTCAAACGAGAACCAAACTGTTTTCTACTAGTATGGTAGTTTCAATATTAAGAAGTGTAGTTAAAAAATTCTATTTTGAAGCGAAAGAAAGGATTTACTTATGCTAATCCACATTTTAAAACTGAATTGTGGTTCTCTCCTCACAACTTGGATAACAGCTATAGACATCAGTTATCTCTGGATACTTGATGAAAATAAGCCTGAAATATGAATGAACGGAAGCCATGAATGTCAACATATAAAACACATATCATTGGCCCCATTCATCCACATCTCAAGGCACATTATCTGAAGTAGAATTTTCCTTGGTCCCTTTCCTAAGCTTTACATTTATTCTTTGCTAAAAAGAAAGAAAGATTTGTTTTAATTAAAACAAAGCAGTGAATATCTATGTTTCTTATTCTGAAATTAGAATCAAACCGTTGAAGTCTGGTACTTACAGCAGTAATGAGTGTTATTGTCCACGCATACAAGATGAAAGGAACCCCGAAATCTGAATAAATGAGCTGATTTATGCACACATGCAAAACACGAATAACTGGTCCCACTCACCGAGATCTCAAGGCACCAAATACGAAGGAGTCCCTCTGTTCACGAAACATGTCTAGGGGAAAAAATTCTATGTTAAAGAAAAACAAAGCAATTACTTGTTGCTTATCCTCATCTTGAAACCTCTTCAGTACTTGCATAGCACCTGAGGACATCAGTTATCTCTCGATATGTAATGAATTTAACCCCGAAATATGAATGACGGAAGCAGTGTACGTGAATGCATAAAAGACATAATTGAGCCCGCTCATCCACATAACAAGTCACCGAATCTGAGGCAGAATTTTGCTCTGTATAACGGAATAGCTGTTGCCTGAAATTTATTTTTGTACTTTGCTAAAAAGAAAGAAAAATCTGTTTTAATGGAAACAGAGCAACGAATATGCATGTGTCTTATCCTCAAACTAGAATTAAACTGTTCTCTACCGGTATGGTATTTACAACAGTAAGGAGTGTAATTAAAAAGTTCTCTTTCGAAGCAAAAGAAAGGATTTACTTACACTAAACCACATGTTAAAACTAAACGGTTTTCCGCATCCTCATAACTTCGATCACAGCTAAGTACATCAGGTATTTCTAGATACATGCTGAAAATAACCCTGAAATATGAATGAACGGAAGCAATCTATGTGAACATATAAAACACATATTATTGGGCCCGATCATCCACATCGCAAGGCGCCATATCTGATGTAGAATTTTCTTCGGTATCGCATAATACTCCTTTCCTAAGATTTACAATCATTCTTTGCTAAAAAGAAAGAAAGATTTGTTTTAATTAAAACAAAGCAGTGAATATCTATGTTTCTTATTCTCCAATTAAAAACAAACCATTGTAGTCTGGTACTGACAGCAGTAATGGGTGTAATTATCCACGCATACAAGATGAAAGTTACTTAGAAAAATATAATAAATGAGATCTATATCTTGAATATTTCTATATCTTGGTTCACAACTATTTTTGATAATTTACTGATAAAAGGGCACAACCAGCACTCGTTTTCAATAATCTTTGTATGGCAATACATTTGTTGGAAGAGAGGTGAGCAGTAACATGGTCTCGGCAGGTGAGTTAGGAAACCAAAGTGTTTGATGATGAAAATGTGCAGAATGAATGAGTTTAGTTGTGATTACTCTCTGGTAGTTAATAGAAAGCTTCATTTCTGAAATTTGAAATCAGTTATGTAAGTATGTGAGTCATGAATGTTATGCAAGAATCGTGACTTTCATTAAGCACAGATTAATTTCGAAGTGATACAGCACACACCAGTTTGTTTTTAAGCAGGTTCTATTTTTAGGATGGCAAGGGGAAATCACGAAATTAAACTTAAGGGACTATGACATGTTAAAGTTATTAGATAATCTCACATGTTATATAATGTTATTCTGTCAACCGGAGAAAAAATTTGTGTGCTAATCTCCCATATACAGGTAAAATATAAAAAATACGATGCCTTTGCTCTACGCGAACAGCAACCTCTAATTAACTTTCCATGATTTCAAAATCTTCACCCTAGACCAGTACTTTCTACAACTCTGGCCTGTTATGTAAGCACTGCTATAAATAGCTCTATGTGCCAGTAACTATAATTATATGTTTGCTAATAGCAAATATGATGTTGGTTGCATTAATGTTGAACCCCCTAGAGTTGTTTTAACTTCTGAATTACCAATAGCCTATAGACCATACTAAGCCTCTCCTAAAGATAATAATGAAATTAAGAAACAAATAGATAAGTTGTTAAAAGCTGGTATAATTAAATCTTCTTATAGTCCTTATGCTGCTCCTGTAACTTTAGCTCATAAAAGAGATGAACAATCAAAGCCTAGATTATGTACTCATTTTCGAAAAGTTAATCAAATTACCAAAACAGATTCTGAACCAGTCCCTAGAATAGATGCTGTTTTAGATCAGTTAACAAATGCCAAAGTTTTCTCTGCACTGGATTTAGCATCTGGCTATTGTCATATAAAACTAAATGAAAATGATACTGAGAAATTAGCATTTACCACAAATTCTGCCCATTTAATTGTATTTTATCTTAAACAACATTAAACATATAAAAAAATTTTCATTAAGTGAATTGTTATTTACTTCTTATGTAACACATGAGATAGAGCCCGTGTGTGCATCCATTTGAGAGAAAAAGTTGAAAATAATCCTGAATGTGGATGACTATGCTTTTAGTTATATATATAGGTAACATAGGACTGTATTCCCGCTCATACATACATCAGTTTCAGCAAAGTATGCCTTCCCAAAAAGCATTTATATTTGAGATAAAAGACACCTGCAGACAAACAGTTTTTTTGTCTCCGATGTATTTTTTACTTGGCTGAAACTGAAATTCATTACTACTATAGTCCCAAAAAAGTAATCAACTTTTTTTCCACATGCACTCTAGCACATTAAGCACTCATAAATTAGTAGCCAAATGATTAAAGCTGCTGAAAACCGGAAAGTAAAGTTGTTTCAAACAACAAGCCTGCATAGACATATTTGTAGTTTTCAATTACCTGCATGGGGAACGTGATTTTCCATTAGAAACTCGTCTTCATTCCTGTTAAGAAAATTTATGTGGGGTGGTTTTCCATATCTCTAAAGAAATGCACAAAAAATACATAACTATCAAAAAATTGCAATGACTTGTATTTTTTCTCTGCTCAAATTAATAAAGTCAGGTAAATTTAGTTTACCTGTTTGTCATATTTAATTTCATATGAAATAATGCAGTCAAGGCTATTTCTGTGTAAGAAAATAAAATTTCTTTAATACTCAAAGAAAAAAAAAAAGCATTGCCATCAATCAATTTTAAGGAGAAATTGAAAATAACTGGAAACCTGTATGAAAGGAGACACATATTAATATAAAAGATACATGCTAATCATCCTGCGAATTCAAAGTAGAATTTCTCTGGGGCTTGAAGATATTATTTTAAAACTAATTTTGTTTCAGTATATATTAAATTTATTTCTATATTAAATAAGATAACAAAATGAAATTGGTCTTTATTTACGCAGATCACTTATAAGTTAGGAACTCTCTATCACCCGTAAGTTAGGGATATCCCCCCAGTGAACTTGAGCAGTTCCAATCCTCATTTGAGTCTTGGGAAATGAACTAGCAATTTTCCATCCTGCATTTTCCACTCTCTAAAATGTATAGAAGCCACTTTTTATTTGGAAATACCCCATGAGATTATCAAAACTCTTTTAGGCAAACAGCTGCTTCGGAGTGTCTACTAAGGAAACGACTAACTGGCTTGTCTGCCATAAGAACTCCTCCAAACATAATATTTACCATTTCTGTTGTGATAGAAATTATCCCATTTTCTTAGGGATAGGTGTCTTGAAGAAATTCATGTAGTCTGCCATTGTGATGCTTTTAATCACAAATTGTTGATATACATTTTAAAATTTTTCTTTAATCATATATTTATTATAATATTGTTTTATCTTTCTTGTGGCCAGCATTCACCAAAAGCAAAATATCAGTAACACTTTCACCTGATTCAACTCTAACTGAAATCCAGTGAAGAGCCAAAACATTATGACCACCTACTAAACAATGCTTTCTGCGACCTTTATCTTGCAAAACAAGTTGAAACTCGGCATGACATGGATGCCACACATTCTTGGTAGATGACTGGAGACCGGTTGTACCAAACGTCTAAGCAATGGGCATGCAGAGCCGAGATATTCTGACATGATGGTGTTTGAGCTCTGAGCTGTTGGTTCATGACATCTCAGATGTACTCTATCAGATTAATATGCGGTGGGTTAGGTGGTGAGGACATTAATTGGAATCCATCCTTACTTGAACCACCCCAACACGATTTGAGCCTCATGACATGAGGCCTTTTCCTGCTGGAAGATTCCATTTTGATTTGGAAAAGCAGATCCCATGTAAGGGTGCAACTGATCCGCAGTTGTGTTCAGATAGTTTACAGCTTTCTTGGTCTGTTCTTCCACAACTAAGGTCCCAGAGCCAGCCATGAGTACATCTCCTAAAGCATAATATTGCCACCACCTGCTTGTGTGTGACCTGCTATATGGAGGGGGGGGAAGCAATTGCTCACTTGGAAGATGGCATACTTTGATATGACTATCGACGTGATGAATGAGAAATCATGATTCATCTGACCAGACAACTGTCTTCCACTTATCCATGGTCCAGTCTTGATGTTCCAGGGCTACTAGAGGCATAGCTGACAATGATGCTTGGTCAACAGAGGTGCATGAGTGGGACATCTGCTGCGCAGTCCCATATCCAGCACTGTCTGCTAAGCTGTGTGTTCTGAAACATATGCACTTGGACCTGCATTGTATCGGGGTATTAGCTGCGCCACTGTCCGGCGCTGATTTTGCTGTACCAAGCAGGACAGTCTCCAGCATCCTTTTTCTTTGATTATGCATGGATGTCCAACATCAGTCTATAGAAGGCCTCTTGCTATAGTTACTGTCTTCAGTTTAACATATTGGTGAGTAAACATCTCATCTTGGACAGACAATAATAAATCAAGAAGACTGAGTAACTGAATTGCATTGTTCCGGCACCTGGAACTTGATGAAATTGTCAAAATCTTATCTTCTGTCTGATTGTATATTCCTTCATATTAAATTGTACAGGAAAGGATAATATCATTTGCACAAAAAGAAATGCATTTTCATATTTCATATGTATTTAGTATGCAAGATAGATTGCAGTTATCCATTCATTGAACAGGACAAATCCAAAGTGTAACCTCAAATGTCACGGATACAGAGAGGACACTAAATTGAACTGAAGCAGATACACATTGCATGGTATAAATGTTACAAAATACTTTTTGCACTCCTTTTCATACAAGCAGGAAAAATGGGCCAAAAAAATTATCTATATCTGTGTAAGAAAGGTGATTTCCATTAGACTCTGTGATTATGTTGATTTAAGCTACCAGCTAGCTATCTTTCATTGAATTTTACTAGTTCTATAGAAAAATAAACATCAAAAGAAAATTTAAAACTTTTACAAGAATATTGGATAATGCTTCTTTCTGGTCCAGAAATTAGTTCATTCATTCGTTGGGGATTAAGTACTAAAAGTAGGTCTGAATCATCAAAGTAAATTAGCATTAAATTAGCATTTAAGGAATTTATCAAAAACCTCAAAAAGTTTAGAATGAGGGTTTAGTCATACAAGCAGTGCTGCAAATAGGTAACGGGAAAATGTGCTACTAAAAGAATACCATTAAAGTGACAAAAAACAAAGGGGTGAGGAGGAAACATCAAATGATAGTTCTGAATGGAAGACAAACAAACTTCACTTGTGTGTCAGGAAGACTTATCAGAATTTCTTACAAGAAACAGCTGGCCCAATATGCAGTGAAATATAATTGATGAAAACTCATATAGTGCATGGAGACTTTGATATCAATGAAAAAAATATTGCTTTACATGCAAGAATGCTTAAAAAGCGAAGCACTTGCTTAGAAAACAAAAATTCCTAATTAGGGATCATCGTTTTATAAATTAGATGGTCTTATTTCCCTTACATATGCATATGAATTTATTAACTGTGAAAGGCCTCTGTGTTTTCTGTCAAAGTTTATAGTCTTAATCATGGGACTCAAAATGTTTCTCTGAAACCGACTAGGGACAAATTCCTTAAAATAATGAAATATTTGCTCTTTGACATGAGTCATCTAGGTCTCAATAATTACAAAGTGATTAATTTGCTCTCGCTTTAGAGTTGTGAAATACTTCCATCGAAAATTGTAGAGAAAATATTGCAGTTGTTGAATAATAGTTTTTTGTGAAAATATGATTTGATTTATTTAATATGGAGTGCTTAAATTGCGCTGGGACTCTGGTGCTTCTTGGTTTCAGGGATAAATCATAATTCTAGCTGGAGTGCACCAGAGCCCTAAATAAGAAGGTTCCTGCACTTTTAATGCAACTGAACAGCAATTTCAGCTGAAATCTGGAGAGCACAGTGAATTTACGACAACGGGTAAATTTTTATTCCAAGGATAGTATCTTCCTGCGGAAAAGAGCACTTGCAGACTTTTTGGAACGATGTAACAAAAGACAGGGAAATTGAGTAAAAGAAATGAAAATTGTCCCTTGTTACTTTTTTCCAACTAAGCCCTTGTATTTGATGAAAATTAGTTCCTCCTGTCACATTCTGCTTGATGGCTAGAATTATACTGAGAGGTTATCTGGTCAGAAAATGTTAGACTCTTCTCTTTTTTGTTTTCATAACTACAGGTCATCTGTTAAAACTTTCTCTACATTCTCTTATTGTTCACAGCATTTTATGTATTTTTATTAGTGATGCTTTAACCATTTTAACATTTTTCATTGGTTGGTCAGAAAAAGAATGGTCTTTATTTCTATCATCCCTTGAAGTAGTACGTTATATTCAGAGCTTAAACCGGAGACCAGTTGAGCTTTTTTTTAATTTTTTGTGTGAAATTTAATTCTAGCCGAAATCCCAAATAAGTCAAGGTCCAAAACTTTATTTTATTATTTAGCATTTATTTAATAACTTATAATATTTTTATTTAACTCTGTACATTTTATTAAATTTTATTATTAATTGTTTAGTTATATAATTATTAATTATTTTACTAGTAATTTTATTTATTTGTGTCCTCCTTTTCTGACAATCTCGAACAGGGCTCTGACACTTCTACACTGGTTATCATAAATTAAGGAAAAATCTCAAAAATTAGCCAAACCGTGTAAAATTTGAATATGTTGCGAAGTAAGAATAGCTGAGTAAAACTGCAATATGCAATTTAGTGGCGCTGCACTCAGAATACATCATCTGCAAGGAGCATAAAATTCCATATTTGAGAGCAAGCCTACATATTTCACCGCGATAGTGACATCAGAAATCTGAGATAGCCAATTCGTAACAATGACCTCCAGGCATCATTTGCCTGCAGAACTACGATGGAGAGCCATTGGGAGACAAGAGGCAGGACAAAGTCAAACAGAAGGAGCCAAATGGCTAAATGTGAGTCCTTCTGTGGTTCATAGATTTTGGAGGCAAATTCAAACCACAGATTCAGGATCTAGGAGGTTCGGCTAAGGTTGGCCAACTGCTACGACAAGTGCCGATGGCCGATATTTGACATTATGTGCACGCAGCAATAGAACCGCTACTCTGACTCTTCTTAGACTCTCCCTTGCTACAGCCACTGGAAGGTTGGTGTCAATGTAAACTGTGTATAGAAGGCTTCATGAAGGTGGTCTGTATGCGAGAGGACCAGCCATTTGCGTGTATCTCACGTCATGCCACAGGAGGGACCGTTTGCAGTGGGCACGACAACATGTCCACTAGACGCCTGATCAATGGAGGGCTGTTCTCTTTACAGATGAGTCCAGGTTTAGTCTAGAAAGCGATAGTAGGCATTATTTGATAAGGAGAGAAACTGGAACCCGTTACCATCCTTCAAACGTCTGAAAGAGATGCATATGTAAGAGGCAGTGTCTGTGTTTGGGGTGGCATCTCTTTGGGTGGACGCACAGACCTCCATGTCTTTCCAAGGGGAAGCATGGATGCTCAGGTTTATAGAGATCACATCCTTGATGCCTATGTGCACCGATATGCCAGGGCAATAGGTGATGCTTTCCTGTTACAGGATGACAACGCAAGACCACATAGGGCTGGCATCATAGATGATTATCTTCAACAAGAAACAATTGTGTGCATGGAGTGGACAGCTCGATCCCCGGACTTGAATCCTATCAAGCACATTTAGGATGCTTTAGGGAGACGTCTAGCTGCTCTCAATATGCCCCCTCAGACCCTTGCCGTGGCTGTGGAAGTGCAATGGCTCTCGCTTCCTATGGAACTGATAGACCGCATAATTGAAAGCATCACACATTGCTGTATATGCTGTATTGCTTTTAGAGGCGATCATATTCCATATTGAAGGTACTTTTCCTATAGCAAACTGACACCTTTGATTGATTCGTTTTATACATGTGCTAATTTTTATACTACCATAATTGTCTGGTAATTTCTTTTCATGTTATTTGATACCTTACTGTGTGTTGTATATTGTGGGCAAGTTTCATAAAATTCTACATGTAACTTTTTCAGTAATAGTGATTTTTCCTTAATTTATGATAGCCAGTGGAATTTTAGAAGTTAAGCCCTTTCAATATATTTTTAAATGCTGATAACTTTGGCTTAAAATTTTGACTTGCATATGATGTCTAATCAAAGTTTATTCAAGGGCTGTCCATAGTTAAGGAAAGATGAAACCAGATGTACTGAATTAAAAATGGGTGACTATGCTGTTTACCATTTTATTGAGCCCTGTTATAACAGTGGAAAAAATTTATTGAATGTCCGTTGCATATAATTGAAAAGTTGAGAACTAAGGGAATGAATTTTCTTGGAGCATTCATTTGTGGAAAGGTAGAAGCCCCTGCGTCATTCAAAAACAGACAAGACACATATCCTAGTAAATTTATTAAATAAATACAATGTTACCTTTTTATCACAACTGGAGGTATAAAAATATTCTACACTTGAGTTCATGACCTTGGCAGTTACGAGCAAATGGAAGGAAAGCACTAAAAGTATAAATTTCAAGAACTCGGCAAAATAGAGGTTCTTGACATGAAAACATTTGGTTAAACACTGAAAGTATGAAATATTACAGTGTTATTTCAGATATCCAGTGAACTAACAGAAAAGTATGTTTCTGCAAAAAACATTCTTCTTGCCACGTTGCATGGGAGTGATTCAATGCAGTCACCTATATATTTTTACAAACACTGTCATATTAATGTGTCGAAGAAAACCAAAACTGTGCATGTTTATAGTAATTGACAGAACGAGTAACCTTATCACAGAAGAAAATTATTAAAATATTTACTTGCAAAAACTACAATATTATAGTATAAGTATCATAAATAAGAATTATGTTTCCGGAAAAGAAATATTTCAAAATCAAATATTAAATGAGCAATAAAATACAATATATTGTTTAAAAATTTATTAAACATGGATTTTTTTTTCAATTCAAAATTACTGCTGATCATAAAAGCTGTTAAATTGGAAATACCATAAAGCCAGTGTTAATCAACCCACTTTGCTAATTAAGCATTTGATTGTATGATCAGGTGCATATGTGTGCTATGTTTTATTAAAGTATTGCTAATGTTAACAACCTGCATGCATCCACTTCATTTCCTTTAATAAAGATGAAGCTCAGTATCGCTTTGATAGTAACCCATGTGTTGTTACATATATGTGGCAACACACTGGTTGCTTGTTGAACTGAAGTGAAATGATCATCAGTGGTTGTTGGTTTGTAATAAACAACTTGCTATGTGAGCCTGTAGTATTGTCAGTTACTTAATTGATCAAGTAATATTTACATGAATATAACATGGCATAGTCGTGTGGAGTAGTGTTAAAACTAATTGCCAGGGTATCCGTTTGGTTGTTTTTCCTCTCAGCAGACGGAAGATGGAATTTTGTCGCCCACCGCCTAAGTTTCGACGGCAATGTGGCTGAAAACTGGCACAGATTCAAACAGCTGTTCCAGATTTATATTAAAGTTTAGGAAATGATTTAAAAGATTCAGATGTGAAAGTTGCCTTATTTTATAATGCCACTGGTCAGGAAGCAGTTGAGGTGTTTAACACGCTCAATCTTTCAGCAGAAGATCAGGCCAACTATGAAAAAGTGCTTGAAAGGTTTGAAGCTTTCATGACGCCTAAAACAAATATCGTGGTGGAGAGATTTTTATTCAGCAAGAGGAAACAAGAAAGGGAACTTTTTAATTCTTTCATGACTGACCTGAAAAAACTTGTAAAATCTGTGAATTTGGTGAGCAGAGTGACTCTGTCGTACGGGATTGCATTGTCCTTGGAGTATCTGGTGCCAATTTACAGGAGAGAACGCTGCGAGAAAATAATCTGAGTTTGGATAAAGCAACTGAATTAGGGAAAGCAGCTGAATTGAGAAAAACCTCACACTAAACATTAAGAGAACACAATGTTGACAGCGTAACTAGAGGGAAAGTGAAACAACAATCTCAGCACGATAACGCAGCTGTATGTAGTGAGTCTGATGATGAATTCTGCGTGAGTTCTATTGATGAATTCTGCATGAGTTCTATAAATGTCCAAAAAGCTAAACGTGTATGCTCAGCATCATCTACAAAAGAGTGGACTAAAACTGTGATTATTGAAGGGACAAGTGTGTCCTTTAAGTTGGACACAGGGTCTGAAGTGAACATTTTGCCTGTGAAAATTTACGAAACACTGAGTGCTAAGAACTCTAATCTTATTGTAAACAAGTGTAATATTGTATTAGAAGAATTTGGGGGGTCCAGGGTTAAACCTGATGGGCCGATAATGTTACAATGTTCCTCAGATGGTGAGGACAACACTCTAGAGTGTTTAATTGTTTCTAGCAAGCATATATGTCCATTATTACGACTTGATGCATGTGTTAAACTTAATTTGATTAAGTTTATAAATAATGTTGGAATATCACATAAAGGTAATTTGGATCAGTATACAATTGTTGTACCTCCATCTAAAGATCAATTTATTATTAATAACTCTGAAGTTTTTTAATGTGTGGGGAAATTTAATGGATTGTGTGAAATCATAGTAGATGATCAGATAGCTCCTGTAGTGAGACCACCACGTAGAGTACCACTTAATTTAAAACCTAAACTTGAATTAAAATTAAATGAATTAGAGAGACAGGGCATTATTGCAAAAGTCTGGGTTAACTATCTAGTAATAATTGAAAAAGCTAATGGATCCTTAAGAATATGCCTTGATCCTCAAGATCTTAACAAAGCTATAAAAAGAGAACATGTGTTGATTCCAACAATTGAGGAAATTTTACCAAAGCTATGTAATAAATCAGTTTACTCTGTTTTGGACTTAAAGGATGTGTTTTTTCAAATAGCATTAGATGGGGATAGTAGTGATCTTTGTACTTTTAGCACACCATTTGGATGCTATAAATTCTTAAGGCTTCCAATGGGTATTTCCTGTTCACCTGAAATTTTTCAGAATTGCATTCTTGAAAATTTTGGTGACATACCAGAAGTATTGATCTATTTTGATGACATCCTCATTGCCGCTAGCACCATACAAGAACATGATAAAATTTTAACAGAGGTCATCAACAGAGCTAAAAAACTCAATATTAAATTCAACAAGCAAAAACTTCAATATAGTGTTAGTGAGGTAATTTATTTAGGTAATTTATTTAATGCATCAGGCATGCGACCTGATCCTGATCAAATTAAAGCCATTACTGAGTTACAGGAACTTCAGAATAAGCATGAATTACAGCGTGTTTTGGGAATGTGTAATTATTTGAGGAAATTTGTACCACATTTTTCAGAGAAAACAGCCATATTAAGGGAACTTCTGAAAAACAAAGTAGAATGGCAGTGTTTACAAGCTACATTCTCAAGCATTCAGGAAATTAAAAAATTTAATTTCCAATGCACCTGTATTAGGAATATTTGATAGCCATAAATCTATCACTATACAGACAGATAGTTCTAAAGATAGGTTAGGTTGCTGCTTATTGTAGAATGGGCAACCAATTGCTTTTTCGTCTAGGAGTTTAAATAACGCAGAAAAAAAAAACTATGCTCAGATTGAGAAATAATTTCTTATTATTTTATTTACTGTTAATAAATTTCACTATTAAGTTTATGGTAGAGAGGCAGAAGTGCTTACTGGTCATAAACCATTAGTTTCAATTATGAACAAAAATATTGCTAATGTGTTATCAAGTAGATTGCAGAGGATAAAAATTAAGCTCTTAAAATATAGCTTGAAACTTAAATATTTGCCTGGGAAATATATGTATATTGTAGATTTACTGTCACGTTCCTTTATTGATACACACGCAAATGAAAATATGGATATGACAGAGATTGTTCATAACTGCAAATGTCTGAAAGTAAGAAAAGGGAATTTCAGAAAGCTACATTACGAGATGAAGGGTTAATGTTAGTGAGAGAATATTGGCAAAATGGATAGCCTTTGAGTGTTGATGAAGTTCCTAAAGAAGCAAGATCTTATTTTAAATTTAAAAATGAGTTGAGTGTTGAAGAAGATTTAGTTTTTTTTTTTTTTTTAAATAATCGAATTGTAGTACCTGTTGCATTAAGGAAACATATGTTAACATTATTGCATGAAGCTCACTATGGGGTTGAAAAATCAAAAGCTAGGGCTCAACAAGTACTGTTTTGGCCAGGAATCAACAGTGACATTGAAAATATGATTTCTAGATGCCTAATTTGTGACAGGTTCAGGCCTCAAACAGTAAAAGAACCTCTTGTTTCTCATGAAATTCCCAGTTTACCCTATCAAAAGGTTGGTACTCATATCTGTGTGTATGGGGGGGGGAGTTATCTAGTAATAGGCTGTTACTTAACTAAAGGGGTAGACATAATTCCTCTAAAAAATAGAAGTGCAGTGGAAGTTACACACATATTTGCAACACATGGAATACCTAAAACTTTAATTTGTGATAATGTACCATTTATTGTTGGAAAATTAATTAGTTGGAAAATGAAGAGTTTCACAAGGGATTGGGGATTTGAAATAATCACTAGCAGTCCTCGATATCCTAAATCTAATGGCTTTGCAGAAAAGTTGGTAGGTACGGCTAAGAGTTTTACTTAGAAAAGCAGGATTGGAGAAATTAAATGAAGCTTTACTGGAACATAGAAATACTCCAATTTCAGGTATAAATTTATCACCAAGTCAAACGCTATTAAGTAGGAATTTAAGAACACGATTACCAATTACACAAACAGAATTGAAACCAACTGTAAAACATCAGTGTACTGAAAAGGTGAGGAGTAAGCAGAAACAGGCTAAAATCTATTATGATAAGCATGCAAGGGAAAGACTTTTAGTCCTGGGGAACGTTGAGATGGGAAAATAAATGGGAGCCTGCTGTAGTTTTAAAAATGCATTCAATGCCTAGATCATATTGGATTAGAATAGGGTAATTAGACGGAATAAATTCCATTAGAAAACTAAAAATCAGAAGAATTTAGTGACATTAGACTATTATGATCTATGCAAGGAGAATGAGGAAAGTGTAAGTAGTGAACATCCAAAAATACATAATGATCCTCACCATCAAGATAATATCAATAATATTAATCGTGATTGTGTATATAAAACCAGAAGTGGTCGTAATCGACCCTCCAAATATGATAATTATGTAATACAGTGAATACTGTGCTCTCACAAAAGAGGGGAGATGTTACATATATATGGCAACACACTAGTTGCTTGTTGAACTGAAGTAAAGTGATCGATCGTCAGTGGTTGTTGGTTGGTAATAAACAACTTGGTATGTGAGCCTGTAGTAATGTTAGTTACTTATTGATCAAGTAATATTTACATGAATATAACTTATGTAACTGATAACTGCAACCACTATGAGCTAGCTAGCTAGCTGTCTCAAGATATTTAGAAGTGGTGAGAAATACTGAATGCCGGCTGTTTAATTATGAGTAATTTTTTGGTAGAACAGGTTAACTTTGCTAGTTTTTAAATTTCTAGCATATGTAGTGCTAAATACAGGTGTTTACATGGAAGGAGGTCTAACCCTGAATATAAAATTTTCCAATTTAAAAAAAATATATTAGATAGGTAGATAACAAATTGTAAAAAATAATAAACTTTAATGATACAGCACTATTTGATTACTTTTAAAGTTGGCAAGCTCACAAAATGCAGTTTCAAAAATTAAGAAAGTCATGTAGTTGAGCGACTCATGCAGCAAAAATATAATAAATGAAGATATAAAAAGGCAAACAATACATATATTATTGAATGTGGTGGGTTCTGAATTTTAATGTGTACTCCAAATAATACGAAATTTGACTTCTTTTGGTTTAGATATTAAGCTCTGATCATAAACTTGGATTTCAGCTGTTGGTGCATTTTGCACAAAAAGTAAGCCTTATCAATGCTTTCATTTTGTCCCAAAATCGTGTATTCAAACATAGTACCATTTCAAAATGTCCCTGCACATGCACTGTCCATGAGATTTTCCAGAATTGCCTTGAGCACTAGGACCATCTCACAAATGTACATGCAATCAATGGCACTGAAGTGAGACTGTATATTTATTTTAAAGAGCTGTAATTATTATTTATTGTTCAACTTATATGTATGCCAAGTGGAGGAAATTTTTTTATCATAATTCTGCTGTGCTCTTTATTGGTTCAAATGGAAGAGAATAACTATAGATCTGAAATGGAGGTCTTTATTCCTCTCTGCATGCTACAGAATGATAAACAATGAAATATATTTAATAGTCGAATTAAAAGAGAATTAGTCGACGTGAAATATATATACTATCTGCAACGCAAATTTAATCCCATTATTAAACACCAGGTAGTACAATATATGCTTATGTAATGTTAATTTTATTTTTTTTAATTTTATAACTTTTAAGATGTAGATATTATACAGATCATTCAGTTCCTAAGTTTGATGACTTGCTTTTATTCTCTCTTAGGAAGTTATTGATAACTCTTACAGGACAAAACACAGCAAATTCAAAATTGTTATGTGCATACAAGCTTACCCTTTTTTTCCCACAGTTAAAAAGTTGGTACATTCTACTAGACCTTTTCACAATTTTTCTACACATTATCTGAAACAGATGTTACTGTTTACATCATTACGAGGGCAAACACAAAAACTGAAAAATAAAATGCTTGTGCAAAGGATGCTGTGCATGGGTTTTTTCTTTGTGTGTGTGTGTATATATGTTTCTTTGTGTGTGTGTATATATATATATCTCTACATATGCGGCCATTACATTATAGTGTACTGTATTTAAAGGGCATCAAATGATCTCAAGTCTGAAACAATGAAATGGAAACAATGAAACAAGGGCATCAAATAAAGGGCATCAAATGATCTCAAGTCGGAAAGGTGGACAGCTGTTAAAAATAATGAAGAAAGAAATAAATCACACATGCATAAAAGTTTGTTGTCATAGACAGTATATAGTAAAGAGGAACTAAAAATGATTTTACACATAATTTATCTGCGCTCATTAGATACCATATAAGTAAATTCTGTGACAATGTTCTTTATTTGGATTAGTTTGATATTTGATCCATAATAACTGGCTGCATGTATTAATGAATATCTGAATAATGGGATTGTCCGTATGTACTAACCTTTATTTCTAACTTTCAGTTTTTATCTTTTTCATTTTCTGATATTAAGTTATGATTTTGATTTGTCTCAGAATACAGCTAATCAGTGTTTTACTTTTTACAGACTCTAAATGTTATTCACAAGTTATCCAAGGTGCACATCACAGTAGAACTGCTGCAGGTAAATGCAATGTTTTTTTTGGCAGTGTTTTATTAATTGAAAATTAAAAGTATATTGGAGCTAACTGCTCAATCATTTGAAACTACCTCCACAATTTTTACCTCCAGAATAATATAAATACATAGGGAAACAGTGCAGATACTATGCTGTGCATAAAAGTGTACTTATTTTTAAATTCATAAATAGTGTTCATGTAAAAATACTGAAATTATAAAAATTCAACAATGAATAATAGTAAAATTAAGGTAAATCAAGAACTTAAAATGTAATTGATAGCCATTGCTGTACCAATTGCTTAGCCTCTGAACGTAGGAACACATTCTGCAACCAACTGCATTTAAAGGGGGTTGCAGACTAAAACTTGCCTTTTCCAACATTAAGCCAAACAAAAGTTTGCATCATTATAACAGTTAGTGCCAGATTGCTATGAAAGTAATTTTAGGGTATTTTTCACGAAACTAAGGGAAAGGTTTTTGCGTTTATTCTTGTACATAAATATGGGTTATTTTCTCATTGAAAAACTTCACAAAAGGCATCCTTCTTAGTTAGCCGCTAACTAGTTATTTTGCCACGATTAAAATACTCCTAATTCTAATACTGCAAATAACTATTTTTCTAATATTCTGATTCAAATTGTTGAACTTTCACAAACGTGCTGCTGAATGAATTTTTAAATTTGTTACTTGATAAATTCTGTGAATGTGGAAATGAGAAAGTGAAAATGTCAAAATCATTAAATTCTATCATATCATCAGTATCATCATAGCAGAGCTGTCTAGCTATATATAATCTGTAGCAGAATAATAGAAAAGTCTTATTTGTTTTGTAATACTGCTGTCTTTTGTTTGCTTTCATTTCTTCCACCATTACTTTGAAATAAATTGTGCATTCATTTTGAGAAAAACTATAACTTGGCACAAGAATTATCTTATTTACTCAAAGAATGCTCATCTCTTCCTTTTTACACAGTGAAAAATATTCAAAAATAACACAGAAAGTGAATATAAATGACAGCCGCAAAAATGTGTCCCCCTATTTTTTTTTTTTTTTTTTTTTTTTTAATAGAGCAGATAGTTTGAGCCAATGTGTGTTAAAAATCCATCACAATGCTTTGTCATATGTAGATTTTCTTGGTAAACTTCAATGTAATTAATTATTGTTTAAGATTTGTGATTATGAAAAAAATATGAATTGAATCATTGTTATTGAATTTGCTTATTGAAAAAAATTTGGTCTTCCAAAAGTCTCATGCTATTTTTCTATGCAGAAAGTAATTCTAAGGCATAACAAACTCTTTTGGGACTCCTTGATTTTGAATGATTTGTACACTAGTAATGATGAAATCGAAATTTTAAAAAATTACACATTTGCTGTGTTCTTTTAGACTTTCATCTTGTTTCGGGATTACATGTAAATACCACCATAGGTATTAGCAATTGTTTTTTTAATATGAAAACTCACATTCATGTTTGTGAGTATGTGCATTTAAGCCTAAATTTTATGATATTTTCATGCAAGATTTTATCGTAATTAGTTATACATAATTAACTTAATGGTGTTTTTATTGTTAGGTATATTCACTCGCATGTTAGGTTTTAGTTAATCCTCAAAGATAATTTGAGTTTCAATGTAAATGATATTGTTATTGATTGCCTGTGGTGTCATATGCACCTCGAACAAAGTCAATTCAAATGTTAAAGAGTTTCTCCAAAACATGTTTATTTTCATGAGCAGCTATAGAGTTATGAACTACCTTCAGTAATTCTAGAATTTTATTGGCATCTTAGGAGTTTCATTTTCATCCTCCTCCTTTGCAGGATCGTTGCTGTCATTTTTATTTCTAACATATCCATGCTTTATGCTTCTAATGTTAAAGTCATTGCTATGGAAGATCCAATGGTTATACAGGGCAAGGTACAGATACACGGAGCAAAAGATTTTTCTCTTCTTCAATAACTATTCTTTAATTATCAGCTCATCGTCTTAAGTGACAGAAAATCCTGAAAATTCTTTTTTCTTCTTTTTAAAGCTGTTGGCAATGTTGCCACATTTATTCTGGAAAATTTCATCATTTTTGTTAAAACTGTTACAGCAATCCATGTAACAAAATCATATACTTTACTTTCAGTATTATTTAATTGCCACTTAAATATCTGTAAAAACACCTATTACTTTATTATGAATTTCTGCCAGAATGTTCTTTACCAGTTCTTTGTGGTAAAATAGCTTAAAACTCTTGATAATACCCAAATCAAGTGGTAGAAGTTCACTTGTGCATGTTTAGACCCTACCAGTACCTGAATGGTTAAAACCACTAAATAAGTTTTTCAGGATTTTAAAGGTATAGCCAGAGTATTGTAAACCCTTGCTGAACACAGATTTCCTGAGCACAATCTCGCATATACAAGTTTTCTTAATTCTTTCCATTTGATTTGTCCAGAGGTAACATTTCATTCATAAGTCATTCAATGCTGCTTATCTGTCAACACTGAATGCTTGCTAGTGTCACCTCTGGGCAAAAGTTGGCAACAATTTTAAAGAATTTTCATGGACTGAAAATGAAGCCAAAGAAATCTAAAAAAATACAAAAAGGATTTTCAGATGTGGAAGAAGGACTGAGAAATGAATTAACCTCACAACATCAGCCAACAACCTTTTAACTTACAAGAAGTAAAACGAATTATTAGAAAAGGCACTGGAACTGTCTGATTTTAGAAACTTTGCACTTCTTACCACAAAACTTTTAGAGTTGAATCAGTCATTGTCCCAAATAAAAATTACCATCTTTTTTTAAAAAAATGGTTTTATCCATGTGCTTATTGCAAGCAGTAGTAAAAATCCTTTCAATTAATATTTGTTTTTTTTTTCCTTTTAATTGCAGCGATATTCAGGTTTATTTAAATTATGCATGCTTTCCATCTTAATTATACATAACACATTTTCCCCATAGAAAGTTAACTTTGTAAAAGTGATTATGGTGTATAAGTAACGTATTAATGACATAACCTCTGCATTTGGCACTGTGCTGTTGCTTTAATTATTGTTTAGCTGAAGAACATGTTTGATTTATAAATGAATGGAAGAAATAATGCTCCAGTGCTTCTCTTTAATTTATGCTACAATGTTAATAGTTACTTTTTTGTATTATTTTATTTTTTTATTTTGTGTGTGTGTTTTGAATTTCAGTGATTTTGAATACAGATAGATACATATAATATGTTTATCAAATCTCAGTCGTAGCGTTTTTAAAGTTATCTATAATGAGTCAGAAAATTTTTCAGATCTTTTAAAATTTGGATAACAGATAGAGGCCACCTTTGGTGGCTTTTTCTTGCATGGCTACAAAAGGAGTTGTGAAGATTTGTATGGCATTGTAGTTTCTGTTGTGAAAGTGAAAGAAGAAAGGTGCAAAAATATGTAAAGAGGATCAGGTTAAATTGTAAAAGTATAAAAATTCAAAATTAATTACAAAAATAGGAGTTATGTACACTAGAATTTTGTTCATCATACACTTAAATAGATCATATAAATAATATTCTTCATTAAGCATTAAAATATCTGGTTAGAACTAAGATATATTTGTTAGTTGCACAATTTATAAATTTTGTCAAGCACTCAAACCTTTTTTTAATATAAATCCTATTTTTAAAATTCAAAAATAAAAGTATTGCTGAAAAAGCATCTCTATGACTAATAATCCTTTGATAAATGGAACTCACATTATCTAAAAAAGCTTTAAATACATAATGTTTTCCCCATCTGGCATGGCTTCCCAAACAAAAGTGCTGCCAAGTAAAAGTTAAAAATCTCCATTTCTCATTCTACATTGTAAAAATTTTTTCACACATCTCTTAACCTTCTAAAACTTGACTTAAATTCTCATAATATAACCTTTAGGACGGCACGATCCAAGACATTTTCCCCCCTCCTTTACTATTCCCTAATGAGAAAAGTCATTAGAGTGGTCATTTGTCCCCTCCATAGATGCAGTAAAATATACATGTTTGTCGGACGCTGGACAATAGTCCAGAATCGATTACCATATTTGTGACTTTTTCGAGGTTTATCTTGATTTAATTTAAACTAAACTGTATTTATTTTATTAAGAGCAAAATGTATACAACGTTTATATAACATTTACTATTTCTGATCAATCTCGGTAATAATTTGTGAATTTTATGTCTTTGTTTTTACTAGAAATTAGGAAACCAGAACAGAACTTGACAAAATATAACAAATATGAACTAGCCTTATATGCCTGCAGGTTGGACTGCAATATTTGATAATCCATTTTCATAGATAAAATAATAGTGATGAATAATTAAATGAACTAATAATAATGAATTCATTAATAATATTCATTACTATTAGATTTTGAGATGAACTTATAGTAATAATAAAGCTTTAAACCTGTTTTTTTTCATAATTTTGTTATTGTAATATAAAAAAGAAAATCGGAGATTAGTTGTGTTTGATTGTTTAACGTTAACATTGGACCATTGGGCCCAGGAGGTATATGTGTAGAAAGAATTATCTTTATGAAATTGGATTTTGTTTACATTAGCAGGGAAAACATTCTCCAAATACTCATGTACGCAATCCATTTTATACCTGCAGTGTGAAGTCTGACAAGATAATTTCTTAAATCTTTGCATTTTTGTGGTGTCCGTACAGAGAGAGCTCTTTTAGACTTCTTTTTAATATTTGTTGAAGAGAATTTTAATCTATGATTTAAAATTTTAGAAAGTATAAATTTATCAAAAATATTTTTCAGAACAGTTTAAATGTTTAAAAAGAATTCTACGTCAATTTACTTTCACAGGCAAATTTTGTACAAAACCATCGTTATATCCAAAGTTCGATTTTTCCTTGATTTTAAATGAAATGGGTATACATATGTTCTGCATAATAAATTTTCTAATTTATTTTAATAAGATTAGTCTTTCATATTTTCAAAATAACAAGGGCATACAGGGTGTTCACATTTACAGTGTAGGAAATATGTTTTTTTATATTTCTTTCAGGGATCAAAACGGTTGCCCAGGAATATTTTAAAGCAAAATGCTATCTTTTTCAATATGTCCCATGAGTAAGACTAATCCAAAAAATTTCAGAAGCTCATCAGATGTAACTGGCGTCCAGCCGCTTTCACGTTTTCTTTTTCCGCTTATAATGAATTTTAAAAAATTTTACTTTAAACAATTCATCTGAAAAGTATAATTTAAAAAAATCAACAGCAAGATGAGTTTCCGAAAATTCAGTCTTTATACCAGGATTACCAGTAAAGGTCAATATGTTAGTTTTATGCTCATTTGGTTGTCTCCATTCAAATAAATTATTAGAGTTGGAAGTCATCGGCAACTTAATTAAACTGAAATCTCAAGAAAAAGCTCTAATGCTTGAGAGAGAGTTAGCATCTGTTTTATTTTCAAGTATATTGGTGCAAGACGAAGCCTATGGTTTTCGCCAAAACGTAGCCAACCAGCTAAGAAAAGGGAAACAATGCATAGCCAGGGGCTGCTCTGAACAGCGAAACTGGACCACCCAGAGTCGACGATTACTCTAAAAGGGGGGCAGAAATGTTGGTACAACATTTGTACCATAGCCGGCTTAAAAGCAAATAAATTTCGCGGTACAACAGTTGTACCGCCGGCTTTAGAAAGTTAAGTACGTTTTGCATTATTTGTGTGGCATCCTATTTCACGACCAGTTAAATTTACAGCATGCTTTAGTTTTAAGTGCTGACTACCTTATCTGCCCTGAATCACCTTCCAGGTTTCTGAGTACCGTAATTTCGGGTAGATAAGCCGCAGCTTATACGTGTTTAAAAGTTGAAAATTTACATCTGTGGCATATCTGCTGGAGCGGCGTATCTGAGGGAATTTTATTTTTCCTCTGTCCTTAAAACTTTGCTCGTTCAGATCGTAAGTTATGCACAAGCGAAACGGTTAAGTTAGAATTCGCTGCAATATTTTAACTTCAAATTGTGGGCAGGGCAATAAATTAAAACAAGTCTAACTGAGATAGGTGGCGCTCTGTGTAAAGACACAGTAATGTAAGTACTTTCTGCTAAGCTGCATGGTTTTACCTGCATTTTTCTTATGACTTCTTTTATTGGAAACAGCTACATTTACTTGCCAAGTGCTGTGTTCTTTCTTAGACGTTTTTACTGGTTTGTAGTTTGCTTTTTGTTTACCCTATAGTTCGTGCTTTAAAAATATTATTATTATTATGACTTCTACTGGAAGAAAAAGTTATATTGCTGTTTTTAAGCTTTTGGGCAGTGAAGAAAGGCCCAAAATTGGAAATTGCGCTGCGGCTAAAGCATTTCAAGTTGACGAGCGATAAAAAGGTCTTGTCGAACTTGCATCATAGCTTGGCCTGTTTTGGAAGACAATTTAGAGAAATGTGCAATGGATCAAAGAGAAAGTGGATTATCAGTATCAACAGTTAGAATTCGCCTTCAAGCAAAAGTTATGGCTCGACAAATGGGCATAAAAAATTTTGTTGGAGGACATAATTGGTATTTCAGTTTCATGAAGCCAAAGAAATTATCTGTGAGGACCAAAGTAACAGTTGGACAAAAACTTCCTGTGGACCGACTTGAAAAAAAGATAGCTTTTTTGGATTACACATCTAAGAAAATTGAAGAACAAAATTTGAAAAGAGGGCAAATAATTAATATGGATGAAGTGCCCGTTACTTTTGACTGTCCTCCGAGCAGAACTGTTCATTTGGTAGGTGAAAAAACTATATCAGTGTTAAGGACAGGGAATGAAAGGACTTCTTTCAGTTGTGTTTTGGGTAGTGCCGCCATTGGAGAGAAATTAACCCCTTTGATAATTTTCAAAAGAGAAACACTTCCGAAAGGAAACTTCCGTAAAGAAGTGATTATTTGCGCCAGCGAAAAAGGATGGCCGTGCAAAGAAGTGGTGTTGTTTTGGATGAGAGAAATTTATCAAAAAAGGAAGTGTGCTTTTTTTCCAACCCAGAGGACTTATTGTTCTGGATTCATTGCAATCCTATTTAGCAGATACGGTAAGATCTGAAGCAAAAAAACTTAGCACCGATGTCTCAGTGATACCAGGTGGGCTTACAAAAATTTTACAGGAAAAATTAAATGGATCTCACTATCAATAGAATTTTCAAACACAAACTACTAAAGCCGTATGAGGAATGGATGTAATGTGGGCTCCATTTCTTCACGAATTCTAATGAGAAAATCTTTATATGAAGGAGGCTGCCTTATGGGTCGATAAAGTATGGTAATCAGTCCAAGCTGATACGATCGTATCAGCTTTCATTAAACTTAAATTACCAAAAAAGAAAATGAAAGTGAAGATAGTGACCTTGAAAGAACTGATTTCGAACAGTATGATGAAATTGACCTTGATAGTCAGTTGTTGCATTTATTTAATTCTGATATCGATGAGTCGGATTTTGAAGGTTTTGTATAAATAAATTTAGTTTAATTTAATTAAAAAATTATGTTAATCTAATTTATGTATTTTTTTCGTAATATGGTAATTTATGCTGATAAACAAAGTTTACCGAACCTGTAAAAATAATATGTATTAGAAATCAACAGAGTTTGTTTTCGGCAAGTTCAAGATGTTTCTTCCATGTTTATTTATACATTACTGATTATATTTATATTGTAAATGTTATGAAATATTACTGCTGGTGATTACATCAATATGGCTGGGAATTACTGAATAAATGAATATTAAGTTCCGTGTTTCGGAATGCGTTGCTGGGGCGTATTCAGCAGTGCGGCCTATCCAATGAACTTTCATTTTTTTGTAGTCAATTGTCATGTGCGTGGTGTATATGCCAGGACGGCTTATCTACCCGAAATTACGGTAATATTATTTTATTACATCCCAAGTTTCAGAATAAATCATCACTTTTTTTCAATCCAACTCTCAGCAATTTTTAAAAAAGTATTTGCCGACTTTTTCTGCACTGTATGTACTAGAAAGTATGCTGGTCATCTCACTTCCTCATCCAAAACCCACTTACCCTGATCTCAATGTACTGTCGCTTACTAAACTTTGATTGTTTATCTTTTCTATTTTTCCCTGCCAACTAGCTTTGCTGATATCTGGTCTACAAAGTTCAAAACGGTTTCATTGATAAACTGCTGCCAGCCTGCAAAAGTAAGTGATAAAAAATAAATAATTCTGCAATTCTCTGGGAACCCTCAACCATTTTAAAAGTTAACTGCAAATTCTCCAAATTTGACTTTCTGCAACCAAACTGAGAACCAAATATGATCAAATTCTGGTTGCCATAAACCTTCCTACCTCAAACATTTTTACAACCTCATATGAAATCATCAGAAATAATCTTCTTCCTTGCCAGTTTTGTGTTTCAATTACACTTCAAATACAATATGTCAGATTTTGTCAAATCAGCTCCCATTAAAACATTCAAAGGCAACTTCCATCCTGACACTGATCACTGATTCATAATAAATGACTGATGTTTATATGTTTGCAGTGCAAGAAGGAACTAAATATGCTTGGGATACTTGGATCATTTATTTCTCAAAACTATAACTAAATGTTTAGACTACAAATTTTTTGGGAGGAGGGTTATTTACTGGGAAATGTTATAAGCAGAGTGCTCAAATTCGTGATCAATGACTGATGGAAGACTAATGGAAAATAATGTATCGCACATAGGGAGTTTTTCGTAAATAAGCAGAAAGGGTGAGTATTGTTTATCCAGCTGAAGCAAAAATGTTATTTCACGTGTCAACTATGAGTATACTCATAATATGAGCTTCCCTTATCAATAGCCAGTTAACAATTATAAAAGGTGTGAACACAGTAATTCAAGCAGTGCAAATATTGGGTCATCTGGAAAGTTCTGCAGCTTTTCAAATTGTAGTACATTTTCTTCTAAATATTTTGTTACTGCTGATAAAGAGTGACCTTGATAAGAACAAATGTTTAAATACAGTCTTTTCTGGATGTGTAATTCTAGCTTCTGTTCTGGCATAATTTTTATTTGAGTGTAGTGTATAGAGTGCAGAACTCAAAATTTAATTTTTTGTCATATTATTTTCTTTTAAAAAAGGGAAAGAAATACTAGTTAGACTGCTTGTAAAATTTGGCCGTTATATGAAGGTACTGCTGTTTCTGATGACATAGTTCAAAGGTGGTTTGGGAAATTGAAATGTAGAAATTTCAGCTTCGAAGATACCAGCTCTGGACAACCAGAGCTATAAAAAGGAGCCCCATACATTAACAAAGCAAAGTAAACTAGCTTGAGTTTCAACTATGTCATTCTTTAGTGAAATAAAATAAAAGAGCTCTCTAATTTTTTTTTAATTGCTCATTACTGGAGGTCAGAAGTAGATACTATACAATAGAATGTTAATGAAACACATGGGCTAGGCCAAAAGAACCTCCTTTAGTAACATCCAGAGGGGCACTGTATCCCCTAAAAATAATGCTTCATCTGTGGTGGAATTGCAAAAGAATTGTATCTGATGAATTGTTGCCACCAAATGAGATACTAAATGTGGAAAAATACAGTTTTCCAGTTGGCAATTTTAAAAGTAGAAATTGGAGCAAAGCACCCAGAATTGACCAATCTTTAAGGTGTGATCTTCCATCATGACAATGCTCGGCACCATATTTCGATGAATATTAGAAAAACTGAATATATCTGGGATGTTTTGTGTCTCCCCAAGTATTCACTAGACTGACCTGCAGTTCACTTTTTTGGAGACTGTGAAACAATATATTGATAACTTCCTGACAAATAAACCTAATGACTTTTCCGAAAAGGAATTTCCAACTGCCAGGGAGCTGGCAAAATATCATAGAATAAAATGATGTTTATAAGATTCAATTAAGTTTTCTTTTCCTTTTATACTGCTTCATTTGTATTTATTATCAAAACGCTGCAGAACTTCCTGAATGGTGCAATGAATAAACGATTAAAAAAATTTACATGTTTGAAAATTCATGATGGAATGGAATATTTGCAATGAAATTGAAGACATGAGAATATTGAAATAAACGCTAAAAATACACTTTATTGTATAGTATGTTATATTATAAATATAAAAACTCTATATGAATAAATAAATTACAAAATTTCTCTTAAAAGTAAAATAATGAGAGAAAGCAAAAATAGTTAATAGGTAATGAAACTAATATGCATGTATACATGTAAAATTAAAATTAAAAGCAAACTAAAATACCATATTTAGATACAGCAAAGTAGAACAAAAATGAAATCTGTTCAAAACAGTGTAAGCAATCATTGCATAATATTGTTTTAAGTAAAAAAATATGAAAAATTAAATAAATTTGTGGGAAGATTTAAGTTAAAACCAAGAGCAGTTTCACCTATACTTATATGCAGAAAAGTTTCACAAAATTGCAGCTTAATCAAAACAACCACTCCATAAATTCAAGAAAAGTGAAATTTTTCTTTTATAAAACTTTTAAATAAATGAATTTAGATTTTCCATCTAATCTTCATCAAAGGGCTAGTATCAAGAAATGTGAAAGAGAAATAGCATGTTCTGAACAGTTGTGAAGTGTACACAATGTACAAATTGAAATAATATGTAAAAAAAAAAAAACTTAAATTAGGAAATAAATTTTTTGAATTGTACATCAGTTATAAGATATTTCTCCCTCCTTTCTGCATGCCTTAATGGTGTAACAGTAGCACATTTGGTGTGCATTTGAGAGGTCCAGGTTCGACTCCCCAGCCAGGGCATTGCATGTTTTTCATATCTCCTAACCTAATGACTCTACAGTGGCACTCAAGCTAAATAGAGGTAGTGGATGATGATTGTTCACACCAGGATTTGGCAGTTGGGTCCACTAATCCCGTCACCCTTTAAAAGTGGGTGTATATAAGGTATTTTCTCCCTTTCCTCATGCCTTCATGGTGTAACAGTAGCACACTCGGTGTGTATTCAAGAGGTCCAGGTTTGAGTCCCAGTGAGGGCATTGCACATTTTTCACATCTCTTCCTTTAAAATAACTGAATGACTCCACATGGTTAGCTCAGAATCAGGCTATTTTGCTTTTACATTCAAGATAATAAAAAGATTTTTTTTTTCACTTTTTTCAAATTTGTGGAAGGGTCGTTTGTACTGTTTTGATCAAGTTTCTTTTCTTTTTTTTTTTTTTTTTTCCTCGTTTTCCTGCTTTGCTGTATTTGAGTGCTTTTAAAATTGCTCTGGGTTTTAATTTTACTTCAGATTGAATTAAATTTAAATCCAATTTATTCAATACAAATGGTATTTAATTTTTTTTAACCTTTCTTCTTCTTATCAGTTTCATACAATGGCTGTTTGCACTGTTCTGAATTTTTTTTTTGTGTGTGTGTGTGTTCTACTTTGTTGTATCGAAATAGGATTTTTTAATTTGTTTTTAATTTAAATTTTGAGTGATTGCCGTAGATTGCTACAGCTTTTAGTCAGTGATATAGCTACCAGTTTATTAGAACTTGCTGTTTGCTATTTTTATTTTATACATACACACACATATATGTATATATACACGCACACACACGTACAGAGATAAGCTTATTATTTCATGTATATTTAAGTTACTAACAGAATAATGAACTTATTTTAAAATAAATGTTTTATTATTTGTACCGTAAAATAAAAAATATGGTAAACTCTTAGTCATTTACTGATGTGATACTATTGTTTTTGACCTAATTAAAAAAAGAACGCTGAAATTAAAGAAAGTTTTATAAAAGATACTATAATACCAAGATCTCTGGGAGGTAATACAAATATTGTTGATGCATGTTTTAAGGCCAGATGGGATAGTGGTTAGTGGCACTGACTGCCATACTGAAGGGCCCGGGTTCAAATCCCAAAGGACACATGTACTATTGGAGGTGTTAAGGGAGGAAGAATCAGCATAATGATTGTAAATTTGCACAACTAGTATCAAAGGATCTGTCTTTAAGCTTTCGAAAAGAGTCTTGCAAATTTACAAGTATTATGCTGATTTTTGTTGACTTAACATCTCCAATAACTGTTTTTCAGCATGCTATTTTAACTCGGAAGGGATGGATGTCTGTAAGCTTATATTATCTGTGCAGTAAGAAGGCACTCAAAATACACGGCAAGCTGAAATCCTCTTGAGAGTTTGGTGGTAGGGGAATAGGGGTGTTAAACCCTAGAGCCACATCCTGAAATGCTTTCCCTCGGAATTCCATATGGGGCAGAAACTTAGCTGAGGCCTGGCGATACCTAATATGCCTACTTGGATGCACTGGTGCCAGCCTTGCTGCAGCCTGTACATGTTGATGTGAATGGATAGGATGTATAGAAAATATTAAGCTAAAATTTTACATTCAACTGTTACAGAGGTATTTATAAAGCTGTTCTCACACCAGTTGTCTGTATATCTTATGCATGCGAAGTATAAAGAAGGAGGGAGTTCTGAGCTACAGGAAGTGGATAATGACCAAAAATAATGGTATGTTACTTATTATGGTATTTTAGTCCAATAATGCACCTTTTCCAAAATTTTGCTAACCTGATGCCATTCGCATTTTATTAAAGCTTGAAGAGTGGAAAAGAATGTGTGCAACTTCAGAAATTTGATGTGAACTGTGTAATAGAGTTAAAATTCTTTTAAACCCTTCTTCATATTCTGTAGGGATAGAGTAAGTTTATTGTTCTTTTGGATTTATCCATTTAAAATTAGGAAATAGGTTACTGCATACTACAGCAAAAAAAAGTTTTTTTGGGGGGGGGATCTTGAATAAAAGGCAGCTCTTAGTTTTCCAGAGGTCATCTCCATGTAAGTATAATTTGTAATATAATAAAGCAATGTAAGTGAGTATCTGCTAAAATATGTATTTTTCAAACAAAGTACAAAATAAAAATATGGGTAGTCTTTCTGCTAAGTGAATACTTCAACAATACTATTATACATTTTTTTAATATTATTTATATTTTTGTTGGTTTTTTTTAAATCAAAGTTTGACCTTTTATAGTTGATTTTTTGGGTGGTGTCTGTTATGATCGTTTAACCCGGCGGAAGGCGCACCAAGAAAAGTTACTTGAGCGGGCGCGTGGGGTTTCACATACCCCAGTATTTAAAATAAGATAAAAAAAGGTTTTATTTAGTTTTAAATCAGTTTTCTTATTTATTATACGTGAATAAACCTTAGGTTACCAAAAATTGATTTCCAATATTAAGCTTATAAAGTTAAAATAAAAATAAATGAAAATAATGACAAAACAGACATCATACCTTTAAGTTTTGTTGCATCTCTAATGCACAATGCTTATTTTATCTGGTTACACTTTGAACATAATACATTAATATGTTCTTGGCAAAGAAAGATTTCACATTTTATACATCTCATTCGAGTTTTTCTATCCTTAGCTCGAGGACATTCACCACAACTTTTATATTTAGTTATTTCGAATTTCATAGATTCGTTTGAATTATTCGTAGAAACTTCTGCTCTTCTTTTGCACGCCGTACGTAAATTTCTCGCTAACGTATTAATATCTGATCTTTGTTCAATACGATTTTTAATTAGTTCTAATGCTAAGTCCTTCAAAAACAGGCGTCTGCTTCTATATCTGGTTGGTGGATTAGCAGTTGAAAGCAATATGATTCGAGCATTTATTGCAGCAATAATCAGAGCAGAAAAAAAATTACCATTGGCCATCTCCTTGTTATTCTGGCAACTGAATAACTTGCTGCCATTTCGTCTACCGTATCCACTGCTCCCTTAGTCATATTATAAAAATATATCATTTCTGGCTTTTTCTTTTCTGCAGTAGTATCATCTATAGCATCATCGTTATGTAATGTTGAAAGCATAAGAACAGTTTTTCCTTTTTTAGGAACATAAGAAATTAATGTTTTATCTTTTTCAAAACCAAAATGTGTAGAAAAAATTTCCTTTCCCTTAGAAGTAACAAAAGTAGGAGGAATTTCCCTTTTGTTTTTCCGCATTGTTCCTACAAGTGTCAGCTTTTCTTTTAGAAGATCCTCAGCTAGTGGGTAACTCGTATACCAGTTATGTGTAGTAATGTTTCTGCTAGATTTATGCAATGGTTGAATTAATATTTTCACAACATCAGATGGACTAGTACTGACCTTGAAGGGACCATCTGGCTGTGTCCGCAGTATATTTCCATATTAGAAGTATAAAAAGTTCTTGAGTCTACCAGTGCAAAAATCTTGATTCCGTATTTTGCTGGTTTGTTCGGCATATATTGCCGGAACCCACATCGGCCCCGAAAGGGTTCAAGTTTCTCGTGAATAGTGACGTACTCACCTAAATTATAAGAATCTTTGCAATTTAAAATAAATTTTTCAAAGAAATCTCTAATTGCGGCTAATTTATCAAAGAGTTTTCTCTGTGGCCTGTCTAGCAATTTGTCGAAAGGCATGCAACGTAAAAGAAATAAAAATCGCTTATAGGGCATTGTTGTGTGAAAGTTGTACCTGTACCGTCAGTAGCCCAAAGGTCCTTTACGTTGAGATTCGATGACTTGTGAAGACCACATAAATATAAAAGTCCTATAACTGCTTTTATCTCGACCACGTCAGTAGGTTTTGCATCTCTTTCACGTTTATAATGTAAAACTATCTCAGAAATATATAAATTCGTACATTCTACAATTATTGACAATATACTATTATCAATAAGAATATTCCAACTACTAAAGGGATCAGTAACATTTCTGGCTTCTCTTACAGGTCCTGGAAGATGAGTCATAATATTATGCGAACGAACTCTTACATTTTGCCTAAATTTCTTTTTTTTCCACACCGTTTTTCCATCTTTTCCAACAAAATCATCAGAATCATCATCATCTTTAGTATTATCCAGTTCATCATCTTCTTCTGTATCTGTATTATGTTCACTAAATATTTCAATGTCAGTATCACTTTCAATTTCCGAAATGCAATCTTCATCACTTTCAACAGTTTCTAATAAATCTCGCAGCCGTTGCATCTCTAATTCATAGGGACTCATTCTTTTTGCCATAATGCACTAAAAAATCTTTTAAAATATAATTTTAGCTACTTTAAAATCCCTTGCGACTAGAAATACTTATTGTTATACTCTAGAATTTAATTTCTGAAATAAATATTCCGTCAAGAAAACACTTACGTGGACAGGCGCGTGGGGTGTGTCATACCCCAGTTCCAACAAATGCCAATAAATCTTTTTCTGAAACACATATACAACAGTAAACCGGATCTGAAGGTCATACACTACTAGAAACTCAGCTACTGAAAGGGCCACAAAATTGCGGTTTCACAAGTTGGGAATATTCCACTATTTTGTAGGGGTGGGGTATAATACACCCCACGCGCCTTCCCGCGGGTTAAAAATGATTATAAATATCTGTTTCAGATTAAGTTGTATGCTCAAAAGTTTTCACATTAACAATTTAAATACTTATTTGACATCTTAACAATATAAATGTTAAACATAGAATAATATGTGTACTTTTTGAAAAACAAGTATCAGAAGAATTTGCTAAAGATCCAGTGGTAGGCAGGGATTCAGGGGGGGACGCATGCTAAAGGCATAAAATAGTAGTAATTTATCCAGATTATATGATGTTTAATAATTTCATATTCCTGTCAGAAAAAAAAATAAAAAAGTCCATCTTATAAAAAAATGGCGCTGATAATAAAACAAGATGACAAATTATAACATCGAAATTAAAATCTTAATGAAAGTTATGTTTCTTAAATTAGTTTGCATTATCAATTTAAAAAAGTATTTTTGAATTTGTTGTGAAGAGAAAAGCTAAAATTTTCGATGAGATTGAAAAGGATACTGCACATGGTTGAAGATGTAGGCTTAAGCCTTGCAAAGGAAACTACATCCTTAAAAACCTATTCATCCTTATTAAAATAAAAATACTATATCTCATATTTATTGATATCTAATGTAAAAATTGTATTCACTTACTAGTGTAGAAAGTACTATGTAAAAATAAAATAAATTCAAAATACAAAACTGGCTTACCCTTCTTGCAGCTGTATTTCTGGGTTAAGAATATGCATATGAAAAATGACTATTAATTTTGCTCTTAGAAACTATCGTAATATTATATAAAGCGAATTTTTGAGGCCTGCAGCTAGCACGTAGCTGTCAATTAGCGTCACTTATTGACTAGATGAGACAATTATGTCGAAAGAATTAAGAACGTTTCCTGAAGCAATTGATCAACCCTTTTGTATGCCAAGAAACATGAAGATCGCGAAAACCGTAATGGTTCTCAAAACTGCAAAAATGGCGCTGATAATAAAACAAAGTGACAAATTATAACATCGTAATTAAAATCTTAATGAAAGTTATGTTTCTTAAATTAGTTTGCATTATGAATTTAAAAAAGTATGTTTGAATTTGTTGTGAAGAGAAAAGCTAAAATTTTCGATGAGATTGAAAAGGATACTGCACATGGTTGAAGATGTAGGCTTAAGCCTTGCAAAGGAAACTACATCCTTAAAAACCTATTCACCCTTATTAAAATAAAAATACTATATCTCATATTTATTGATATCTAATGTAAAAAGTGTATTCACTTACTAGTGTAGAAAGTACTATGTAAAAATAAAATAAATTCAAAATACAAAACCGGCTTACCCTTCTTGTGGCTGTATTTCTGCGTTAAGAATATGCATATGAAAAATGACTATTAATTTTGCTGTTAGAAACTATCGTAATATTATGTAAAGCGAATTTTTGAGGCCTGCAGCTAGCACGTAGCTGTCAATTAGCGTCATTTATTGACTAGATGAGACAATTACGTCGAAAGAATTAAGAACATTTCCTGAAGCAATTGATCAACCCTTTTGTATGCCAAAAAACATGAAAATCGCGAAAACCGTAATGGTTCTTAAAGCTGCAAAAACCATAATGATTCTTTATAAAAAGTACTATAAAAATACTGTCATGGGAATTTTTCATTTCATTTGATGATTAATTTAAGAAAGAAAAATGAAATCGTCTAAAAAGAGTCTAAAGTGATCCAATAAAATTCCGTACATACAAAAAACAGTGTATTTTTTTGGGAGCATATATCCATAAATCAGTTCGGTTTTTTAACGAAAGTTTTAAATTAAAGTCACCACACGTCCCGATTATTTTGGCGAGACAGCCCCGTGTTTTGGAGGACTGTCCCGCTTTTCAGAAAATATCTGCCTTTCTTATTTTAAATGTATTGTAAAAATATATTACCTATTATTCATTAATTATTATAGTGAATATAAAGAAACAAAATATACATAATAAAAAAAATACATAAAATGCATGCAGAGTAAACTAAATAAGCCGATGTAACGAGTTAGATTTACTCGGTGGTGTTCAATCATTGTCGTTACGTCTCGTCAAAGAATATGTGTTGTTAAGAAGGAAAGCTTCGCCAAAGCAGGAGTGGCTCCATCACATTGTAGACGGAAGCAGTTGCGCATGCGCGAAATAGCTGTTGAAGCAAATTCAACCTTAATACCATTTTGCGCATGTGCGGAATAGTTGCCTAACCGGTGTCGAAGGTTAGGTTTCTGAAGAGTTCATACTTCTGTGACACCCTTTTCTTTGATTTTCCGTCTGTATCGACCTAAGTCGAATCCATGTTGGTCTCATTGTAATGCAGATAAGTGCAGACGTTAGAGAGTGCGGTTTGTTGTTTTTAATTTGACGTTCGACTCATTATTTGATTGATGAAGGAAGGGCAATAGTCGCCACAGCGTAACGGTCAATGATGTAAAATTTAGTACTCATTTTTATCCTTTGTTGTAAATTATTTATTTATACTATTTACTCATAAAATAAAAAATGAGTGGAAAAAGAGAGTGCAAATTTAATGACGTGCTAAGCAGAGAATTTCCATTTATTAAAAAAAAAGACTATATGGTACGGTGTGATAAATGTTTTCATAACTAAATTATACTTCTCATTTCATCCCATTTGTCCCGGTCTCAATGAAAATGTAGTCACTTTAAAATAAATAAAAAGATATTTTGCTTAATCAGGTTTGATATATGCGTAAACGCAACCCATTGATTTTTTTTTAATTTTTTATTTTTCCCAGAGTGGCAACGAGAGAGGATTTGATGGAAACCGACGTAAACGATAACATTTTTATGAAGCGCGCATAGTAATCTTGTATTTTTAATTGTACCATTTCAATGATATGTAAATAAGGCGCGAATAAAACATTTATTGCGTAAGTGCAGGATGCTTAATAGTTTTAAAGTACTTAACATATCAGAAGTGGGATTGACAAGAATTATTACCAAGGATTTAATAACGTATTGCCTTGATGTACGTTAAGCCAAAACTTGGAAGCTCGCCAGAAACGAAAGTAGAAAGGTACGTGCATTTATAAACTGTTTATATTATTATAAGTATTAAACGGAAAGAACTAAGTATAATTCTTGTATTATTATTTGAAAGTCTAAGATGGCTTATTTGGCAAAGGGCAAGAAATGTGACTTTAAAGGAACTTGCCTTAGAACTTGACGTAGATGTACCTTCTGATATTAAAATCTTGGGCTTAAGGTATATGATTTTGAATAGTATGAACTATAACGAAGAATATACTAAACAAATGCTAAGTAGAATTATAAATGATCGTTTAAACAGGGTAAAGTTGGAAATTTTAGAAAAAGAAAGAACATTTGAACTCGAAAAGTTTAAAGTAGAAGCTGGAATCAGAAGTAGCAATGTAAATGATTCTGTTCCTTCCAATGTTAGTAGAAGTAATTTTTGTGATATGAGTAAATTAATGCATAAGTATGAATTGAGTGAAGGTGATATAAGTTTTTATTCAGTCTTATTTGAGAGACAGGCACGACGTTTTAAGTTGGAAGAACAAAACTGGGTTTCTCAGCTGTTGGGTCTATTGCTTTATAACTCAATTAATTGCCCGTGAACCAGAAGAAAAAGCTAACGATTATAAGCACGTTAAACAACTGCTATTGAGAAAATTTAAGTTAAGCTCTGAACAGTTTCGGCAAAAGTTCGTTGATCATATTAAAACGTTGAGTAATACGTGGAGTTACTTAACGTTTGAATTAAAAAAATATTTTGAAGAGTGGCTTGCTGGATTAAATGTAACAGATTTTGACTCTTTAAAACAGCTTATTATTGCGGACCAATTAAAGAAAATGGTCCCTGCTGCGATGCGAGTTCATTTCATTGATAATTGGTTTAAATTCATTAATCCTCAAGAGCTGGCTGAAAAACTAGATGAATATGAAAATATTCGGGCAGGAATGAAAGTACTTCAAGTAGAAAATAAAACTTTTAGGCATAATCTTAAGCCTAAATTTGGTATTCAAGACCAAGAAATGTTAACGATTCTGTGCATACAGATAATAATTTCAAAGTGGGTTTTAAAAACAGGTTTGATAATAAATACAATTTAGGAGATAAATTTTATAAAATAGACTAAAGGAAAAGAGAATATAATTCTGGTATCCGCAATGAAAAGGGTGAGCCGAAATGCTTCAATTGTTATGATTATAGACATATAGCGACGGATTGTCCTCAACCTAAAAAAGAAATTATTTGCAGGAAATGTAATGAAAAGGGTCATACTTTTAAAACGTGTACGTTAAGAAATGTTAAAAATAGCTTATCCGTGAACCAGAACTCGGGTGTTTCACCAACTGTATATTTAAAATATGCTCACATCAATAATGGAGAAGAAATTAATGCAATCATAGATACGGGTTCCAGTTCGTGTTTATTCAAACAGTCTGTGGCTGGGAAACAATCCATTATAAAACCTGATGTAGATGAATAGTTTGGCTTTGGAAATCAGAGTAAACCAGCCTCTAGAACACTGGGGAAAGTAACTGTTCATTTAGAGACTGATAACGTGGAAGGAAAGGACATTACAGTTTTGATTGTAGAAAGATAAAACGCAACCATGCGACTTATTAGTTGATCGAACACAGATTGATTTAATACATATTGCATACGCCAAGATAGGTACTACCTTGCACATACGCTACGCTTCGCAGTTACAAAATGACATCAACACTCCGCGAATTAAACTGAAAGCTACCCAAGAAATTGGAATCGAAAGTAATAGGGTTAATTTCGTGAAAGCTAAAACTGGTGAAATAAATAACGGTTATGTTTTAATAAGTGGATCAGAAGATGAGGGAAGAAGATCAGTTGGGGTCATTATTGGAAGTAATACATGGAGAAACAGTGATATCAGTCTCTAACTACAGTGATCGAAAATTAATTTTGAAAGAGAATCAGTGTATCGGTAGAGCAGAAGTAGCAGAATTAGTTCAGATCAGAAAACTGAAAATTAAAATCAAAAGGAAATAAAAAAGACCGATTACTTTAAAAGAAATTAAAGTTAATAACAATATTATGCCAGAAAGAAAACAGGAAGTTTTAGATTTGATAAATGAGTATCGAGATTGTTTTGCATTAACTATGGAGGAATTAGGGTGTACAAACTTAACAAAGATGGATATTAAAGAAGTTGAAGGGAGTAATCCTGTTTGCATGAAGTATAAAACCAAAGCCGAGAAGCGGGCTTCTATAAAGAAGATAATAAATGAATTTAATAAATATGGAATTATTACTGAAACAAGATCTACGTATGCTAGCCCAGTTTTACTCATAAGGAAACAAACAGGTAAACTACGATTAGTGGTATACTACAGGAAGTTCAATTCGTAAACTGTTAAAGATCAATTTCCACTCCCTAGAATAGTTGATCTTCTCGAATATCTTAGCGAATGTTAAGTATTCACTACTTTGGACTTAGTTCATGGATATCTACAGATTCCTTTTACTGAAGAAGCGAAACTGAAAACGGCTTTCATTACTCCAGATGATGCTGGCCAATTTGAACGTGTGATCCTTGGGTTAGCTAACGCTCCTGCAGAATTTCAAAGACTTGATTCATATCAAGTTTTAGGTCCATTGCTGAATAAGGAAGTATTATCCTATTTGGATGACATATTAATTCCGACTAAATCGTGGAAAGAAATGATGGAAAAACTTAGAAAACTGTTTGATAGATTGAGAGAAGCAAAGCTGACATTGAAACTAACAAAATGCGAATTTGGAAAAGAATGAAGTTGAGTATTTGGGATTTCTAATAAAATCGAACGGTATGCAACCTGGACCAAAAAAAGTACGAGCCATATTAAACTTTCCTTAACCAACCAATGAGCATGAAGTTAAACAATTTTTAGGTCTTACAAGTTTTCTTAGAAGGTTTGCACAGAAATATGCAGAGAAAGCTGAGCCGTTAACGAGACTGACGAGGAAGGAAGAAACATTTCATTGGAATGAAGATCACCATTCAGTACTCCAAAAGACCATTTAACTAACGAACCAGTATTAGCGTTATACATTGGTTATTATAAATTAAGGAAAAATCACGATTACTGAAAAAGTTACATGTAGAATTTTATGAAACTTACCCACAATATACAACACATAGTAAGGTATCAAATAACATAAAAAGAAATTACCAGACAATTATGGTAGTATAGAAATTAGCACATGTATAAAATGAACAAATCGAAGATGTCAGTTTGCTATAGGAAAAGTACCTTCAATATGGAATATGATCGCCTGTAGAAGCAATACAGCACATACAGCGATGTGTGATGTCTTCCAATTATGCGGTCTATCAGTTCTATAGGAAGCGAAAGCCATTGCTCTTGCAAAGCAGTTGCAAGCGCGGCAAGGGTCTGAGGACGCGGATTGAGAGCACTGGACGTCTCCCTAAAGCATCTCAAATGTGCTCGATAGGCTTCAAGTCCGGGAATCGAGCTGGTCACTCCATGCGCATAATTGTTTCCTGTTGAAGATAATCATATACGATGCAAGCCCTGTGTTGTCTTGCGTTGTCGTCCTGTAATAGGAAAGCATCACCTATTGCCCCGGCATATGAGCGCACATAGGCATCAAGGATGTGATCTCTATAAACCTGAGCATTCACGGTTCCCTTTGGAAAGACATGGAGGTCTGTGCGTCCAACCAAAGAGATGCCACCCCAAACACAGACACTGCATCTTCGGTATGCATCTCTTTCACGGATGTTTGACGGATGATAACGGGTTTCAGTTTCTCTCCATATCAAATAACGCCTACTATCGCTTTCTAGACTAAACCTGGACTCATCCGTAAAGAGAACAGCCCTCCATTGATCAGGCGTCCAGTGGACATGCAAACGGTCCCTCCTATGGCGGGACGTGAGCGTCACTCAAGCGGCTGGTCGCCTCGCATACAGACCACCTTCATGAAGCCTTCTACGCACAGTTGACGTTGACACCAACCTTCCGGTTCCTGCAGCAAGGAAAGATCTAAGAAGAGTCAGAGTAGCGATTCTATCCCTGCGTGCACATGATGTCAAATATCGGCCATCGGTGCTCGTCCTAGCAGTTGCCTGAACCTCCTAGATGCCGAATCTGTGGTTTGAAATTGCCTCCCAAAGTCTATGAACCGCACAAGGACTCACATTTAGCCATCTGACCACATCTGTTTGACTTTGTCCTGCCTCTAGTCTCCCAATGGCTCTCCATCGTAGTTCTGCAATGCCTGGAGGTCATTTTACGAATTGGCTATCTCAGATTTCTGATGTCACTATCACAGTGAAATATGTGGGCTTGCTTTCAAACATGGACTTTCATGCTCCTCGCAGATGACGTATTCCGAGTGCAGCGCCACTAATTTGCATATTGTAATTTTACTCAGCTACATATTCAAATTTACTCTACTAAAGCTACTCTTATTTGGCTACATATTCAAATTTTACACAGTTTGGCTTATTTTTGAAGGATTTATCGCTATTTTTATGATTTTCCCTTAATTTATGACAAACAGTGTGTATGATATGCCCACAGTTTCAGTTTAAGAAATGAATCAAATAAAATAGGCCTGCAGCTAAGACAATTTTAGGCAGGTGACTTTTTCAGTAAAAATGTAGGGAATAAATTTTCACATAACCCTTAAAAATAAGTGTCTTTCAGAAAATTGTTTACAAAAGTACCCAAGATGCCATTAGTACTTAAAGCTTACAGAACCATACAAATGCTGCTGAAGACCTCTGTGCATCATAAGTTTCCGAATGCAAGTTCTAAAATATATATTTTACATAATAAAAATAGAGATTTGGAAGCACTCGTCACGAACTCACATGTGTTCAAAACTTTGTATTTAATGAAGTGCTATTTTATACAACACTTAAGTTCTCTTTTCAGATGGAAGGAGTTTAAATTATGTAATTTTGACAATTTTACATATTAAAGATGCCTTTCTTCCCTTTTTTTCTGGCACTAAAAATAATGAATACATAGAATAATGATGATGAACACGTAATAATGAAGGAACAATTTACTCTAAGCTGTTACATGTCTAAACCTGTCACTGTCTGAAGACATATTTGATTCATTCCTTAAACTGAAGTAACAGATGAAAAATAAAACTCCTTTCGAAATGCTTCACGGTTTCACGGTTATTCTCCAAAATTCAACGACGGATCGATGAGGATGTTTACAGACGAAGACGCAAATGAATGGGAGGATCCAGTAATCTTACAGAATGAAGCAGAAAGAGAATTGAAGATATGCAGATGAAAAGCAAAGCAAATTATGACGAAGAAAAGCAATTCTTTAACATTCGAACGAGGAGGAATAGTAGTTATGAGAAGAGTACCTAAATCAACTGGAGAATCAACCAAAATATCGAGAATGTTTGGTAGTTGCAGACGTTTTACCAAGCGATACTTATAGAGTGACTCAATTAGAAGAGAAGGTAAAAGGGCGTCTTTAGTACGACAGCTCATGTGAGTCAATTGAAATCATGGCAGTGTCAAGCTAAATCAGAGGAGGACGATGATGAAAATGACGATATTAGTGTTGCTGATAATGATAACAACAGGCCGCTTATTACTAAAACTAGGACACGGAAAAAGAGTACCAAAGGACGGTGAGTCTATATGACAATTAAGGGCTTTCGAACTCTAAATTTTAATATTATGTATTTATTTTTTTTAAGTATAAGTTTTTAATGTTCCGAGGTTGTAACTAAGTCAGGATGCCCGAATGTAAACGTGACGCATTGATTTTTTTTTTTTTTTTTAATATTTTATTTTTCCCCGAGGGGAAACGAGAGAGGATTATGATGGAAGCGTAGCTGAACGATAACATTTTTATAAAGCGCGCATAGTAATCTTGTATTTTTAGTTGTACCATTTCAATGATGTGTAAATAAGGCGCGAATAAGATTTATTGCTTAAGTGCAGAATGCTTAATAGTTTTAAAGGAAGTACCTAACATATGGAACCATTTACAGAAATTTGCATTTCAGATCTGTGTAAATTCTCTTGAATTCTGAGGGACTAATAGGAAATTTTTATTTCAAACGCACATTTGGTCAAATTAAAAGTATGCTGTGCAAATTATATTTATTCTTAATGTGGAAAGCTGTTCTGGACATAAGCACTATAATGAAACAGTTTTAATGCAAATGAAGCATCCCTCTTCAAAAACCGATACAGTATTTTGTGTTATAACTAGTAAATCCAATTTCAGAGCGAGCAGGTAGTTAGGTTTTGTTTTTGAATGGATTAAGACATTTTGTGGTGGATATAAGGTGGGATTTTAAAATTTTAATTAAACACTTTTGTGTAAGGTAAATTTTGCAGAATAACATTTTTAATGAGTACTATAATCTTGTAAAAATAATGCCCCAACATAGTATACCTAACTCACACCCTGTATATCTTGCTCGACATTAAAATACCAGGAATCAGTTTTGAATTGCTATGTTTTATCATATTTAAATAGAGTAATTTTTATTCGCATATAACTGTCACTAAACTTAACGAATCAAAGAGGAAATGTAAGCAGTATAGCTTTGATTATGTAGTCTTGACTACTGATATTCAAACTGAATAATAATTTAGAAAGAGCAAGAAACACTAAAGAAAAGCTAAGTTTATTGCTTTTATTTTTTATCATCAAAATTCGTCAAAAAAGTAATCATGGATCACTACTTGTTGCCATTCAGCATAAAAGAAATATAAATATGAATGTTAACAAAACGTTAATTTTACAAAATAATTAAACGCATGCAAAAATATAAAATCCTTGAAATTAAAAATAATTATTACTCATGCATAACTGAACCACTACACTATTCTAATTAAGTTACGTTGCGAAGCTGGAGAAATGGGTAGTGACCAGCATTGTAGTGTTAACCACAATCAGAAGAATTTAGGTACAATCCTTGAATCTAACAGGTAAACGTATAATCTACCTGTGCGAGAATGTTTTTGATCCACATCTGAATTTGTGTCTGGTCTCTGCAATTTGCAGTGATCGGGTTGTATTAACTGCGAATTCTCCTGAGCTAAAATATAAGCTGGTTTCAAGCGATCGAGGGGTGCATTTGCGGTGGGCCACACAGAGATAAATAAATCGTGTGTGCGGTGTCTGTAACTCACTGCTCCCAAGCCTTTACGATGTGTCACGCGACATGTTTTTGACATCGCAGAGTCACGACTAGTGTCAGGAGATTTTAACGTTCTGCCCCGTGTCTGTCGTCAAAGCCTCTCGATTTCGGGAGGGGTGACGAACCAATGATCTGATTTTTCCTCTGAAATTGTTTCAGATATAACGAATCAGAGGATGTAAAACGCTATTGTAAATTTAAGGAGGCGTCGCTAATTCAATCTGAAGATTTTCGCCATCGGAATAATATCACAAGAAGGCTCCTGAACTCTTGACTAGGGAGACCTTCGTTAGCAGACTCCTCCCACTACGAGGACTATAATTCATTTCAGTGCTTATCTATGCTATCTATGAATTATATATAAATTTGTAAACAGCTTCTCGTAATTGTAATAAATATGTTTTGAGTTTAAAATGCAGTAAGAATTATGCAACCTCACAAACTTACCCAATCATTATAAGGAGTCAAATACGCTACCTGCCGCCACTCAACAAAGGGTAACCTGACAGTCACTCCCGCAGAAGTGACCAAACCCTGCATTGGTAACCAAGGGCTGACAATTGCATTAACAACCTCAACTATCATGAACACTTTCGACAGCTATACGGCAATTAGTCCGGTAAAGCTTCATTAACGGCCAATCCACCTGCATCTTTACGTAATTGCTGGGTCATCTACAAATTCAACTGCACAGCTAAACGCTCCATACGGATATGCGATAAAAACTTTATACTAAGAAAACCTCTTCACTGGAAAATCAGAAAAAGGAACCCATCTGCGCTAAAGGTTTTCTCTCAGACAGAAGTATCTAATTCTCACTTTCAGCAGCGGTGGTGTTATGTGACAACTGTAGTGATTTTGTGTACAGCACCGTATTTTCAGCGATTTGTGTGTGCTTACCGTGTGTTTTATATTCAACAGTGTTTCTTCAAAAAATATTTTTGCAAGTAAGTGCCTGCTGGTTCACCGAACCGAACGAACAAGAGCAAGAACACGGGGTATGTTTATTTCCTTTCTTCACTTATTTTGCCTTGCCTGTAAATAACGCGGTCAAAGAGAGCTGATCGGAGGAAGGTTATTGACTTTTTTTCTCCCCTGCGAGACTGAGACGAAATTCTCCTCTTTTCGTTTGTCGGAGAAAATAACGGAACCGCATAAAATTGTAACTGATCAGGTTCATAGAATAGCAATGAAAATACCTCCCATTTGGAAATCGAACATCACCTTATGATTAAGACAATGTGAGATCCAATTTGGTCTGGCTGCAGTTACCAACAATAACACGAAATTTTCGCATATTGTAGCAAATTTAGACTTTCCCACATATCTCAGATTTAATCTTAACACCTCCTGAAACTTGATGACTATCTAACTTTAAAAAACAGACTAATCTCAGAATTCCAAGATTCCAAAGTACAGCAAATTCGTAAACTTTCATCGGAATTACAAATAGTCGACAAAAAACCTAGTTTCCCTTTGAAACAAATGAAAACGATAGTGTCAAACAAAATGCATGATGATTTCCTAAAAAATCTGTGGATAGAAAGACTTCCTTCAAATCTGCAAGCAATTTTATCCGCTTCGAATGCTGATTTAAACCATCTATCTCAGGTAGCAGATAAGGTGTCGGAAGTCACAAATAACGCATAGCTCACTGTTTGCGCAGCATCAAATGTTGAACAAAAATTGGAGTTAAGCTCAGCGCTAAGCTTAATGTCCGAACAAATAGAGACTCTCATTAAGTTGAACAATAAAGTACAATAAACAATAAAGTACATATTGAATACATAATGAAAATCCAAGATACCGCGATAACCGCAATCGCTCAAAAAGTAGGCAACGTAATTTGCACGCAAATCCTGCCAACACTGGTTATGGTTACTATCACCAGAAGATTAAAGCTGATGCTCGTAAATGTAGTTCACCATACTCGTTTCAGTTGGGAAACGAAATTCTGCTGCTATTCCGAAACAAGTCATGGATACTATTGTAGAATAGCAGCGAACACATCCAACAGATTACACGTGTATCACAAACGTACAAACATGAGATTTCTTGTTGACACAGGTAGCGACATTTCTTGCCTTCCGGTGCCAAAAGGACAGCACTTCAATGCTGCTATTCTACAGCTATTTTCTGCAAATAATACTAAATTAAAACATAGGCATACAGCAACTGAGTTTAACTTTCGATCTTAGGCGAAATTTTAAATGAGATTTCATAATAGCTGATGTTTCAGTTCCCGTTGTAGGCGCCGATTTTCTAACTCAATCAGGATTAATAGTCGATTTACAGAAAAAAAGAATCGTCGATAAATTAACAACTCTCGCTAGTAACGGTATATTACAGCACAACACTCAACTGAATGTTAAAACTGTTTCGGAAAGCTCTTAATATCACCAAATTCTTTGACAATTTTCCAAACTACCTAATCCTTCTATTCACAGCAAAGCAATCAAACATGACACAATTCATTATATTGAAACTAAAGGACAACCAGTCCACTCCAAAGCAAGACGGCTTCGACTTGAAAGTTTATCAGGAAACAAAAAAGGAGTTTGAATTTATGATAGAACAGGCACTTTGTCGACCCTCTTAGAGTAACTGGTAATCACATCTGCACGTAGTACATAAAAAGCCTACTGGTATTAGACCAGTTGGAGATTACATAGCACTTAATTCAGTTACAGTTTTTGATTCATATTCTATTCCACATATACAAGATTTCGCTGTATCTCTTCATAGCAAAACAGTGTTTTCTAAATTAGACATTGCAAGGGTTTATCATCATATGCCAGTCTTTGAAAAATACATACCTAAAACAGCGGTAATTACCCCCTTTGTGAGTTTCCTTATTTAAATTTTGGACTCAAGAATGCTGCTCAAACGTTCCAGCGTTTCATGCACGAAGTGTTATGAGGACTGCATTCTTGTTACACATATCTAGATAACATTCTAGTATTCTTAGAAAACGAAATACTTCATAAACAACACATTTCCAAAGTTTTACACAAACTAAACGAACATGGACTTAAGTTAAATACTTCAAAATGTGTTTTCTGATCTCCTGAAATTGTGATATATCTACAGGTATAGCAAGACCTTATATTCCCAAGGCATTTCGAAAATACTGTTTTAATTGTGTATGTAATTTAGCTAATACAGGCATTCGAGCGACGTCAAAAATAGTTCGTAGTTGGTATATGTGGACAAATATCAACAGAGATGTCACGAACTGGGCAAGGCAGTGTATTTCGTGCCAGAAATCTAAAATACACAAGCATACTTCAGCCCCTTCGCAGTCATTTAATGAAACTTCTACGCGATTTTAACATATTCGCATAGACCTCATCGGCCTACTTCCACCTTCCAGTGATTCTCATATCTGCATATAGGATATCCAGTGGATTCACTTAGCTATCGATCGGTTTACTAAATGAACAGAAGCTATCCCCATCATCAATATTCAAGCTACAACGGTAGCGGAGGCCTTCTACGCCAACTGGATCCCCAGCTACTATTACAACCGATCAAGGACGTCAATTCGGGTCTTGTTATTTAAGGATCTAACTAAACTCCTAAGCGTACAACGAATACGCACAACTGCTTATTATCCTCAAAGCAATGGCTTAATTGAGGAATTTCACCGTCTTCTAAAAGCTGCATTAATATGTCACGACATGCTGAAGTGGACAGAAGTTCTATAAGGTATTTCTCTCGCCTTCGTGGTGTAGTGGTCAGCACGCTTGGCGCGTATTCGAGAGGTCCATGGTTTAAGTCCCGGCGAGGGCATTGCTGATTTTTCACATCTCCTTCTAAATAACCTAATAACTCTACAGTTCTACGAACTTTGCTACTTGGTTTCAGAACAGCTCTCAAAGAAACCATCGGTTGTACGCCCGCTGAACTTGTGTGCGGAACTACCATTAAACTCCCGGGCGATTTTTTCTACATATCGAATGTTGCAATTGATCCTGTTGAATACGTGGAACAACTTCGAAGTTGAATGCTGCAATTTAAACCAAAACCAACTGGATCACGTACAGCAAAAGCAGTTTGTTTATTTACAAAGGTTTAAAAACGTGTTCACATGTGTTTGTGCGACATGATAGAGTAGACGGCCACTTCAACCACCGTACGACGGCCCTTTTAAAGTTCTGAAACGTCTTGAAAAAGTATTCAAATTGGAAAAATTTTTCGGTCTCAATTGACCGGGTGAAACCAGCATTTCTGTTGAATTACCGACATGGATATTCGCTCTCCTGATACTTTGAAGCCCAGATATGCCCATCACGCCAAACCAAATATTCGTCGAACTTGTTCGGGCAGTCGTGCATTTGCCTGACTTTTACGTATCATCACAATAATACTGGAGTGGGAATATGCGGCGGACCTAAATAAATCGTGTGTGTGGTTTCTGCAGAAACTGCTCCCAAACCTTTACGATATGTCACACGACATGTTTTTGACATCGCAGAGACATAACTGCACGACTAGTGTCAGGAGATTTTAACGTTCTGCACCGTGTTTGTCGTCAAAGCCTCTCGATTTCAGGAGGTATAGGCTTGTGTAGAAATTTCGGGATATTTCGACAGTAAATGGAAATTTTTTATGGATTTATTTATTGTAGTTACGTAGTTATCACTTTAAATAGCAGCGACATCCTCCTGGGCACTAAGTTGTGTTACGCCATCAATTGATTTTTTCGAATTTATATCGATTAAGTTAAATTTGTGAAGAAGGTCAGTTCCTAAAATATCTGTTGTGACATCAGCAGTTATGAAGAGAAACTGAAATTCACGACGTAACCCTATATCAAGAGTAAAAAGGTTCGTCCAAACGGAGACGTGAGTGAAGCCTGCGTTTAGCCAATAGAATAATTGAAGAGAAAAAATTACGTGATGCTCATAGAAAACTGCTTGTTCAAAGTGTTTCATCTGCTTTTTCGTAGTCTGGTCAGAAGAATATGACACTCGGTTCGTTTTATTGTGAATTTTTCTCTTCGTTGTTTATTAAGCAATTTAACAACTCCGATTGTAAGATTAACAGTTAATATGCGCACAAATCAGTTTTAATGCAAATTTAGACTTATAAAATTGTTTTGGAATACAGTATGTAAAGAGAATTAAATGACTTGAAACACCATCTATCATATAATAAAATCAGCTGTATATTTTAGTAGTTCTTTCCCACCTTCCTTGGGTTGCTTGTTTATGTGTGATATGTCATTTGAATAATGTAAGTAAAGGAATCTGTGTAATAAATAAAGCACTCTGTAGTTTGATTATTCTCTATGTGTTACTGCACCTATAAATTAGAAGAAGGTTCATCGCATAAAATTTCTGAAGATATTCTGTTTTTAAATATTTTTACCACAATGTGACGTTAGCCCAAGTGCTTTCGAAGCGTGATGTGCCAGTAAATAATGATAATTCCAAAAAAAAAGTCCGTTTGGGCGTAATAGAAAAATCTTTTTCAGATTTTTTTCTTTTTATTATTTCTTATTTTTATTTAATTTTTAATTTAGAATAGGGTTCAAATTTTGTACAGTTTATGTTTAATTATGTACAGAATAAAAAATGCAATGAGGTAAAAGAATAAAGAGCTGATTTAAGCAAGAGATGCAGGTACATCATTACATAGTGGATTAATGGTGTCTGTTTACAGTGCACATTTTAAAACTAAATTGAAAACAATAAGAATGATAGAATAAAATGATTCGTGATTAAATATAAGAAACACGTTTCAAAATTATGCAGCGCGCTGACCACTCAGCTTTCTGCGATAGTAGGTTTCGCGAAAAATAATGGTTCAAATTACTGAAAAGGTTGTTTAATTAATATTCAATAAATGAGTGCCGTATGATCCAAGTTGTAACTGTCCCCAAAAATTTCGTAACTGTATTTTATTGAATACTCTTTCACAGTCAACTGCTTTATGCTAGAAGTTGTTATAGTGTTGAAGTTAGTTTTTGATGTATTTAATACTGGGATACTTAAAGAGCTTCTTGTTACACATGAAATAGCGAACATTTGTAATAATTAAGTAGAATTTTATAAGGCAGAAAATTTGATTTTATAGAAATTGTAATTTATTTAGATTCCTATTACTTATAATGCTACATACAGGTGAAGCATATAGATATACTAGTCGGATCATTGCTTTATAAAAATAGTTTTTTCTCTTTAATAAGACTATGAAATTTGTACCAATATATATGATTTGAGAAATCTGAGGATGCCGTAAATGATGCTGATGATTTTATTGCTATGGACAGTGACGATCCCTTTAAACAAAAACTCATCGCTATGTGGTTCTGCCGCCATATTGAAAGTGCTAAGGAAGAAATTTTTTCCGCTTATGACACGTAATAAGAACTTAGTTAGCTATTGGCTGTTCGTTCACGTCGCGGACGAAAAAGCTGAACACGAGCGAACTCAGTTTTACGCCTTTTGCGTAAAACCGTAGTTCCCGCTATATTTTTTTTCCGGCGAATTTACGCCGGGAAAAAAAATATATAGCGGGACACTGCTGTAAATGGCACTGGCTGTTGCACTTGATTTCTGACGTCAGAATTACGGATTTCTACCTTTGGCAGTATTCTCGCGGAGCTCAAAATGGAATTTTTTTTCCAAAGAGAGTTGAAGCTAATGACCCGGGTAACCATAGCAGCACCACGTTAGGATTTATACGACACCTTAAGCTATGAACACCATGTGGTATACTGGAGAATGAAAAAAGGCTTCGTAGGGGGTCTATGTTCAAAGCAGAAAGAAAATACAGTCGGAACAAGGACCAAGGCGTTGGGTGGTTACGGAGTACTTTTGCTTAAATAAGCAATAACCTCCACATCATCGATAAGAAAAATGAAATAAATAAGAGCAAGGAGCAAGCTTTGGCTAAAGAAGCAAGAAAAAGAACCGTTTAAAGAGCCACAGTTGAATAAGAAGCCCCCTAATGGGACCATAGAGCTGTAATATACTAGAGAGAGAAACGGCAACCCTGAAGGGGAACAGGAATGCTAACCACGTGACATATGGAACATTTCCCGAATCGTATTTCCCGCGAATCTTCCTTACCATTACAGCCCTATAGAGAATTTGTGAGAAGCAAGTGTTTGCGAGTACGCGCATTGTTTCGGACTTAAAAAATGGTACTTTCGTGCTCCGCATATGGATGTAATTCCAGATACGTGAAAGGTGAAGGAGTAACATTTCACAGATGAGCTTTTTCTAAAGTTTTAAAACCTATTTTTTATAAGATGTAGAGGTGTTTTAGCCACTCTACTTGCCGTTTTCTAATAAAAATAGATTTTCTAATTTTATATAATATATGCATACTTGAAATAACATTTAAATAAAAGTATCTTAATATATATGTATGTTTTTAATAACTGCGTTCTGAAAAAAATGTTAAAATTTTAGTAATATGATATAATTTTAATTAGGCTAGTATTCTGCTTTGGCGACATTTTTTGTACGCCAACAGACTTTGCTTCAAATGCGTTTAGTTATATATTCTTTGTATGCGTTTGCTTATGCGGACATGTACGAAGTAGTAATGTATGTATTTAATACTTGGTAATGTCGATACAATACACTGTGTAAGAACTGCATAAAATTATGATTTTTTTTTACATGAATGACCTTATTTTATCCCCTTTTCTTGCATCCAAATACTATAACAAATATGTTTACTTTCAATCACGTATTTTCTTTCTTATATCATGTTTCTGGCATTTATTTTAATATTAAGAATTTGTTAAGTATTAGGAAAATAGTCATTATATAGCAGTTAAATTTCAAAACTTTAATAATTTTAAGTTTCTTTTTAAAAATAATGAACATTATTTAAATTTTACCTTCTAAAATTATTTAAAATAGTGCGACTACATTGTGCAACGTGCATAATATATTTATTTTTGCTAGTAAAAGGAAGTCTTAATTTACCACATTTTTGTTTCATAATTTATGAATTTACCTCTCTCTCTTCCTTTTAACTTATATCGGCTATATTGACATTCATTTTTACTTCATTTAATTTAATATCTTTCTCACTTTGATTTGCCTACTATGTAGTTCTCTATAATACACCGTATTAACATTAAACTTCCTTTTCGTATTAACATTGAATTTCTTTTTTGTATTATTTTCTGTTTTCACTCATTTTACTTATGTTATCTATTTTTTATTTTTTATTCTGTCCTAAGCACTAAAAAAACCTTCTATTTTTTATTTTTTATATATTTATTTTTTTTCCCCTGGCCAATTTTTAGGCTTATAATCTTCCCGTTTTATTTTAATCTCTTTTTCACTCAAAATAATTTCTAAAATTATCTTTGCTCCTTCTTTATGCATTATTATTGCATTATAATAAATATATATATATATATTTTATTTATTTTTAAAATTTTTTTAATTATTTTATTTTCCATCTACTATTTTTAGTATGTATTATATACTTTGCCTAAATCACTTTTTATTTATTTATTTATTTGTTTATTTTTAAATGAAAAAAACTGTTTTTTTTATTTTATTTATTCTATTACATTTTTCTGATATGTTGTATTTATTGTACACTGCTTCGTCTCATTCTGTTTTTGCCTTTTTTCTCTTTGTCTGCCTTTGTGCTGCTAATCCAGGTATGACTATTTGTCTGGCTGTCGGAGGTAGACTGCATTTTGCAAATTTAATTTGTGCAGTATAGAAACAGCCTTATAGTGATGCTACCCTCCTGATGAAATCATCACTATTTCCCCTTTTTTTTATTTAATTTTATTCACTTTTAACGGAAAAAAATCGCCAGCCGTGGCGATAGTACGCCAAAGTCTAGGTTCAGTTTCATTTCATGCCCAAACTCCTGCAGCTCATTCCTGTGCCGCTTTTCGCCCGGTTTTGAATGGCGATGCTCGGTCTAGTATATAACAGGTCTATGAATGGGACGAGAAAAGAAATCCGCTGCGCTTTACCAACGCCACCTAGACTAGATTAGTAGTGTGGGTGGCGTTGGCTCTACCTTAGAGGAGAGCAGAAGAGGAACCCCCGCCGAGGCACGCGCACAGCGAATGGAGGCGATAATTGAGGCACTCTAGTGTCTAACGCTCCTCCACCGTAGGAGTTAAGCAAGTTCACACCAACGCGATCGCGCGTTCGGGCTAAAATCGTTGATCAGTCAGAAACGACCTTAGGCTAAAATCGTTGATCAGTCAGAAACGACCGAACGGCATTTTCCGGCCGATGCTATTCGCACCACCGGTGCGATTATCCTCTTCAGGCTATCGCACCAACATTAACCACGCATGCGCATTCAGTTGTCAGAAAGGGAAATGTGTTCGTTTATATATATATATATATATAAAGAAGGAATACATTTCCTTTATTTATGGATATATAAAAAAGGGCATATTTTTATATTCGCAATGTTTATCGTTTTCCTGAATGGTTGGAATAGTTTAAATGACTGGTTTTGGGGGGGGTAAGATCTTGTTTACATTTTTTGTACTTCTTATAATACATTTAGATTCAAACATGTGTTTTGCACAATCAAGATTCTAACTTATTCCTCTTTGAAATTTTTCGTCTGAGAAAAGACAATAAAAATTAGACTGGGTATTCCTGCGTAGAAAATTTATCCTTTATTTCCTGCGTAGAATATTTTCTTTAAATGTCAACGTTCCCATTAACACACATTATTTTTAAATAATTAAATTAAAAATATGAAATAGAACGCAACAATACATTCTACAAATTAAATAATTTTTAATTAAGTAATAAAAAGATTTCAAATCAATATATTTTGCAATAAATGACAGGTATCTACAGTTCGGAAAAAACCAATATTTGAATGGTGGATAAATTACAATATTTTCATAAGTCCAGTTATACCAATTAACGCACAAATCAGACTGAATACAATTATATTTTAAATCTTCTAAACAGTCACTGTGTTTCCACCCCATGCAAATGATTACATTTTTTAATTGCTCAATTATCAGGAAAGCATCTGGTTGAAAAAACTTTCGAATAGATTCAATGTTTACTATTTTATCTCTCATACATTGCATAGGTACAATTTGTGGAATTATACGTACTTCCCCTCTTCAATTAATTTGTCAGAAGCTGCTCGTTTGGCAACTCATGAGTCCAGAAAATAATTTAGTTCAATCTCAAGTTTTTCCTTATCCGTCTTCTTTTCAAATGTATCATCTCGCACACGCACAATTTAAGATTTCTTTTTTATCTGCCCTCGGTTCAAACCAATAACGGTTTCAGTAACAAAAACTCGTAAATTTCAGTAACACTAACTAAAATTTAATCAACAAAGGAATCGCATATGAGGAAGATAAGCAGAAACTTGTACGATGATTGAATGAAAAAAGCTGTGCGCATCACCTGAATTACGGCAAATCGGAGTAAAATGCTTGCACCCGGACTGATTGTGCGCATGCTCTAACGTAGGGTGGTGTGAATGGCCTCTAGACGCATTAGCCACTGCAGCATTTTCCGGAGACCGCGTGAGTTGACTTAACTTCAACTTTTCGCCGCTTGACGCGTCAGTTTCAGGTATCTCATTTCAAATGTCCAGTTTATACCACGGTTTTTTAATGATTGCACTTTCAAAAATTCTTTTTGAGGAGAAAAAAGTCAAATGGATAAATCTTAGTAAAAATTTTGGATAATAATAAAAAAGCATATGCTAATAGAATAGCTTTGTAAATTATTTAAAGGAAAATTCTCAAGTTTATCAGCAGTAATAAACCTTAATAATCAACTATAAATAATATATGGTTGATAATTTTTACAGAATAATTTAAAACAATAGATTGTTGCGAGAAAATAGTGATGGATTTTGATTTTTTTTAAAAAAATCTATCTGCATCAATTGAAGGTTGCTCTTGTTGCCTAATGGATAAAACGTTGGCTTTGGGAGTTAAAGATTTTGGATTTAAGCCTCGCCAGGGATGTTGTTGTATTGGAGATGGTATTTTTTAAAAAAATATTAGCATAAAAATTTATTGCTACTTTCAGAGTAGCCCGGATGTTTCAGTTTCCTGAAGGTGAAGTGTGAAAACCATATTTTCACACAAGACACCTTAGCGTGGAAATAATACGCTCAGTAGAAAATTCAGCTGGTACTAGGAACTTGTATTGCAAAACATGGATGACCACTTTTTGGACAACTTATACATGAATCTTGATGATAGTTTAATCTTGATGATAATTTTCCATTAATTTAAAGAACTTTTGCATGAGCGTTGGCAAATTTGCTAATTGTGCAATTCAATTTTTAAAGCAGAAAAAGAAGTATTATATAAAATTCAATTACTTGAATGAGTTTTAGATAGAAGTGATTTTATAAAATAAACCTTTAGATAGTGGCTGTTTATTAATATATGATTAATTAATTGAAGTAATTACAGTTACATTTAAAGGGGAAAATATGTACGTATGGCAAAAAGTAAAATATTTTTTTAAATTGCACTTGTGTATTAACTTAAAAATAAATGCTTCTTTTAAGTGTGATATTTAGTTTCGTAATGCTGTAAATCCTACATATATTTAAACAAAATATACTTTTGATTGCATTGTTTAAACCTATTAAGGGAAGTTCATACATTATGCAAAATATTTTATGATACTCTACCCCATGAAAAATTCACCCTCGAAAATTGAATCCATGGAATTGCGAATTTTTAATTTATCTTCCAAACGATTCTTTTCTGCAATATTCTCATAAAAATTAGTGTTCTGCTTTTGGATAAATAGTTCAATGAGGGCTAGAAATTCATCCAATTGATGAGGTGTCATGAAAGTAATTTAAAGGAATTACGTTATGTTCAAGTGTATTTCTTAAATTAAATTATTTTCATCTGTTTGTTGCAATCATCTCTCACATATTAATATCGTAGAGGTTTCATGGTGAGGCAAGACACAAGTATAAAATATATAAACTTTATTTAACACATCAATAATGACATTCCAATGAGAGAACAGAACTGCCGCTTCATGCACACACTCTCTCTCCTCACCATCCGCTCCTGGAGAGGCGGGCATGCACAGAACTGACAAAACTTCGTACTGTGTTTCCATGGCAACACCACAATATAAAACACTGTGTTACAACATTCACTGCCAGCCGAGAAAGAACGCTGTATAATCCTTCTAGTTTTCCTGTGTATTATATATGTATAGTGAGTAGGAATAGAAGTGTTGACCGGAATGGCGGTGTTAATTTTTACAAAGTGTGGAGTCTAAATTCCGCCCCCTGTACAAAGGAGGTGAACATAAGTTTTTTGGTGTCAGGAGTAGGGTGAGGTGAGAATAAGGTGGTGATCATGTGTATCGTTAAATTTTGTGTAAGAAATTGTGTGATGATTTGGGGATGTGTTGTGCGAAAATCGAAAGTGAATAATACACAAAGTGCGTATGAGTTACAGTGATTTCCAAGTCTATAAGCGATTTAGCGGTCCTAGTGATGTGAGGTAAGAGCAATTTCCTTATTTAGTTTTACTTATAGTTTAAAGGATGTCTTTAATTGCTAAATTAAGGAAAGACGAGTTAAAACTCGTCGCTGCGGGGTTAGGTCTAACCGTTGCAGAAGATGCAAAAATTGTTGATTTAAGGAATTTGGTAGAGAGATGAGCATGAGTATTTTATGCCTTATAGAGCAGTTGTTAGGGAAGATAAAGAAACGACCAAAGATCGGATAGTCTTTAACTGCAGTTCAAAATCTAAAGGGAATCTTTCTCTGAATGATTGTTTGGAGAAACTGGCCCAAATTTAAATCCAAATATTCTTGATGTAATTCTAAAATTTCGTAATTACAAAATAGCGTTCAGTGGTGACGTAGAGAAGGCTTTTTTAATGATAAAAATTTCTGAAAGAGATAGAAAGTTCTTAAAATTTCTTTGGTGTTCGGATAACCCTAGTGAAGAATATAAAATTACGAGAATGAAAAGACTACCGTTTGGATGTAAAAGTTCCTGTTTCATTTCGAGTGCCATGATAAAGCATCATATAAAAAAATATGAGAGAAGTAAACCTAAGTCATTTGAAATGTTGAATTCATCACTTTACGTAGACGATTTGTATTATGTTGGAGACAGTGTGAGAGAGGCATTTGAGTTGTCGGATGCTGTAACAATATTAAAGAGTAATGGATTTAATTTAAGGAAACTGAGGTCGAACAGTAGAGAATTAGAAAAACTGTTGATAGAAAATGGACTTAGCGATAGTGAGATGGTGGGAGTTCAACAGCTGAAAGTTCTAGGGTTGAATTGGAATCCTGATAACGATGAGTTGTCGTTGGAGGTGAAGGGTTTTGTGGATTCGTGGAAAATGTTGCGACGCACTAAAAGATGTATTTTACAGACAGCTGCAAGAATTTTTGTGATCCTGTTGGTTTGATTGCACCATTTGTGATACGTAGAAAGTTATTGTTACAGAAAATTTGGGAGAGAGCGTGTGATTGGGACGAAGAGTTGCCGGGGGATTTGCGGCAAAAGTGAGTAATGTGGTGTAACGAAACTGGAAAATTAATAGCCGGTACTATTCCGAGATATTGTTTCCTGGATTGCGAGAATGAGCAAGCGGAAGTACACGTGTTTTGCGCCACTTCACCTGGTGCTTACGGAGCAGTCGTTAATTTTAGATATTGTGAGAATAATGCGAATTACAGAGTGTCTTTTATAATGTCGAAGAGTAGAGTGTAGCCGTTAAAGAAACTAACGCTACTGCGGTTGAACTACTGCCATGGTGATAGGCGCTAGAGTGAGAAATTACCTTAAAGGTGTTTTCAAGGATAAAATTGGAAGAATAGTGGAGTGATCCTTATATTGCATTGCATTGGGTGAAAGGGAAGTGCGAAGAGATGGAAACAGTTCGTTGCCAACCGGGTTGTAGAAATTCAGGACAGGTCGAGTCCGTGTGATTGGTACTATTTTCCGTCTGAGGATAATCCAGCAGATTTGCTTACTAGAGGAATCTCGGCTGAGAAGTTGGTACTTAATGAAAAAAGGTGGTGAGGTCCAATTTGGCTGCGGAAAAGTTTTGAGATTTGGCCTAACCAATGGATTAGAAGGTTACCAAATGTGGACAATCCGGAAATACTAACAGAGCAAAGAAAAAATTCGGTCAAATGTTTTGTAATGCAGTTGGAATTAGTTGAGCAGCTTTGGAACAAATTTTCTATTTGGAGCAAGTTGCAAAGAGTTGTCGCTTGGTGTTTAAGGTTTGTAAGAAATGTCAAGGTGGATAGGATTTTGACTCCCTTCTTAGAAACAATTGAACTAAAAGAAGCGCATGATATAATCAAACTAGTCCAAAGAACTGGGATAAAAAGGAAATAAATAAAAAGGAAATATCCACTGTAGAGAAAGCGAGAGTGTTAAAAGAAAGGTTCTTTAATGTCTCTAAATCCGTTCTTGGACAACAGTGGATGACTACGTGCAGGAGGACGTTTAGGAAATGCCAGCTTACCAGAGTCTGTGAAACATCAAATAATATTAGAAATATTCAAATAATATTAGAAGAATCATCCTGTTACAAAATTATTAGTGAAATGTTATCATCTTAATTACATGCATGGAGAAGTACAATTAGTTAACTCTGCGTATCAGGACTTAGTTTTCTGTGCATCATTTTTGGAAACATAAGTACAGTCTGTAATCGGGTTCTTATCCTCAAGTTCTAAGTCCTGAACTGGAACAGGGAGTCCTGAACAGGGAGCGGAAGGTACGCTATGTTCTGGTGTAGATACCGTATTGGCGAATAACTGCACGTGAAGGGATTTAAAATCCTCTTTTATTAAATCACTATTAATAACAAACTTCTCAACTCGGGAAAGATACAGAAAGTAAAAGACCACACTTGGGTCGAACTTAACAATCAAATAATTTTATATACTAAACCTAAAATAGAAATTAAATCAAACTTTGCTTCGCAGAGCAATTCGCGGAGATTGGCCTCTATCTAAAAGGGTGCGTAGCAAGATATACTAAATACTACCGCACTTTAATTTATTTTACAATGCAATCACGTAGTAAGCACTATGGCTTATAAATTTAAACTGCTAGCTGGTCAGGCGAACGTTGAGCGGCGTGACCGTGATCTGAGTCTGAGCTCTCACACACCGAGAGGTTTCTACCTCTGGCTTAAATAGTGCTTGGCTGTAGAAACTGCGCGCTTCTTCTGACATGAAGTTGAAGCAGAGAGGAGATAGACAGATTTAACTTAAAATAAAACTTGGTTAGTTTAACTAAAACCTTACATACTTCCCGCCAGAATTGCGATAGTTAAACTACTTTGGTCCAAACGGACCATGTTGAAACTCGCAATTCTAAAATAGTCAAAATTTCACTGTTCTAAACTTAGGCCAACTCTTACAAGGCAATATCTGTTTGTGAAAATTTTACAGACGAAATATTCTTGAACAACAGTCTTCAACATTTCTCTTAACACGTCTTATTCTTGCAATAAGTGTTACTCCTTCCAGCAAAATCTGGAAGGAAAACAATTTTAGTACAACATCATAACAGAGTAATTCTAGGTCCTTATTTTTACCTGTGTAAATTCGCACACACACATTATCATTCAAGCACAATTAAATTCTTCCCCCAATGCTCTCTCACCGGTGTTGGATGAAAAGCAAACCGCCATTGCGGGTTTTTTCTGTGTTCGGGGGTGTTCAACTCTTCCACCTACGATCGACTAACATTAGTTAGAACTTGACATACAAGACCTGAAAAGACGCCCTATAACCAGCTAATCCTAAGGTTCTCACTAGCTTTATGTCTAACACTTTAAGTGTATTTGGTGGAGAGCCTAATTAACACTTGCATTCTAAAATTAATCAATCTTTAACTTTTCATGCATAGAAATTCGCAATTTGCACACAATATTCACATTGATCTTGCACTTAACGTGCATTGCTAGCACAATATTATTTGTTACATTTCATAGCAATCATGAAATACAAATAGAGGTTAAATTTCTAAGCTTACAGCAAGTGCTTCCTATTCCTTTCTCAAGGTACTTTCTTGAAATATCAAATTACATTGAAATAATAGTCCACAGACTAAATCGTGTTTTTCAATTTTCCCGATTTTCATTCTAGACATTTTACAAGTCTTTCGACAAAGCGTCATACAAAATCATTTCGTTAACATTTTCTTTTCAGCAATTCATTGCTTTTACAAAAATTAATCTATTTACAAACATTAAGTGATTTTAAATCTTTAAGAATTACAAATTCTTTTAACAAAAACATTTTACTTTCAATATGAGAACTTATCACCCACTTGGCGTAAAAGTCAACCTCGCTTGAGGTAAAATCGGCCCTGCAACTTGCAGTATACTCAAAAATTAACTAAACTTTTGGATACGAAATTGTACTTATCTTATTATGATCGTCCATCCTTTTCTTGGCCCAATCTTTAAAACTTGAGTAAGTTGTAGCCTGATTCAGTTTCCTCGTTTTTCATTGTTATTCTTTCGCCTGCTCATCTCTTTTTCTTTTGACATTCTGTCGTTGTATCCTCGGAAATTTTTGTTGTAGAGGAGGTTCCTCCGCTGGACGTTTGGTGGACTGGGCCCTTCTGTCCTGGTTCCTTGTTCGTTGCTTTTCCTGGTTCCTGCTGTATTCGGGAAGTTGATTCTCAGGCTGCAATCGACGTTTCTTGCTTCTCAGGCACCTGTCCGATGATTCCACAGTTCTTTTGGATACATTGGGCTTTCCTTGCCCATTCTGCTTTCTTCTCTTGGTACGCTCGTAATTCCGTTCGTAGATTTGTTCACCTGCATCGTGAGACTTTCTTTTGAAACCACATTTTTGGTTCTTATTTCTTTGTTGAGGGGGAGCTTTCTTCTTCTGACATTTCGATGCCGTTGTAGCTGGTTCCTGCTGTATTCGCTGAAGTACATCTTCCTGGCTAGTCGATTGCCTCGGATCCTGAAACAAATCTTTAAATACTGCCATTTTATTTCTATTATAGTAGGGCTTGATTTGATCCACATTCGCTTTAAGTGTTTGTCCATCATTTCTTTTTAATATAGCCACTGCCCCCGTAATTTGTTCAATTATAAATGGGCCTTCAAAACGCGGAAAAAATTTCCCCACCTTTTCCTCTGGGGCATTTGACAAGTTATGTTTAATCTTCAACACTTCATCTCCCACATTGTACTTGACCTCTCTTCTTTTTAGGTCATAATATAACTTTTGTTTTCTTTGGGCCGTTTCTATATTTCCCGTCGCTTCCCGTATCAACTTTTGTATATCACTCATTTTAAATTCTTCTGCCCTTTCCTGTACAAAGAATAGCTTGTCCAAGGGGGTCAGTATTTTCCTACCTAAGAACAGTTCAGCGGGTGTTTTTTGTGTAGTATCGTGTTTGGCGGTCCTAAGGGCAAATGCAAATTCATTTATATGGCTATCCCAGGTAGAGTGATAGTTTTTCACATAACTTCGAATTATTTTCACTACATTTCTATTCACCCGTTCCGCTATGTTTGACTGCGGACGATACGGGACCATCTTTAGATGACGTATGCCCAGTTTTGCACACATTTCCTCAAACATTTTACTAACAAACTGAGGACCATTGTCTGAAATAACTTTTAGGGGCGCCCCGTATTTTAAAATATACTTATTTAGAATTGAATCTACTACAATTTTTGCAGACGCGCGTTTTAACGGAATTAACTCTAACCATTTGCTAAAATGATCCACTATAACTAAAAGATATCGGCTTTTATTAACTTTACTTCGAGGGTAAGGTCCAAGTAAATCGATGCCTATTATTTGATTTGGGAATTCTGATTTAATACTATTTAGGAACCCGGCCGGGCGGAAATTAACATAATTATTTAATTGACATGTTGGGCACGACTGGACATACGCCCTAGTAAACTTTTGCAGTTCTGGAAAGAAAACTGCCTCGCGAACTCTCTGAACAGTTTTTCTTATACCTAAATGAGCCGAAATGGCACAATCATGCAACTCTTCTAATACATTCAACCTCATGCTAGCTGGGATAACCGGTCTATATTCATGATTCTCATTAGTAGCTTTCGTATAGAATAACAGTCCGTCAATTAATTCGTAATTTTCGGCCCTATTTCTTATCGGCACAATATCCGGATGATTGAAATTCTCAGGGTCGGCCAAATAATTGTATATATTTTTGAACTCCGGATCTTTTTTGAGTTCGGCTATTACTGTTTCACGAGAATCTAATACTTTGGATGTTAACATGGCTATCTTAATTACACTTCCATTTTCATCTAAGTTAATTCTGCTTAAAGCATCTGCCACAACATTTTCCTTTCCCGGCGTATGTTTAATTATTAGGTTATATTCCTGTAATTTGAGAGCCCACCTTATTAATCTGGGTGATAAATTTTTTCCAGAATAGAGTCTAGTGACCGCCGCGTGGTCGGTATATACAGTTACTGGAGAACTTCCAAAGAACACACGAAATTTCTGTACTGATGCTAACACTGCGAGAGTTTCTCTCTCTGTTGCGGAATAGTTTCTTTGGGTTTCATTTAATGTTCGGCTGAAAAAAGCCACGGGCTGACCATTTTGGGAAAGCACTGCACCAATCGCGAAATCTGAAGCGTCCGCTGAAATCTCTAATCCTTTATCCCCTTCTGGAAATTTTAAGACGGGAGCTTGAGTCAATGCGTCTTTCAATTTTTGAAACGGCAAGTTGGCTTCTGCTGACCACGAAAACCTAGCTTTCTTTCTTTTCAACTTTAGCAGTGGCTCAGCTATTTTTGCAAAGTCTTTAATGAAGGAACGATAGTATGAACACATCCCCAGAAACGACGATAATTTCTTCGCTGTTTTAGGAACAGGATAATTTTTAATGGCTGCTATTTTTGATTATTACTATTGATCAGTTTCGATTCCCTTTTGGGAAATTTTAAATCCTAAACCTAAAATAGAAATTAAATCAAACTTTGCTTCGCAGAGCAATTCGCGGAGATTGGCCTCTACCGAAAAGGGTACGTAGCAAGATATACTAAATACTAACGCACTTTAATTTGTTTTACAATGCAATCACTTAGTAAGCACTATGGCTTATAAATTTAAACTGCTAGCTGGTCAGGCAAACGTTGAGCGGCGTGACCGTGATCTGAGGCTAAGCTCTCACACACCGAGAGGTTTCTACCTCTGGCTTTAAATAGTACTTGGCTGTACTTCAAAATTAGCATAAGATGAAACCGAGCGCTTCTTCTGACGGGAAGTTGAAGCAGAGAGGAGATAGACAGATTTAACTTAAAATAAAACTTGGTTAGTTTAACTAAAACCTTACATGCGATGAAACAAAAGTGTTGGATTATAGGAGCAAAGGCTGCAATACGCAGAGAAATAAAAAGGTGCGTTATCTGTGCCAGATTTTGTTCTGATCTTTCGAAACAAATGTTGGCTGACTTACCTTCTGCAGGAGTGAATTCTGGAAGACCATTTCTTAGATCCGGAACTGATTTTTCAGGACCATTTATGATCAGCCCTAGACGTGGTAGAGGCGTTGAACCACTGAAAATGTATGTGTGTGTTTGTGTGTATCACAACGAAAGCCTTCCATTTAGAACTTGTTAGTGATCTTAGTGCTCATGCATGTATTGCAGCTCTGAAACGATTCAGTATTTAGTTGATATTCGCAATTTACAAATTTTGAAGAAATAAAAATGGTATAAGAGTGCGTTACTGTTGAAATCTCGTGATGATTTCTACCTGATCTACATGAAGATATATTTTTCTTCTTAAATTGATTTTATGCGGTAATTCAGAGTCGTACTGTTCTTTATTTGCCAGAACGGTCCACAGGACTAACCTCCATCAAATATTATTTCACTTGAAAATGGTGCCTCTAAATTGTGTCGTCCGTAGCGGACCACCATAAGTTGGTGGTCTGCTACACGGCACCATAAGTCATGTAGCTACACCACTCTGTGTGATATCACATGAATTAAAGAAATGAAGATGAAATTTTCGTATATAATTAATTGATTGCATTAGAACAGTACGAAGAAAATGGAAGCAAATTATCTGAATAAAAATTTGCGTCTATGGATTATAAGACGTGTGAATACATCGTAAATTTTAGCTCTGATTTCTGCATGTCAGTTCTTTGTTAGCATTTGGAAGTGGGTCTTATTATTTTTACTCGAATGGATATTTCCAAATGCGTTGTGCAGGACCCTCACAAAAGTCAGTAAACATATGCAATCATTTGTGCCCTCAACAAAAGTTTGTTTACTCATTCATTTCCCTCTTTTCCAAATTTGTCTCCCTGTGACTAATTTCTCTTTCAAAAATTAAAACTATCTGCTGAAGGAGTTTTTATTTTGATAATGAAGAGATTCAAAGAAATAGAACATGTGTGTTTAGGAAAAAGCGTGAAAGCAGATTAGCTCATCGATGGCTGAGCGGTGCCGGTGGGTCATCTGCTATCACTAAACACTGGTAACTGGACCGGGGTTCGAATAGTAGCGAATTGGCTCGTTGCATGGGTGATTTCGTGATTTTTCCCCATGTATAGCATGGTACAGGCCAGTTTCACTTAGAAGGCATCCCTTCTATTCCGCAGATAGCCCTTGTGTGCTTTGCCACTATTAAATAAGTAAACCAAACCAACAATGATAACAGATACTAAATAAAAAAAATCCGTGTGGCATATAACGTATTAAATTATACTGTCACCTTAAATCAAGATCTTGATCTCTTGTAAGGGTTGTGTAACACTGGCAAAGTTTGACTGTTTTGAAAATAAACATAACATACTGTGTCGTTATCTAACAGGTTCTTTGAAAGTGTAAATCAAAATCCTAATCTGCGAAATATTCACCCAATTTTACGATTTATCCCTCAAGATTTTCCTTAATTTTCAATTATGCCACCCTTCCCTCGATAAAGTAATTTATACTATGTGGTGCACAAAATACTATTGAAACATTCAACAAGAAGCATCGTACTGTAAGAATTATTGAAGAAACAAAATTTACTTTAATGAAACTTTATAGAAATGAACACATTATCCCTAATATTTGAAGACTTAATTTCAACGCATTCAAGGAAGTGATAACTTAATAACTAATGAAATTACTCAGAAAATATAAGTATAATTTTAACGCATTCTTTTTCTATGATTAAGTTCACCAAAGTAAATATCAGTTCAGTATTTAAGATTTTACGTAGAATGGTTCAAAATTGGTAACTGAGGCAGTTTTAAAATATCCCTGACGCTCTCTAACGAAAAGAACTATCGAATAATCTCTAACGAAAAAAATACTAAATGATCTTTCCGCTTTCTCCAATAACCCTTAGTTGAATGTTTATTAATAGTATTAGTCAAATAATTTATCATTTGAATTATATTTAACGGAGAGTCAAACATTGCGCTTGAGAAATTTTGCGTTGAATGCACAGATTTGTTAGTTGAGGGAGGGCGTATCAATATCCAAAAACTGTTCAACTCTACAGACAATCGACAGCAAATGGCGTGAAAAAAATTCACCAAGTTTCCTACTTGGCGAAAGATGCAATGACGTTAACGAAACCTTTAGATTTGCAAAGTATTTGAATATAATCGATGTACAGGGTGACACAAAAAAGGGGAACTTTTTAACAATCCAATAACACCAAGAGTGATGGAAGAAAAACATTTTATTCATAGCAATTGAAACCTCAAAACTTGCCATTTAAGAAACATTAAGGGAATTTACCATTTAAAAAAATTACGTCCTTTAGATGGCGTCCTCCCGTACGAATTTTATCCTGAAATCTCTGTTTTAACTCATCCAGAGTTCTTGGTTGAGTCGTTTACGCTTGAGATAGCCCCACAAGAAAAAATCACAAACGGACATATCTAGGGGGCCAGAGAACTTTACCGAATCTAGAGATCACACGATTATCGAACAATTCTCGCACAGCTTCCATTAATTGCCGTGCTGTGTGTGATGTTGCTCCATCCTGTGGAAACCAGGTTTCTTGAACATGTGGAAAATTGTTCAATTCAGGTCTAACGAAAGTTTGTAACATGTCCATGTAACGATTTGCATTGACAGTTACTATGATCTCCTGTTCATTTTGAAAAAAAATAAGGTCCCATGATCCCATGTCATGAAACAGCACACCATACTGTTTGTTACCTTACCTAGCGTGTAAAAGGAAAAGCAGTCATGACCTTCATTAGGATTGCAAGGATTTGTGTCTGCTCAGTAACGGTAGTTCTTCTCATTCACGTAACCGGTGACTTGAAAATGGACCTTATCTAACATCCACAACTTGCTTAGAAATTCATCGTCATTGTTTATGTTTGTCATCATTTATTGACAGAATTCTAATCGCAACTGGTAATCGTTTTCCTTCAGTTTTTGCACTATCTGCAGCTTGTATGGATGAAATTTCTATTATCCTAGCTGAGATGATGCAGCGATCAATGAGTAATCTTAACAGCAGATTTCAAGAATGCATTCGTACAGGAAGACGCCATCTAAAGGACGTAAATTTAAAAAAAATTATAAATTCCATTAATGTTTCTTAAATGGAATGTTTTAAGGTTTCAATTACTATGAATAAAATATTTTCCTTCCACCACTCTTGGTTTCATTGGATTGTTAAAAAGTTCCAGTTTTTTTGTGTCACTCTGTATATGCACATCATTTTGTGCTGCAGAAATAACATTTTGATGAATGAATTATATCATGGTAAATCTGTAAATGTTTTTCGTTTCCTCAGCTAAAACATTAACCATTTTAATGCAGAAAAATTAAATGTTCCCAAAATGAAAACTGACCATCAGCATAAATGGAACTGTGGCGCCCTTTTCTTTCCAACATTGATACTAATCGGAAAGACGCTAAAAAAGTAATATTCGACAAATATTTATTAATAATACGATAAAGTATGCCTTTTTTTAATTCAACGGAATTTCGAAGATGTATTATATGTAGCAGCAGACTTTTTCAGTACTTAACTGCATTTTTTATGTGATAATAATCGCTGAATTTGTGAGGTTATTAAAGATGGTTCGATTAAACCACACATCTCTGACTAGGGATGTAAAGATGTCGTTTGGGTTTAGTTGACACCAAGTAGCTTGCAGAATTCTTTAATTACAGCCAATGCAAAATTTCTTCTTTCATCAGAATGTAACTGAAGAGACACTACAAACCTGGAAATCCAGTGCTCTCTGCTACTGTGACAGCCTCTTGATCAAGAGTAGGATGCGCTTCAGGCCACTTGGTGAAGTAATCAGTGACAATGAGGATGCATTTGTTGCCATCAGCAGTTTGTGGCAGAGGTCCCAGGATGTCAAAGGCGATGCAGTCAAAAAATGCTCCTATATTGTAACGCTGCAGTTTCCCTCGGTTATGTTTCGTCGGTCCTCTCCCACCTGCTCAGGCATCGCAAGATTGGCACCACTTTTCCACGTCATATCTTACATTACTCTAGCAGAAGGGCTTTCAAACTCTATGCAGTGCCCTCGTTATTCCGAAGTGATAGGACTATGTAATTCTTTAAGGACATCCAGGATCCGGGATTTTGGAAGTATCAGCTGCCATCAGAATACCTTTCCATCATCCGATTTGAACTTCCGGTTCAAGAGGCCGTTTCGTATATGGAGTGAGTCCCAGAGAGCCCACTATTGCTTTATCATAGAACTATAGATCGAAAAGTCTTGCCAGGTAGGTTTTCTGTTTGAAGATTCTGTTAAACCAATTATGGGTTTAATGTTGCCTTCTTTCAACTGGTCTTTCCTCACTTCTTCGTCACTCCATGGGCCTGGGTCAGACAGTGTTGGACTCGTAATTTGACATACAATCGGACTAAGCTGCTCGTATTTCGTATCAGCCCTGAAACAATACCAGCAGCTTTCTGAGCAGGATCTTCTAAACTCGATGTTAGTGGTTCTATGTGATGATCCCTTCCGATGACGGATAGTTGTGTCACATTTTTGGAATCTCTGTATCTACCTGGCTGTTAGACCTTCGGGATTCTTGAAATTTCAGAGTCAGGTCAACGATGCATTATCTGTGCAGAGCAGGAATTTTCTTCAGTAATGATAGAAATGTTTTAGCTTTCACTATGGTGAGCAACTCTTTCCTGGTGATACAGCACTTCCTCTCCAGTTTAGATAGGCACTTATTCCAGTATGCTAAAATAAATTCTTGGCCATTTATTTCCTAATCCTGGTGACACAATAATTCCTCTCTGGTTTAGATAGACACTTACTCCAGTAGGCCATGACACGTTCGTGACCGTTCATTTATAAGGTATATCTCCCACATTCTTAGCGTGCCTTCGTGGTGTAATGGTCAGCACACTGAGCCGGTATTTCAGAGGTCCGTGGTTCGATTCCCGGCGAAGGAATTGCATATTTTTCATGGTTCCTGCTTCCAAAAATGCCTAATGTCTCTACAGTGGCGCCCGAACTAAAAGGGTTGTGGATGATGACTCTCCACACCCAGGATTTGGCGACTAGGTCCCCTAAAACCCTAGTCGCCCTTTAAAAAGGGGAGTATATAAGGTATATATCCCACATTCTCAGCGTGCCTTCGTGGTGTAATGGTCAGCACACTGAGCCGGTATTTCAGAGGTCCGTGGTTCGATTCCCGGCGAAGGAATTGCATATTTTTCATGGTTCCTGCTTCCAAAAATGCCTAATGTCTCTACACATTTCTTGGGACGAAATAGCACCGAACTTTCATTGTTCGCATCCATGTTGAAAATAAATGATTTGTCGAGCTGAGGATACCTTAGGACTAGAGCAGATGTTAAAGCCTTCTTCTGTTTGTTAAGTGCATTCTCACATTCTTTGGCCCACAAATTTTTGCTTCCTCTCTCTCAGCTTATGAAGGGGTCTTGCAGTGAACTGTCTGAACTAACAACTCTCAACAACAACTACAACTGAGAACTGATGCTCTCTCCGGTCTTATATAGTTTTTACACTGAGATATTTCTAGTACTTTCTGCTTCTCGAAATTATTGGAAGGCATATGAGGCCTAGGTACTGTTACAGCTAACATAGTGATGAATTACAGTTCTTCAATGACAATACTTAGTACGGTGATACAAGGCCCGGAGCAAAACGCCACCAATTAATTGGTCGCCAAGTTTGGCGAGTTCTCGTCAAATTTGGCGACAAGATTAGTCGCCAAAACTGTTACCGGCTAGGCGATATATCGCCAAACTAGCGAGGTAGCCATTTAGTGAATGTTAAATAGACTTGCATCTGTATTCTTATTTTTCCGGCAGAGCATCCTTTCTCTAGATTTCCATGTTGCTTTTATACAGGAAAATACAACAATTTCACATGTAATTTCACTAAAATTATCTATGTACAAAATTCGTAGCAATATGATAGGGCAAATTATTTCATTGCTGGGATTAAAGCTCCTCTGGACATATTAAGCACTATAACACAAGCAGGATTTTAATGTAAATGAATATGCTGTTCTTCAGAAATAAAACCTGAAGACATGAACTATTCACGTTACGTTAAGGAAGCGCATTGTTTTATATTTTGCGGTGGAGAGATAATGTACTAGAAATATGTCTGAATTTTTTGTAGCGAACAATATGAATTTTAACCATGGTTTTAGGTAACATAATCTAGCGTAGTTACATAGCAATCACATGAAGAAATACACAGTGGTTTCAGTTTTACATTTTACAATCCAAATGACATATGGAACTTATGGTTAAAGGAACACATATTTCAGATTTACATTAATTCTGTAATAATTTGTAATATCCTAGCTAAAGTAGTGTTCCTTGAAGGCTAGAATACTTAAGAACTGTGTAGCGACAACATACAAAACTCAACATAGATAATATAAAACTAATCTAATATTAACTAAAATAAACCAGCTGAAGCTGTGCAGAATTAACTAACAGAGTTGCCCCTTATTTAAGATCACCAGTGAATACTAGTAGGCACGTAACTAACATTAAGATTAAACAAGCAGCAACAATGTGGCCAGAAGCAGAATTTGCCCTTCTAAGCTCTTCTAACGAAGTGACCTAGGTTTCAGTTTAAATACTGGTTTCTACCTCATTTACATAAAACAAAATCCTGAAAACTCATTCTGTTAGGGAGATGTAGGTGGGAAACGATAAATAAAGCCTTGTTCCGATATAAAAATAACTATTAGAAAGTTAAAATAAACCACTACAAGGTACTGTTGTTGTACATTTGTTTTTCAACGTTAACAGTGTTTTACGGAATTTGGTATTTCTTCCTTAAAATCCTACCAACTTTTTTGAAGTTTTAAATACACGTTTTCAATATGTATTCCTTTCATTTGCATCACATTGGTAACCAACATTATTGTAAGGTTACTAAATTTTGTAACTTGCTTAGTTATTTTTTGGTAATTTGCTTGAAAATATTGAGGTACTCATACCTAATGTGGTGTATGTTTACTATTGTGTTATAAATTTTCGAAACTCGAGAAAGAGTTAGTAATTATTCGACAGTGTTGAATGTCTCTTATGTTCATTTTCCTTGCTTTTATAAGTATTGATGCTTACTTTGCTTTTAAAAATATTGCACTTTATTTTGTGTTTCATGATAGTGAATCTAGTCAAATAGAATTAAATCCTCCTAAAATTAAATTTTATGGATGTGCTGTTCATTCACGAACTGATTCAAGGAACTGATTCACTTTAGAGTGGTAATTATTTTAGAGATCAGCTTAACTACCAACAGTTCTTCTTCGAAGTTGCCAAGAGAGTTCAGTTCCCATTTTAGGGAAGACAAGAATGTTTATCCTTTCGTGTTAAAAGCGAGCTTAATTTTTTTGTTTGTTTGTTTGTGTGTGTGTTTTAGAATTTCATTGTTAGTTCTATATGAAACGGATGTTTTAGAGAATTTCAAAACTACTGCTGAAAGAAGTTGGTCAAGTTAGTATTGGATTGAGCCAATTCCACTCCTCGTTCGATTCTTTTGAGCCTCGTTACAGAAGAACTCTCTCTTATGTGATTGATTATAGAAAAGCGTCGAGGGCTATCTGCCTAAGGGGAGGGATGGCTTCGTGGAGGACTTTCTGAGGGAAACTAGCTCGTATACAAATTGCACATGGGGAAAACCAATAAAACGTCCATGCAGCTAGCCTGCTCAGTGTTCAGCGAATATCGCTCGGCCGCTGGTGGGTCGTATTTTCTTCTGTTGGGAGGTATTGGATAGATTCGTGACATCGTGTTTTTCCACCATCTTCTCCAAAAAATGAGTTGAAAATGAAAAGAGATGTCCATTCCAGCCGCTATAAATGTAATTTTGGCCTATCAGTATCATTAACAAAATCTATTTTTAGTATATGGAAAGAAATTTTTGTTAAATCTTTCCTCGCCAACAGTTTAGCGCATTTAACGTAAATCTGTAATCAGATAATACTCTTTGTTATTCAATTACTCATATAAAAAAAATTGTTTAGGCATCGCTGCATGAATATTATGAGTAGACTCAGGATTACGATCTCGTCTTCGGGTGTAGTGTATTTTAACATACACCTTTATTTTTTAAAAACTGTTACTGGCCTTTGGTATAATGTTTAATTTACTGGTTATAACTGTCTCTGGATGATGTCAGAAGTATAGCTACGATCCAAGATCCAAGCTGCATGAGTCATCACTCAAGTTGTCCTGTGTTGATAAACATGCAGTGATGAAAGCAAAATGCAATAAATAATGATTCGCCAGTTTGGCATCAAGGATATAAAATATTGGCTGGTGTAAAATCAACTATGTTTTGACGTAGAATGTTTCGGTTTGAGGATATGCGAGAGCAGATACGCAGCTACGGAGTCAAATTATTGATCACACAAATTTATGTTAAATTGATTATTTCTCCAGTAATGAGGTATTTTATTTAGCGCCAAGCTGAAATTAAGATTCGGGACTCTCCGCATGTTTATTATGAGGAGGGAAAAAAATCAAATGCGCATGCGTAAAGCATACCCCCTTTCCAAAAAAAATCTTTAAAAAAATGTTTGCTGGTGGCTTTAAGGTCCGGATTTTAGATCATTCCGGATATTAGACGTCCGGATCGCGGACTTTGTACTGTACTAATTTTAATAAAGTTCTTTGTCAGACAATCTCAAAACTTGAGCTCATAGTTGTTTTAGTTTGATATCCTATATTTGTAACTTGTAACTGTTGATTATCTAATTAAATAAAAACAATATGTTTCTTCAAATGTTCACTAGAATTATTGATGCAAATTTTTATGGCCAACAGGAAAACCTTAAAATTACGATTTCCTTAACATATTCATTGCTAATAGTTTGAAGGCACTGTTTTATTTTTCTTCCAAGATGTTCTTATGTTAAATTTTATTTACTTAAATTTAAAAAAAGACATAGTTTTTATAATTTACTTAAAACATGATTTTTATTTAAATATATACTTGCTTTGTTGCCAGTAAAAGTACAAGATCATGTTACTTAAATCCTTATTTCAAATCTGAAAGTATGGTACCTGAAGAGTTGCGTACCAAACTTGACATAATATTTAAATGACCAGCCGATAAACTTTGCTTGCAAATTTATACGATATTGAGTGTATACAAGCCTTTTATTATGATCATCTTACGAAATTCCCCAGAACTATACGATAATAACAGTCTAACACTAGGACCCATAACCGAAGATAATTTTACAATTATTAATAACCTTCGATGCACTAAGGCAAGGTTGATAAGGTGCTTCACTGCGCAGAAAGTAAAAAAAAGGGGGGACAGTTCTTTATGTCCCGTTCTAGTGGGCCGATTGATGAAATTCAATATACGTTTTTCATCTCTTGAAAGCGCGACTTTGGATATGTATTAGATTTATAGTATATAGCATTGTTCTGACATGGATATTTTGACACAAAATTGGATTCTTTCTGAAAGGACATGCCAGTTTTTTTTTTCCCCATATTTCAATTCTACGACCCAGATTATGCCAAACTGCCAAGTTTTTATAAAAATCTCACGAGTAGTTTTAAAAAATTAACTCTCAGAATTTTAGCTCATCCATGTTAATTGAATTTGGTATATATTTATTTTTATCTCTTTTTTTCATTAAACTTTTTTCATTTTTCCATTCACATTTCGAAATTTAGGTTCATTCCAAATAAAATTCATCCATTTTTTGTGATTTATTTTTAAAATTTGTATTTTTAAAATTTGTGTTTTTAAATAATTTTTATAAATTTTTCAAAAACAATTTTGAATTGTAACCTATAATATTTTTGCGATCGTCTTAAAGTAGATGTATTTCTAAGTATACCTGCCAAAAATTAGAGTTTTTATTCAAAATTTCCTAAGATGTACGAGAATTTCCATATTGGCGCATTTTGAAATTTGGCATATTTGTTATAAGCAATAATAACGCCAAATGTGATTTACGCATTTTTTAAAAATTATTTGAAGGTATGAACGGTGACTTTTTTTCCGCTCATTTACAGTGAAAAACATGGAAAGGAAAATAGGTTGCTAAAAATTAAGAAGTTCGCAAAGCGAATTATTCTTGGCGCAAACTTGAAAAAAGTGCTCCAGGATAAATTTTCAAATTTCTCCATAAGTTTCTTACCAAAAACTATAAAATTTAATATCTAGGCATAATTTGAGTCGTATAATCGAAACATGGGAAAAAATGGTATGTTATTTTAGAAAAAGTCCTATTTTTTGTCAAAATGCCTATGTTAGGACAATGCTATATATAAATCTAATCTATCTCCTAAGTCGCGCTATCGAGGCATAAAAAATGCAATTCGAATTTGGGTCAATCAACACAATAGAACGGGAGATATAGAATTGTCCTTTTTTGAGGGTGTGTACATAGTAACCTCATCTGCTAGACTCCCAAATCAGTTCATAGTTTATATATTTAAATCTGAATACAGTCTTATCCTTGAAATGAGGTTTATCAGAATTGCATTTCAAAAAAAAGATTTTTTAAATGAGAGTTGTAGATTTCAGGTCTCTGAATCATTTATTTTCATTTAGAGGTACTTAAAAAGTGTTTTTTCTTTTTTTTTTTAAATTTATTTACTAAAAACAGCTGTTATATTAAAAACAAACTACTGGTATTTTATATGATTTTTTACTATTATATGAATCTGAGATAGGAAAATATGCATCCTGGGGACTATAACAGCAAAATTTTTTTTAACGATCAGCATCAGTTTCATCTAGATCTCATTTAAATACAAGCTTAATCTAAATATCATTTCAGCACAATCTCAAGGTTAAAATGTCCCCGTCTAGTAATGCAACGGATAAGTAAATATCACCACACATCATGTGGTCTTCATTTCAACAATTAATTTTAATTGAAATCATAGTTGATGATTTTATGATCACCAACTAAAACTTTTATCAAGATCGTCAGAACTCGGGCAACAAGAAGCATTAAATACAAGTAAAGTGCTCTTCAAGCTGCAAACGTACTAGCAGGTATGTAACAATATAGCTGAACAGTAGTAAGATTAGGGTGGCAGCAACAATGTGGCTGGAGGGCAAAACACGCTCTTCTAGTTTTCACCAGCTGCGTGTAAAGAAGCGCCACACAATTACTGCTGCTAATAAATCTTTGACTACAAGAAAGGTAACACGCTACTGTTCATTCTTAATTTGAATGTGCAGATCCACTTTCCGAGACATAACGCACTGCTTATGCTAGGCAGCAACTACTTTCTGCCCCGTAATTTTAAAAATATGATGCCTGCTAAAATATTTTTTTAAAAAAATCTTCCGACAAGAAACGGCATTGGGCCCCAGTGTCTAATAAAGCAGTCGTTGGTATGTTATTTAATAAAGTTTGAATTTCTGGCAAAACCAAATTTTTCATTACTGAGATATTCAATTTAAGTACAGAGGGATTTTGCTTCAATGGGGGGGTGACTCTTCTCGGGCATCCTGATTAGTTTAAATTGCTTTGTTTTTCCTGTTGCTTATTCTGGCGATTGCCAAATGATTCTCGCTTTTGACTTGTATTTTTGCTACCAAATTTTGTGGTCGGCCGAGACTGCCGATAGGTATACTGCCTATTTTGTGGTCTTTGCTTGGGCGAAAATCTTGAGAACACACTAGAGGATCTTTGGCCAAAATTTGCTGTACGCTTTTTTTCCCGAAGATTGCTGTCTTACGAATTTCATGGCGAGTTGAAATAAACTTTGAAGCCTGTTTGGGTTCCTAACTTCCATAAAGTCGTGTATCGGGGGAAGCAAACACGCTAAGATTACTTCTATAATTTCGATGTCTGGCCTCTTTTTCATATAATAAATTAATTGAATGAGGTCCATCAGTTCTTCCAACTTTGCCTGGTATTTACTGAAAAGCTCAGCTTCCAGCTTGGTGCGGCCTTTTACTACTGGCAACTCCTTAAGCAAAGAAAGCATTTTTAAAGGTTTCACAGTTGTATGCTTCAGAACCTGGTTCCCCTAGTAGGAACTTTTCAATCCCCATCTACCAGTTGAGTGCTTGGCCTTTTAGATTCGTAGTGACGTGGTGACTTTCTGTAGTTCCAGAACAGGATGCAACATGGAGTAGAGTTCCAACTGCTCCAAGAAGGACATCATGGCAACCAGTGGCTTTTCCATCTAACCAGTAGCTACTTGCGATAAATCGCAGCTCGCATGGTGTCATTTATGAATTCAAACTCTTCCACCGTGTTGTCTGGTGCAGTGGAATTTGCGATCTAGGAGCGGCTGAGGTTAACTTTGTAGACTCCAGGGACACAGTTCAATAATTATTTTTGCACCAATGTAATATTCTAACAAAATTAGCGTTCCTTGGAAGCTAGAATGCGTAAGAATTGTGTATCGACTTTTCACAGACTTCTAATACCTAACAATGTCCAAAGGTGGGTTAATTTACCCTTTATTCTAACCCAAAGTTGATGATTAAGTGGCCCCTCCTCGGGCTTACAATAAGCCTCTACTTTGGCTTTAACTCAAAATAGAAAATATGAAATTAATCGATTGTTAACTAAAATAAACCAGCTGAAGCTGTGCAAAATTAACTAACAGAGTTGGCATGTATTTAAGGTGGATGGCAAATACTGCCAGGCATATATTGGGTTGGAGGGAAAGTTCTGTCGTATTTTAAATAGGTAGGTGATTTTTCTTGTAAATTAAAAAAAAATCTGTCTAGTGAGTGAATCGGATTTTTTTTTGTTTTTTGTTTTTTTAGCTGCTGTATAATATAAAAGGTGCCCTTTTTTACCGTTCATCATTTACTTGTGATATTTAAAGTGAAAAACATGTCAGTAGATAAAGTGCATTTATGACACTGCATTTTATATGAGTTCCAAAAAGGAAGCAACGCATCGGTTGCATGTGAAAATTTGTGTGCGATATTTGGAAAAGATATTGTAAATGTTCGTACTTGTCAAAGAAAGTTTAGCAAATTTCGTTCCGGGAATCTGAGCCTCAAAGAAAGTGATCGATCTGGACGACCATCCAAGATCAATAATTATGTTTTGCGATCCATGTTTGAAAATAATCCACATTTAACAAGTCGAGAAATTGCAGAAGAGTTTGGCATTCATCATACAACTGTTCGAGATCACATTAAATCTCTTGGGTTTGTGTTAAAGCAAAGTATTTGGGTTCCACATGAATTAACGGAAAAGAATTTGTCTGATGGTGTAAGAATGTGTTCATCACATCTGATTAGACACAATGTGGAGCCTTTTTTGGACAAGCTGGTTACTGGAGATGAAAAGTGGATTCTTTACGAGAATATTAAGAGAAAAAAATCTTACTGCAAACCAGGAACATCATCAGCAACAGTTCCAAAACCAAGTGTCCATCAACAAAAAGTACTGCTTTGTTTGTGGTGGGACAAGAAAGGTCCAGTGTACTACGACTTGCTGAAACAGGGAAAAACCATCAACGCGGATCTGTACTGCAATCAGCTGGATCATTTGAATGCAGCTATCAAAGAAAAAAGGCCAGTATTAGCGTCCAGAAAAGGAATAGTGTTCCACCACGATAACGCTCGCCCGCATACTGCAATGGTGACACAACAAAAACTGAATGCGTTAGGATGGGAAGTCCTTAGTCACCCACAGTATTCACCTGACATTGCACCATCTGATTATTACCTGTTCAAGTCTCTGCAAAATTATCTAACAGGAAAAAAATTCAAGTCTTTTGAAAGTGTTTCTAAGGCAGTTGCTGACTATTTTAATTCCAAAGATGAGAACTTCTACAGAACAGGATTTCACAGGTTACCTGAAAGATGGCAACAGGTTGTAACAAATAGCGGAGCATATATAATTGATTAATATTAAACACATATTTTTATAAATGAATTCAAATGTTTTCTTTAAAATACGACAGAACTTTCCCTCCAACCCAATAACAATGCAGCCAAATAGCACTAAGATTAGACTAGCAGCAAAAATGTGGCCGGAAGGCAAAACATACTCTTCTAAGCTCTTCTAGTGAACTGACCCAGACTTCAGCTTAAATACTGGTTTCTACCTCATTTAAACAAATGAAATCTTGAAAACTCATTCTGGCAGTGAGACATAGGTGGAATGGGAAAGGAAAGGAAAGGCTTGTTCCAAAATAAAAATAATTATTAGAAAATTAAAGTAAACCCTACAAAGTAATAGGCTGCATTTTTAATAGCTAATAGGCTGCATTTTTTAATAGCTAATAGGCTGCATTTTTGAAGGAGTCATTGGATCAAATTAAAAATATGATAGGGCAAATTATTGCATTGCTGGGAATAAAGCTGCTCTGGGATATTAAGCATATAATGCAACTGAAGCTTTAGTGTAAATGAATATGCTATTCATCAGAAATAAAATTTGAAGGCATGAAGTAGTCACATTATATTGAAGAAGCATACTATATCTTTTGAGATGAAAGGTAATGCACTCACTTCATGTGTGAATTAATTGCAATAACATTAGTGTATTGATACGTTGTCGGAGAATTTTTCCAGTGGAAAAGCTGTCGAGGGCTAAACAGTTCCTTATTTTGAGGATGGTTATTGATAACATAATCTAATATTTTTGAATAATATTCATGGGAAAAAATGCTCCATTATTGTAGTTTTTACATTTTGCAGTCTAGATTATGTTTACTGTATAATGACAAACTCTAAAAGAGGAAATTAAAAAATGACTGGGTTTTTAATATTTCTAAATTCTACTCCCTTCTGTTAGTTATATTATTCATTGATAACGATGTTAACATACATGAGAAGAAACTCGGCCCCACTTTAATATTGCCATTATTTTTTAAAGCTGTTTCTCTCTATCAAGTTCGGTTATTTGATTGCGGTAAAGAATACAATAGCTATCTGCCTTAGGAAAGGATGACTTCATAGAAGACTTGGTAATGGAAACTTCAACTATTCATATCGTTTTTAGATCTTTCAAAACCATTTAAAATTACGCTTGTAGTTAATTGCTTTAAGTTTTTATTGGTTTGTATAATAAAACGATGAACACTATAGTGCGTATTTTGTGAGGATTTGAGGAGTACCAGGCCTTACAATTAGAAAGAAGTTTTAAGTTTTCTGGTTTAAAAAGTATTTAAGTTTCAAAATGTGTCATCAAGTGTACAGCATATGATCATATGATGTACATAAAAATATTTTTTGCATCCCTGCTATTTAAGCAAAATCTGATCACATTTATTTACCTTAGAACTGCAAAGAGTGAAAATATTTGGGGAAAAAAGGAATTCACTCTTTTAGGACTGCATAATACATAAGGAAAATATTTTTTTTTAATTACTTTTTAATTGTTAAAATATACATAATGTTGCACTTATTTCTGATTTCTCCATGATACATGAAAATTAATTAAAAGTTTGCATGATATTTTAAGTTGTTCTTACATCAACATCGTGTAATAGCTTGTTCCTTTCTAGGAAACTGGTATTGGTAAAGTTATTAGAACTTTAGCCAAGAAACCGGGACTAGTTGGTGAAAAATCTTCTGCCGTTTTAACCAAGTGGCGACAAATAGTTGCAGGCAACACCAAAACTCAAGAAAATCATCCAAAGTCTCTGAACTCCAAACATGGGTCTCATAAGAAGGAAAATGTTGAGGAAAATAAATCCACTGAAGTTTCTGGAAAACACAGTAAATCATTAAGTGAAAAACATATGAATGGCAAAAAGGGTTCCTCTGAATCTGAGCACAAGCAAAAGTCTACTGTAAGTAAGAATTCAAAAGAAAATTCTCCTGAAAAAAAGATTAAAAAACATTCCAATGGAATCGATGGGAATTATACTGATTCTAGTCCTGTACCTTATAAGTATGAAAAGGATGAAGCACCTTCAAAATGTATTGATTACGATCCTAATTCTGAAGTAAACTTATACTACACTCCAGAACACCCTGAACTGTATCCTGATAGTAAGAAAATTAAGAAGAAAATGAAAAATGATACTGAGAGATCATTTGATTGTGAGCATAGTAATTCAGAAATTAAAGCTGAGAAACGCAAAATTCCTGATGTTGAGTCATTTAAATGTAGAGAAAGTGAGCCAAAAGCTAAAAAAATTAAACACGAGGCTTCATTTGCATCTAGTACATCACATTCTAGTCAAAGTAAACATGAACCAGAGAAAAAAGAGAAGGTTGATTCACAGAAGAAAAAAGAAGGAAAGGAGAAAGCCCATAATCATACTAATCATTTCAGCTCACAAAAGGATAGTTTTCAGAAGCATTCACGACCAGCAGATTTGCAATTAAAAGCGTCATCCAGCAAGAAACAAGTAAAGACTGGTCAGTTAGAGGACAAAAAGTCTCACCAGAGCAAAAATAATTCAAAGGATAAAAAATCGAAAGGGAAACTGAAAATACAGTCTACTGAAGCATTTACATCATCTGAAGTGAGCTTTGAAGATTGTCTGGGTTTCAATGATATTGTATCTGTGAAAAGGAAAAAAAGTTCCATAAAAGCTTCATCATCCTCATCAAAGAAACCAAAAATTAGTACTACTTCATCAAAAGCATCATCATCATCGTCGACGTCGTCATCATCATCCAGCAGTTTAGGAAATACTTACAAACTGGATGCTGAGAAAAAATCATGCATAAAGTTGGTACCAGGGCCTCCTTTGAATGTAAGTATAGCTTTTAGTTATATTATGTTGATATAAAAGGAATGTATGAAAACTTTTAAATGAGCAAACGTTTTTATTTTCCGTGTCTTTTATAAGTTGTATTATTTGCTGTATTTTCAGGTTATTTTGGCTGCCACTTACTTTGATTAAGGTTTGTGCTTAATTAGTGCTTAAGAGTACTAGAAGTTATTTTAACCTTTTGCGCTCGAGGCGCTTTTACGTCGGGTGAACTAGCAATTCGAGAGTAATCAGCCGCTCCGGCTTATTTCATGAGTTCGTTATTGTCAACTTAAAAAAATTTTAGACAAAATAAAACACTTTAAACGCATATATTTGAACATTATACATATTTTTTAACTTAATGAAAGGCATTTATTAAAAATTATGTTCTATAATTTTGCTTCTTATGATATTTTATAAAACAATCTCCAATGTGCATTCTTGGCTTGTCGGGGGCATTTGTCACAGTAGTAGACAGTTTGTCGCCTTTGGCCGGACGTTCTTTGGGAACAAACCTTGTAATCCTTTTTTTGTCCCATCTAAATAACATGCAGCTTCCCATTTAGTCGGATCACTTCAGAATGCTGTGTGAAGTAGAAGCTGTGCTAGGCTGTTTTTGTTGAAAGTCTCCTCTCAGTTGATCAACTAAAGTTTTCAAATATTGCAGGTGACTGAGCGGCCGTTCATTTCTCTGCTTCTTTGTTGATTTATAAAGAATATATGAATTGATGGAGTAGATCTCCAAACCCCCCAAAAAAAACAGTTTTTGCCACCATTTTATGGATTTTCTTAAAAAACAATAGGTCGAAGCCAGTTGGTCGGCTCGATCAACACCGCTCATAAATTTGATGTAATTTACAATAACATTGGGCTTCTTTATAACGACTACAGTACCGCCTCGTAGAGTCCTTCTTACGGGAGTTATTCCCGCATTATTCCAAGTCGTCAAAGCCATCACAATCCTCTTGTCCTTCCACGCAAGAACCAAAGTATTACCTTTGCGATATGCATATGTGGATCGATTCTCAAATTTTGGCTTTCATATTTCACATGGCAGGTGCTTTCTATTTGTCAGGATCGTCCCAGTTAAGTGGCACTTTTGCATTGCAATTTAGGATACCTTTCAACATCTGAAAAAATGCTTCGCCACAGGATTTGAGCTTATTACAAGCAACTGTCGGAGTTTGAAAGAGGCAGGTTGCACAAATCGGAAAATTGCTCATCGTATGAGTTGAAGGGATGTGCCAATTAGAATATGCTGTTAAGAATGGAAGGTAAATGGCAAATTTCAGCATTGTGATGGTAGCAGTCGATCTAGGCCAACAACAGATCGGGAGAACAGAGTGATTGTCAGATCAGCTGTCACAGCGTCTGATTCATCACTGTCAACCATCGGACATGTGGCCCGCACACGAGGCTCCACCATGACCATTCGCAGACGGGTTGATAGAGCGAAATCTACGCTCGTGCCAACTGTTACGCCACCTGCCAATCACACCTGCACACTGTCGAGCCGGATTACAGAGGTACTTGGCTCGATCAGGTTGGCATCTTTTAGCGACGAACCCACTTCCACCTGGGTCATGATGATCATCGAAGATGTGTCTGGAGATGCCCTGAGCAGTGTGCCGATCCTGCTTTCACTATTGCATGCCACATAGGCCCTCAAACAGGAGTTATGGTCTGGGGGCCATTTCCCTTTGGTCGTCATTAGGTTCGCACTTACAGCACAGCAGTACGTCAACGACATTCTGAGACCTGTTTTGCTACCATTGCTTTTGCAGTACCCTGGCCTTATTTTTGAGCAATATAATGAAAGACCACATATGGCACATGTTGCTATGAACTGTCTTACAGCTTGTCAAACACTTCCTTGGCCAGCCGGATCACCAGCTTTCTCTCCCATTGAGCATGTCTGGAATATGATGGGAAAGCAACTGCATCTGCCAGGGTATGTTGATGACTTAGCTCGACAATTGGAGCAAATTTGACTCAAAATACCGCAAGAGACCATCGAAGAGCTTTATCAGTCTATTCCATGTAGTGTGGCAGCTTGCATCCAGGCTACAGTTGGGTCAACACCTTATTCAGCTTGTTATGTAAGTCTGAAATAAATCATTCAATTATTTTGAAATTTTAATCCTTTTCAATACTGTACATAATCTTCCTATCCACCAATTTTTGTCTATATCGGACAACTCCTTCTTGGTGCATCAGTTTTTTTGGTATAGAGCATACATTCATATTGTTACCTGCATGCGGTTTTGTAATAGACTGAATGCAAACAGAACCAATGATAGTGTTATATACCTAAAGAAACACCTCTAGTTTTGAAACTTTCCACAAAAATAATTTTACAGCTGTTATCAGTATCACAGAGTACAATCAGTAGTTACGCTTCAAAGTATTAAGAGTGTTAAACAAAGAAACTAAGGATGTTTGTTCATCTCTCTAAATCTATAATGTCATATTTTGGGATTACCTTGTTGTAGTTTACAAGTAGCATGACGTCTAGTGTAAGTCAGTAGGGACATAACGAGTATAAATGTTGACTGCTTTACAATCCATATGAAAATCATCGAACATATAGGAGATCATGTAGAAGCAAGAGTAACTCAAGAAGATATCAGAATTTATTTAGATTTGGTTGATAAATTCAGAATCATCATGAAATTATTTGAAGATAGAGGGACTCCTTTTCACTCATTCATGTTGAGCTCAGAAAGAAACATCAAGTTACAACAACAAGTGGTAATCAAGAACATTAGCCCAAACATCCCAGAGGAGGAAGTTAAAGGTGAGCTAGTAAACCAGAAAATTCCAGTGCTAAAAGTAAACCAATTAGCCAATGAAAGTGAACAAGAGTTAGTTAAACTGCCTGTTTACCATGTGGAATTACTGCCTGCAAAAGGAGAAGGAAATATTTATAACTTAGAATTTCTTCTCAAGCTCTGTATCAAAGTGAAAAAATTCAGACCAAGAAAATGATGCATGCAGAGTTATCAGTGCTTGAGATATAGTCACTCCCAATGTATGTGCATCAATCCACCTTGCTGCATGAAATGCTCGAAACGACTTCTTTTGAATGTAAGTTAGCGGAAAATTAAAAATTCTAAATGCATATTCTGTTCAAAAGAACATGTGAGTTCCTATAGGGGATTTGAAGAATGTGAAAAGAATATATGCAGATTTCAAAGACCATATGTAAGAAAAGAAAATAAACACATTAATGAAAAGTGGAAATTCCCATCGCCAGAAGATTTTCTAGTTCTACAAAAATTGAAGGAAATAAATTCTGAGATAACTCGGTGTTCCGCTACTGAAACACCTAAGAAGAAATTTACTGATCTGTTTTGCAAACCTGATGAAACATCTAAAGAAAAATACAGCTATCCTTCCCAACAATTAACTGCGGGAACCAAAACAACAATTGGACAATTTCTCAGCAATTAAGAAATTTCTTCACCTTATTTCAGAATTTCAGATGAAAAAGAGCCCAGGTGGAACTTTGCTTACAAAAGTTCTAATTTAACAAAGGAACCTTGCTTGCAAATTTTAGATATCTTAGAAAACATCTAGACTAAAAGGATTAATTGTGTATCATTCAAACAGCTTTTGAAGCTTTTCTTGGCATTTTCTACCAATGAAACCCTGGCATAGTGGTAATGCACTAAACCACTTCTATAGATCATTCTATTCTTGTTTTCACATTAAGAGTTCTATCCCCATTGATCGCGAAGAAGAAAAATTTAAAGTCTGTATCTTAACATTTTAACCTTCTGACCTTAATTTTAATATCTTTTTTATCACTCTTTGTTGTTTTTATTTTATTCATTTGATAATTTAAATTTAATTTTTCTTTAAGTTCCTTCATACTTTAAGACAATTTCGACAGTTTTGAAACTGTTTTACATTCTTTTTTCTTTTAATAATTTTAATGCTTTTGATAAATACTTATGATCTTACTTTGCATTAAAGGAAATCTATAAATGCCATCGAATCATGTTCATACGCCACTTCACTTTTTACACTCTATGATGGTGGCACTTTGCTGCTATGTATCTGAATACGTGTTTCACTTTGATCCAATCATCTTTAGATGGACTTTCAAGATGCTGTGACAAATGCCAACGCAGTAAGCTAAATCTGGTCTTGTACCTATCATAAGATACATTAAAGAGCGTAAGCTTTTCCGTAGGGGAAAATTTCTATGTTTGGCTTATCTTCCTTTTTCTTTTGAGTTGAACTTTCCTTCAGGGTAGGAGTTGACACTGATTTGTAATCTTGCATCCCAGATTTTGAAGAATTTTTTGTGCATAAGCTTGCTGACTAGTTTTGATATTTCCAACTTCAAGATGCTTAATTTCAAGTCCAAGAAAGTATTTTGCTGGTTTAGTTGTGATTCGAAGTCTCGACTTCAGTTCTCTTGGAATTTTTTTAGATTCTTATAGACAGATCCTTTGATGCTAATGCGTCTTGTTGTTTACATAAAAACTTTAGAATGACAGAAATAACAGTGATGCCAGATGCATAAAACATAATAATACAACAAAACAATGATGCCACTCAAACTGCATATAACATCAATTAAATGCTCGATTCTCAACAGCTTCATTCGAGCATGAAAATAGTCATTGTTCTTATAGATTAACCTTTACTTATTGACTGCTTTTACACCAACTACCTTCTCTGAAAATGAAACTGAGGTGCTGGAAGCACCTTCGTCGGAATGTCTGCTCATTGTTCATCACTTCTGACACAGCCTAATTGAAAATGACCCTTCGAGAACTCATCTTGCACAAACTTGTACCTTTGGTCAATGTGCTTTGTGCGTGCGTGGAACATTGGATTTTTGATGTTCTTTATAGCACTCTTATTATATCGATTTCTAGGATAGGCAATGAGACATTATTAGCTATCTCATTGAACAAGCCCTTCAACCATATCAGGTCTTTTGTGGCATCAGCTGCAGTTCCTTCTACAATTTCTAAAGCACCAAGAGAATAGCTTAAAATAAATTTTACTTTATATTTCCATATAAGCCAGTTGCTTTCGCTTGCTAAAGCCTTTACTCGGATCTTAGATAATTCCATCCTTTGATTTTTAAACCACTTTCAACTACTAAGACGAAAATGAAACACTTAGGCTTAATGAATTTTATTTTATTCTCATCAATTCAAAACACTTAATGCAGTATGGAAGCTTGCTTTACCTATAACCTAAAAAAGTGTTTGTGGAACTAAAAAAAAGAAAACTCATAGCAGAGCAAAATAGTAAGTTTTAAATGGAATTATTATCTAAAATTGAATTACATCTTTAGCACAACAGTACTGCAAAGCATGATCTCCTAATGATGACAACACTTACTGTTGCCATACTTATTAACTAAATTATACATTATTACTAATATTTGCTTTCTTTTTTTAACATGCTTTAACTCAAAGGAGCGATGTTAGGGCTAAATAGTGGGTGTGGCAGAAGATCTCATTCAAGTCCATACAGAGTCTTATCTGGTGAATACAGACACGTGTGATCTTGCAATATCTTGTTAGAACACTACCTTTTTGCGGCAAAACTCTGTTCAACATTTTTCTTTGATAGCAGTATCAATACGGACTAGCATCTCACTGTACACCCTACTGTCGAGGGTTTCACCTTTTTATGGATACTCGTGGATAATACCGTGGTAATCCCATCAGATACAAAACATGATATGTTTGTTGTCAAATTGCACTTTGTGACGCTGCCAACAGGCTAACCAGGCTCACATCAACCCCTCTTTTCGTCCTATGAAATACACTTTAGCATAGCATGACTAAAGAACATGACACTAACATCTACGTCCTTAGCTAGCTTTCAAGTGGTTGCATACTGATCTTCTTCTACAAATTCTTGCAGGCGAGCCTCATCAACATCAGTAGGCCGGCCAGAGCACTCTGCTCCCTGAACTTTCGGTACTAAACCTTCACAGTGTCATACGATACAACCATTAGTACCTAAAGCTGTGCACATGATTTCGTGACATTCTGTAGCTGACTTTTTGCAACAGAACTGGAAGTAAATGGTTGTTCTAATCTCATAGGGTGATAGTTCCATTTGAGACACCTTGTGCTGAATGATATTTTTTTACAAATTTCAAAAACTGTGTTCTAAAACTATTCTGTGTCTCTCAGATGCCAAAAATCGTTTGACAAAATATCATTAAGCACACCAACACAAACTGTTTGCACAGGCGATATTTGCACTGGCTGGAAATATTTGTTAAAACTCGATATTATGGCAGTTTTAGTTGTTGAGCTATTAATCAAGAGTTCCAGATATTTTATAAATGACTTTTTTCCCCCTTCATGTTTTAAAAGTTTTTATTACTGATGTTTGCAAAGTATTTTAAAAATAGTGGCCAACTAAGGCTTATCTTAATAAACAACAATCTAAATAAATTTATCAAATAAGGTACACCTTCTGATGGGTAATTTTGGTCGACAGACAGACTTAAAAAAATACAGGTCATTCAAAATTTCATACTGTCTGTTTAGTTTAAGGAGTTTCCAGTTAACAAGATCTTCCCTATCTTGCTTAAACTCTCTCTACCTGCAAGGGGAAAGGTCTGTAAAGTGCAAAATTGCCACCAAAAATATTGTAAAATTAATGTGTCTTAAACCATTCTACCAAAGGAAAAAATATTAAGTAACATTAAGCTGTCATTAGCAGCACTTTTATATGGTCCTGAATTTTTTTTTAATATCTGAAGTAATTTTAATCGTATAGGAAAATTTGCCTTTTTGCTCCCATCCTGCTAATTTAGCTGTGAATTTTTTTTTAATTATTATTATTTCATTGAAACATTTTTCTTATGAAGTTGAGCTCATAAAATAACTGTAATCTGAAAATGTATGTTATATGTTTTTTAAACTGGAATCATGGACCTATAGTCAGACAGACATTCAAGAGATATCTGGATCTGCGCTCTTTTTGAAACACAGTTATGTTTCAAGGCTGATAAAAATTCTCAACTTTTTCATCTGTACAATATTGGCATATCTCATTTTATAAAATCATCTTTTAGAGGAAAAAATTGTTAAATTTTGAATTTGTGTAAATTTTTCACCCAAAAGAAAATGATTGTCTAGTAGCGAACCATTTGCAGGGCCTGACTATCACTTAGGTTCAAAAGGCCTATTCCTAGGACCTAGGTTATGAGGAAAGCATAATCTGTTTTCTTGCAAAAGCAAGAAAAATGAGATTTCAGGACCCTTGTGAAAAACGTTAGGTCTCTTACTGGCTTAATTGCACCCTGACGTTTCGTTCAAATGAGTAAATGGCATTATTATGTACGTCAAAATGTGACTTAGTAGATATACTTTACTTTGCAAACTGACACTTTACAAATTAATTTGTTACAGTGAGGTATTTTTAATAGTCATACCATCTATTTTAGAACTGCGAAAATCTGTTATTTGCCAAAAGATCAGCTATAATTTGATGAGTATTTTTTATTAAATAGTTGAGAATGTTTTTCTATCTTATTGAAATGACATTTTAACACTGAAAGTAATTGTATTTTGTTAAAAATGTGATTTCCCCTCTCTCTCTTTCTAGCCTATTCATTTGAATGAAGTCGATATCCTTTCTACTCTTCCCCAACCACAACCTAATTATAGACCACTGCCACCAAGAAACACAGATGGCAGTAATGCTAAGAAGAAAGGTAAAATTTCTTGTTCATTCAGTTTTATAAAATAAGCATTATTTGAAAGAGCTATTTATTATAAATATTGTACTGTAATGTATGTACCAGTTACAAAGTTGATTTAAATCTAATATATTTCTTGCTTATTACAATTATATTTAAGAATCAGTAATTGATTTATTGTTTTTAATGTTGTATTATACAGCCCCTGCTGCTTATTAAAATCATTTCTATTCCAAGCATATTGAGTTAATTAATCAGCTGATTGTATTAGATGGTGGGTGATCTGAATATTACAAATTTTGATACCAGCTTGAACTTACTAGTAAGATTGCAACTCACTATTAATAAAATAATGAATACCTAAATAAATAATAATAAATGAATGCTAATATGGAATTATGCTTTTTTTATAGTATTATAATCATGTAATTTACGAAACTAAATTGTTACAAAGAACTGATCTAACCATGTTCTGTATTGTTCATCAGCAGTTTTTCAACTGTATTCTGAAGTTTGTAAAACTGCTGGTAGTTTTCCTGGTCACCATCTTTCAGTTCAAGGATTATAATTTCTGCAGTGCTTTTGTAGATTTGTTCAAGTTTGGTGTTTGGTGTTTGATTGCTTCCTTCCATATCACTTTCATTATCAGTTTCTGCAGCTGTTTTAATACATTCTATATCATATTCAGTATTTCTGATCTTGTTTCAATATTATAGTCAGTTGCAGTGTATTCTATAAATGAATCTTCATACCTTCCTTCACTGGTACCCAAAATATTCTCTTGCAATTCCTGTAACATTTCTTTTAAGTTAAAACCATGTTTCTGAAAGCAGTTTGTATTACAGCTAATGAACTAATTATATTTCCTTCAAAGTGCTTGCATTTTCACAGGATTCATTTTTAAGGGGTTAGAGGATGGCAACATTTCTGTAATGACATTTGAAAGCTTTTAGAATAATATGGTCAAAGTCTGATAGAATCTGTATTTGCAGGAAGAAAAAATAATTTTTACATTTCTTAGAGCGAGATCATAGTATCGAGCAGCATAGTTGTCTAACAGTAAAGCTGTCCTTTTCTTTCTTCAGTTTTCAATGCCATTTCAAAAGAAAATCATTAAAAATGCTACTTCTCATTCACAAATTCTTTGTGTTGTGGTAAGTTAGCAGGCTAATATCACAGTAACTCTTTCTTTCAGTTTCTTGAAACTATCTTCTAATACCCTTTTAAACACTAGTATGTACTCTAATAATGTACTACTGGTAATTCTCTGTAAAACAGGCCAGTTTTGTCAGTATTTCAGGTAAATTTCATGTAGCTTCTATTCATTTAGCAAACCAGGTAAGATGTCTTTTATCTTGTTATCAGCTGCATGATGATCTGGCTCTTTCATCTTCCAGTGAACAAATGTTAATTCTCTCCTTCCATCTTATGAGCCATTAGTCAGTTGGTAGTATCAGTGAATTCCACAGCCTTTATGGTCAAAAGAGCTCTAGAAATACGAGCATTATTTCATTTCATTGCTTGAAATCATTGTAGAAAAGCAGTCTCAGTGTCTCCCGATTTTCCTGTTTAAATTTTTTAAGCTTCCTTAAAACATTTGCATTTTTTATTATTTCTTTATCGGTCACAGTTCTTTAAGCTTACAAAAGCACCATAATCTTTTACCAATTTATCCTTTATTCTCAGCCTTAAATGCCTTCAATATTTGCCAAATATTATGCATACTGCAGATTAAAAACTGCTTCTTCCAATAAGTTGTTCAAATTCAAAACTCATGTTTCTTGCCGGAAGAAAGACATAATTGTGATGTTTTCAGAGAACTTCCTGTAAATTTGATGTGTATCTCAACTGGAAGAATTTGAATGTGGTGTGATGCAGAAGTTGCCTTTCCACCTCTTTCAGCTTGAGAAGGAAAATGAGGGCTCATTTGAGCATTACCGTGTTTATAATTATAATTAACACTCGCTCATTTATAATGCCTCTAGAGCAGCATTTCTCAGTCTATTGTCCTTGAAGCTTGCCCTTGTGGGCCTCCAAAGACCCCCCCCCCCAAAAAAAATTCAAGTTAATTGTGCTTGTCACTTAGCAATACTTTTGAATTGGGCACCTAGATAAAAGTTGGGCCTATCTCAGTGTAGTGGAAGGCTAGGTTTGTAAAAGTGTAATCGTTCATTCAAATAAGTTCAATATTGTTTCGTACTTTCTTAAAGTAATGGTACAGAAGAAAACTGAAATTGTAGTGAAGGTTTATTACAATATGTCAGAATGAGAAATTGAATCAAATGTGACCAGAAATTAGAGGAAGCAGAAATTTTTTCGCTGATGACAATTTTAAAAAGAGCTTTTTGCAGGCCCCAAATTAAGAATTTTGAAATTTTTATGAAATGTTAAATTATCTAACAGAGCAAAATATGGAATGATAACTATAAAAATATTATTACAAACAGTAACTAATAATATATTTAATAAATCTATTTATATAAATTTTAATCCTACCCTTCGTTCTCATCAAAAATTACAAGCACCTCTTAATTTTCCCTCTTGATTTTTAGGCTGTGAAATTAATTGAAAGAAGGGGGGGAAGTACTTAGGTAAATAAAATAAGTGAATTTCTAGTATTTTCTCTGACTCCTGTTAATTTGAATATATGCTAAACCAAGCTTTCAAAAACCATAGTGATCATTGTGAACTTCTTAATTTAATTTAACAGTAATTTTATTTATTTGTTCTTACATGAACTGGGTCTATAGTGTTAGTGTTTGCAAAAATGTTGTGTTTATTTAGTCTTCATTTACTTGTTTAGTTCAATCTTTTTTTTTTAAATAATCAGTGTTTATTCATTCATTCATTCTTCCTCACTTCTTATATGTTATATCATTTTAGTTCTTACTAATGAAGATGCTATTAGATTCACATCTTCAAGAAGAGAAAAAACAGCTGTTTATTCTGGGCGCAGAAATGCTTACTTTCTAGGTAAGCAAGGCAAGTAACATTTTTGCTTCTTCTAGTTTTTTATTTAGTTTATAATTTTGTATTTTGAATTAAAAATATGGATTATGCTGATAACGTTTTAGGATGTATATTGTCTTAACACTTTATGAATCAATGTAACAAAATGAAATTTGGTATTATTTATTCTAAATAAGAAATAATACTTAGATTAACTGGACATTAACTTTGAAATCAGCTTAAGAAATGGTGTGTATTTTCTTCACATAATATTAAATCTCATTTGTGTGTTGATTCACCTGAATTATTTTTTGCCCTGTTTTTCTCCGTTCCCCTTGAAAACCAGCAAATGAATATATTTCTCCCACTTTCCTTCTATCTCAGCCCCACATGCCAGATGGAAAGAAAAGATAAAAAGTTTCCCATCTCCTCCCTTTTGGCTTCTTACCTCATTAGTTGGGGTGCATAATTTTCATATTTAAGAAATAAAAATTAAATTTAGTATTAACAGTTAAAAGTCATTAAATTTAGTATTAAAAATTAAATTAGGAAAAATATTTATGTATTTAAATATGATATGCTTATTTCACCTGACTCGCACTGCCCCACAATTTGCCAGAAATAGGTATTTAAAGGTGATATATTTAATTCACCTAACTCACTGCCCTGCCAACTTGACAGATATGGTTCCAAGTCTACCTCATGCTCATTCTCCTCCTGTACGTATCTACATACTTGCCCCATCATCATCTCACTCAGCCAGCTTGGCCATGTCACAGACTTTAATGAGCACATATTTCTTTTTGTTTCGTTTTCTCAGAACAGTAAACAAATTTAATGATCTTAAATTTTCATCAGTATGGATTATCATAAAAAAGAAATAATTGACTGACTAAGATAGTTTGTACAAGAGGGTTTGTATTTACAATACACATATCGTTATGTATAAATATTGCATGCTCATTAAGAAACCCAGAAACAGAATTCTGTAAAGAAATATACTATTAATGCTAGTCATTTGAAGAAGGAAAATGTCTACCCCAGACTAATATGGGATTAAGCAGCAGACTTAAATTGTCAGTAATTTTCAGTTGCAAAATGGGAAAAGAATTTGTTAAGTAAAATTTTCTACTGTAAAAATATCTTGCTTCTGCTGCACAAATTTGATGATCTAGCTGTGTAAGGTTATTTAATGAAATATGTGTCTTCTGGTAATCTTCCTTTGTTGGAGATATTTAGGACCTAAGTATGCACCATATTTGCTTATATTCTAAGAAATAAGCAATAAAAGAAAAACTGAAAGCTATGTCAGTACTTGTTAGTGGCCATTGGAACTCTGACAAACAAAAAAGGTGTTTGCAGTTTTATTGTAAAGTATTAGTCCAGAAAATAAAGCAGTCAGATTTTTTTAGACACTGGGAGTTCTACTTGTTCTCAAGTAATAATTAGTGCACTGAAGGAACACTCCAAAGCACAAGGCTTTATGTCCGATTCTGTGAGCTGCATGATTACCAGCTTCTACTGTCGGAAAATGCTTGATTGAGATATTTTGCAGTACCAGTGCTGGGCACATAAAGTGATCTTTGTTAGTGAAGTATTTATAAAGGGATTCAGAAAATTAAATAGTATTATTGCTGAAACAAAAACAGTTTCATGCACTAAAAAAGAATGAAAAGTGTGTAGTTAAAGTTCCTTAAAGAAAGACATCTCAGCTTGTAGAAAGCTTTATCCTGCACTTCTATCCTGCATCTCTGGAATTATTGATTCGAAGCTGAAATTTATTTGCTTGAATATATATGAAGCATATTGTTGCTTTTCTCAGTGATTGTGAAACGACAACTTGAGATAAATTATTTGATTATGGCAGAATTGACAAAGGCTGTCTGCCTAAGGAAAGCCTTTGTGGAGGATGTTCTAAGGAAACTGCCTCAAATTCATGTTTCACTTAAGAACAACCCCCCCCAAAAAAAAACCCTCGAAGCCAGCCTATTTACCTAGGCTTGAATCTTGCTGCAAACTGCTGGTATTTAGTATTTAGTCAGCAGCCTTAACTACTCAACTGTTGGTAGGGATGTGGGAACTTGAGTAATCATTTTCCTAAAGGAATATTTTAAATGAAATTCTACCTCATAAAACCTGGGTTTAAATGGCTTTCCTTTCTGAATTTTCCCCCCAAATTATTAAACCGATTCAGAATTTATCAAGATCAAACTATGTATTTGCTAACATTTTGTGGAGTCGAATCTAATGATTTAAAGTCTTCCCTGAAGTGCTAAAGTGGTGGTTACTTTGAGAATGAGATAGGAGGTATTTTGAGGAACAAGAAAATTGAAGCTGATTGGAATAAAAGTAGCAGGTGAGAAGTTTAAATAAAGGTACTTTGCACTTGATATCCAATGTAACAAATTCTCTACACATATTTGTAGATTATTTTGTGTGTCTGTAGCTGCAAGTACTCATTATTGGAAATCTTATCTAAAATATCATTTTAAAGACATTTCAAAAGACGAGTTCATTGATTGATAATAATCATTTTCATAAACAATTTGTTTCTGTGGTCAATCAAGACACTGACATTGATGTCTTACAGATTCTTAAAGCAACAACGTTCTGTCACAAAGATATCATAAAGGCAGCTATTCAAAGCTTTTATAGTCCCACAAATGTCATAGATATTGAGAGTTACTTTAGTGTCTATAACATCACAGTTATGAATAGAAGTCAGAATTCAATGGAGCAAAGTTTTCAGTTTTGTAGCACATTATTTTAGTAGTTGATTACAGTAGTTTTAAAAAACAGTGGTTGATGATATCGCCCCCCCCCTTTTTTTTAAGAAAATGCGAAATTTCATTTTTGACTTTTGTTATATTGTTTAAGATTTATTACTGGCTATGTAATCCTAGACAAATGGACTGGCTGCATGGTTGTTTTTCGTCATTTATCCCATATAGCAATAATTCAATATATATGACTCCAGTGAAATAACACCTTAAGATGAAAATCATTATCTTGAATAGCTCCATTTTTGTAGCATAACATTGCCCACTTTATGCAAATGCTTAAAGGTAATCACAGCCAGTGTAATGCATTGTGAAGATGAATTAAGAGTTGCAACAGCAACTCAGTAGCTGCAAGTGTGACAACATAATTATTTTACTCAGTAGCTGCAAGTGTGACAACATAATTATTTTAAAAAACTAAGTTGTACACAGCAGCTTACAGACTGGCTCCTGCTGTACCGAGTTGGTCAAAGTATTTATGTAAGTAATAAATCCAAGTTCATCAGAAATATAAGGTTAAGTCATATAAAATTACCTTTACAGAGTTGCCAACTCTCCCGATTTAAGTGGGAGACTCCTGCCAACCCGATTTTTAACATATTTCTCTGATTTTCTCATATTCTTAAACTTTCTCACGATTTTTATGTAGCTTGGCTTAATACTTGGGTCATTTGTCATATATTAACCACCAAGCACAAAGCAAAATCAAGGTTGTTTATTTCGTTCTTCTCGCCAGTGAGCAGCATAAGTTTCACGGGCTTCCCAGAAACAGTTTAAGAAACTGCAATCTTTTATCCTAGTTATGTCTATGTAAAATATAAAACATTCATGGACTTTTCAAAAAATTGTACGCAGATGACTTTCCTGCTATTATTTTGTCACGAAAATGTAATATTGCAATGTGTATGGTTTGCCATTGCAGTTTTTCTATTTCGCGCTCTGGAAGGGCTTATCTTCTTAAACATGTGCATACACAAGACAATGTGAATTGTACTTATCTATGGAAACAAAGGTCCAAAACATTGTTAATGCAGAATGCCTGTTTTTTGCCTTTTAACTGGAGCACAACCTGCCACTGAATGCATCGGAGCATGCTGCAGCCTTTTTAAAAAAAATGTTTCCGGGCAGTAAAATCACTAAAAATTACGTAAGTGCAAGGAGAAAAATGGCTGCAATTGTAGCAAAAATGGATTCAAGAAGTTGGTATGAAGGGTAATTCTTCAGTTATTGATTGCAATAAAAGTTTTCCATTCTGCCACTGTATGGATGGAAGCCTTAATACCGATGCAAAACCGTATCCAATCGTTGTTTCTTTCTTTTATTTTTTTTTAACCCGTATTCTTCAGAAATTGAAAGTAGTTTATTTTCTGTTCCAACTTGAGAAGAGATTTGACAGGCTTTAATAATAGCACAATTAATTATTAAAAACACCTTAAACAATTAATTATTAAAAGAAAGTGCAGTTCTTCAAGATAATTAATTCTTTAGCGCTTAGTGCCACACCCGGAATTTTAGGCTTGAGGATTGATGTTGCAGACATCTTAAGAAAAGAAAATTCATATTTGCTAATTATGAAATGCGACTGTCATCGCTTAAATTTAGCAGTGAAAAAGGGTCAGCTTCTTTACCAGTAAGAGTGGTTGAATGCATTATTGATATTTATTATTATCTGGGAATGATTGCTAAAAGGAAGGAAAAATTGAAACAATTCCAAAAGCTGCATAATATTCAAATAAGAAAAAAATATGAAATATGTATATACACGCTGGTTATCTTTAGAGTAATGTTTAGCTAGAATTATCGACCATTTCTTACATTCTTTAAGGAAGAAGTAATTGCTTCTACAGTTCAAAAGGCTCTGTTGAAGGTTATAAAGTACCTTAAGTAAATGGAGATGTAGTTATTGCTTCCATTGTTAAAAGTAGGTGTGGGAAAAATTAAGTAATTTCTGCACCTGCAAGCAATTTATTTGGCTGTTTTCAAAATAATACCACAAAATATAAGTAAAACTGTCCCCCCCCCGGAAAAAAATCATATGACAATGGGCACATCTTCCAAATATTATCTTGTAAAGAAAGAATATTTATGCTTTTGTCTTTAGAAATTAACAAAGTTTCTTGCTTTTTTGTACGTTCCATTCTGCCATCATTCAATGTTCTATTAACACAATTCCACAATACAGAATTACATTAGTTCATGTTTTGCAGTCAATGATTAGTGATCTGGTTAAAGTATTTAATGATTAGGGAAACTGATTGGGATATAATTCTATTATTAGAAGGTACAAGTAATAAAACTTTTTTTTTACATGTGTAGTTTTTTTTGCATTTAATAAATAATAACTGCACTTTCAGATATTAATTAGTTACCAGTTAAAGTTAATTCATTATTAAAAATGTATTTTCCTTCTACATATTTTTATTATTTAAAAATTCATTTTGTCTTTGAGAAAATTCTTCTGATTTCTTAAAAAAGTATCCTGATTTTTGAGTGTCATATGTTGGCAAGTATGCCTTCACAAACCTCTAAAGTTCCAAATAGAAAAGTAGTTGCACTAGTTTCCTTAACATTCCACTTGAAGCCTTGAAACTACAACTTTGTACTTTACAATCTTGCATGAATTTCTGTAATTTTTCTGAGTTTCTATATGTGGCAAGGTAATGTGTTATCTTACATTAACACAGTACCACATAAATAGATGTCAAATAGCAGGAACATAAGTGTGTCATCAGTCTTATGTTCATGTGCCTCTTTGATAGGTGCTACATAGTGAGCACTTTTTAATTGCATTTAAATTATTCCTTCCACCATAGATACCAGAAATTAGTTTGCAACCTCTGGCAGTATAGGTACCTGTTGAGAATCGAGCATTTAATTGATGTTATGTGCAGTTTTAGTGGCATCATTGTTTTGTTTTATTATTATGTTTTATGTATCTGGCATCACCGTTATTTCTGTCGTTCTAAAGTTTTTATGTGAACAACAAGACGTACGTAAAGTTTCTTTATCTTTTTGCTTATTAAAGTCCAAAATTCATTTAGTCATCACTCTGTTTCATTAATTTTATAACAGATTATGGGTTTTAGCGACGTTTAACTGTGCAAATAAAGTAACGATGGCTATGTTGACGTATTTGAATCACGGATTTTTTTTACTTTCATTTTTGATTTCAACACTTCACACTTTTCCTAGTTAATGACGACGTAATATGGAAGCTAAAATTTTTGTTCAGTGTACTAAATTAGAAGATTTATCCAACTGGACTGTTTGGAAATTTGAAATAAACTCTTTGTTTGTGTTCAATGATTGTGTGGGCGTCTTCTATAATTCCCTTGTCGAACCAAAAGCACCAGTAGAAGGCGGGAATGAAAAGACGATACACAAGTGCAATGAAGCCACAAAAGTGTATGTAAAGGCGAATGCGAAAGCTGCCGTGATTATTCACACAAATGTATCACTGAATGTGTTAAATTTGATCCGTATGCATGGTAATTCTGGCCTAGCTATATAGAATGAATTGTTAAGTAGTTTTTAGAAGGTGTTAAGCGAGAAATTGGACTCTCTTCTGCAACAGTTTTTCACCTTTTGGATAGAGAAGAAATTGTAATGCAATCACTCTCATGCTTATATTCACTGTGGGTGGACCTTCAACATGAGCAAGAGTTGAGAGGCAAAGGAAAGTTGCTGCAGAACTTGCTAGCACCACGAATCCTATCTATTCTTTCTGATGATGAATATCTCAAGTTCAAATCACAGTGGGACTAAATGCCAAAGACGGAAAAGTCACCTGAAAAACTGATCGGCCAGATCAACATGTGGCTGCAAAGAAGAAATCAAGAGCTTGGAGACAAAAGTAAGATAACATTTGGGGCAAATGCTAATTATGGCACAAAACATAGTGGAAACAGATGGAAGAAGGGTGGTAAAAAAACCTCAGATAGTTAGCCAACCCCAACCCTTCACAACAAATAATGCCAAAATGATGAACAGACTTAGTAAGACCAGTGGTATGAAAGATTTCAGTGGCATTTCTTTTCGTTGTAACAAACCCGAGCACATTGGTAAATTTTGAACAGTTTTCCCTGACATGCCAACCATGATGAATGGGAAAACATAAACCTTCTTTGCAAATACTCAGTGCAGTACATTTGCTTGTCAAGAAGATGATTGTGGCCAGAATGTGTGGCAGAAAGATGATGGAGCTACAGCACACATTTCAGATTCAGCCGAGTATTTCAAGACGTACTGCCACTTTAACAAACAAGCAGAAATCACAGTCGGTAACAAACAGACAATACCAGCATATGGCTGCGGGCACATTGACATGTATACAACAGTTAAAAATGTACAAAAATCTATTGAGCTCACTGATATACTGTACGTACCAGAAATTGCCAAAAATTTGTTATCAGCTTCAAAGGCAATGAAGCAAGGAATCTCGAACTTTGGTGATTCAGATGATATGATTTGTCGTTTCTTTTGCAAAGCGACCCCAGATAATATACTTTTAGTGGCCTCATGTTCATCAAATGGACTTTTTGAACTACATGCAAACTAGTAAAGCCACAACAGGGTTCTGCTGCTGCAGCCCACTTGGTTGACAAGGAAATGACAACTCCTTTTCCTGAAACGGCAATGAAGATGACGACAAAATTGCCATTGTCACTTTGGCATCGATGACTTGGGCGTCAAGGAATACAGTACGCGCAACAGTACCTGCGCCAAAGTGGTATAGATTTCATAGACAATGGACTATTTTGTGAGTCATGTGCGTATGATAAACGAAGTTGACATACATTTAAACCAAAGAGATTCAAAGCAAAAAAGGCTGGTCAAATAATACATGCAGACTTACTCGAATTGCCAGTCTTATCAAGAGGTGGAACGAAGTACATGTTAGTGATTAAGGATGATTACGGACCAACAAAGATGGTGTAAATGTAAAAGAACTGATCACAGACGGTGGTCGTGAGTTTGACAATGATAAATTGGTGAAAATGACTATGATGCAGGCATCAAGTTGTGAATCACTATGCCATATATATACCAGAACAAAAAGATTGATTGAACAAAACAGATTGAGAACAAAACAGAGAGAGAATTGTACAATAATGAATGCAATTCACACTATGATATAGGATTAAAGCCTACCACAGTTCCTATGGTCAGAAGCAACATCTACAGCTGTCTACCTTGTCAATCGAACTGGACCATGTAAGACTGCAGGAAAATCTCTGTCTGAGGAATGGTTTGGATGCAAGCTGAACAGAATTCAAGTTTTTGGATCAGTTGCATTTATACATGTACCAAATGTCAACAGAGGTAAATTAGATGGCACGGCTATAAACGGCTATTTGGTTGGTTATTGTGATGACACTGGATATCATATTTTCATGCCATCAAGGAATGATATGATAAAAAGTGCCAATGTAGTCTTCAATGAACAGTGAATCGGCCCCACTTCACAACCTTCAGAAAAAGCATCTAATGCCAGCCTATCAAACGGTATGAAGTTTATTTTGGAGGATACACATGATGATGCAGACACACAGGGGGCTGGTGATCTGTGCATTGTTGAAGATGAACCAACACAGATGACCACGAGTATATTGCAAGACCATTCAACTATCTAACGGCCTGTCAAATTTAACGACTACGACATGTACAACAGCATTCTGAATTTGGAAGAGCCTAAAACATATGACAAAGCAATGAAGTCTTCTGAATATGCTGACTGGAAACGAGCCATGGACGAAGAAATTGCTTCGCATGCCAAACATGGAACATGGCAACTTGTTGAACCACCTAACGGACGTAAAATCCTTGACAACTGCTGGGTTTACAGAGTGACGACAAATCCCAATGCCTCAATCAAGAGCCCATTTACTAGCAAAAGGGTACACGCAGATAGTAAATATCGACTACGAAGACACATTTAGCCTAGTATGTAGCTATGACACTATTCAAGCTCTAATTGCAACGGCAGCCAAGGAAAAGTTATATCAAATTGACGTGGAGATGGCATTCCTTTACAATGACCTAACTGAGGAGATCTACATGCATCAAGGCTATGATGAGGGAAGTAAGCATGTATGCAAGATGCTCCAACCTTTATACGGCTTGAAACAAGCTGGACGATGTTGGAATGCCAAGTTTAGTGATGTGCTGAAGAAACATGGCATGATCGAAAGGAAATCCAACAACTGCTTGTTCATACGAAACGATTATGGACATAAGATGCTGATGCCAATTTATGTTGATGACGGGACTGTCACTGTTCAGGATAAAGCAGCATCTTCACATTTATGGACGAGATCAAGACACATTTTAACATTTGAGTAATGACGTTAAATTGTTTCCTTGGTCTGCGAGTTGAACGTTTGAAAGACAGCTTAGTCTTCCTGCACCAAGAAGCATTTACAAGAAAGATATAATAGTGATTCGGAGATGCTAAGACATCACACATCCCAGTAAAGAAATCGAGTCTCGAGGTCGACTATGGTCAACCAAATGATGATGGTATGATCAAGATGAAGGAGGCGAAGCCTCTCAGCAGTGAAATTCCATACTGATCAGTAGTTGGCAGTTTGTTGTACTTGGCAATGGGGACTCGACCAGATATTGCTTATGCAGCGAGTTTGATGTTTTGAAAGCTGAGCAATCCTACAGAGGATAATTGGGAAATCGTACAGACAATATTGATACCTTCGCAATACCATTGGACAGAACATTGCGTACAATAATGAAGATGATAGAAGTTTGATGTTGTTTAGTGATGCAGATAGCAACAGCTGTGCAGAAACACGCAGGTCTCGAACAGGTGTTATTTTTTTCTGAGGTGCAATTACGTGGCGAAGCAAACTGCAGGAGCCATATCCAATTCGATGACAGAGGCAGGGTTCGTCGCAGCAGCTGATGCCACAAAAGACCTGATATAGATGAAGGGCTTGTTCAGTGAGGTAGCTAATAATGTCTCATTGCCTATCCTACAAATTGATAATCAGAGTACTATCAAGTACATCAAAAATCCAATTTTATACACATGCACAAAGCACATTGACCACAGGTACGAGTTTGTGCAAGATGAGTTCTCGAAGGGACATTTTCAATTAGGCTATGTCAGAAGTGATGAAAAACGAGCAGACATTCTGATGAAGGCGCTTCCAGCACCTCAGTTTCATTTTCAGAAGAAGTTGGTTGGTGTAAAAACAGTCAATAAGCAAAGGTTAATCTATATGAACAATTATTTTCATGCTTGAAGGAGGCTGTTGAGAATCGAGCATTTAATTGATGTTATATGCAGTTTTAGTGGCATCATTGTTTTGTTGTATTATTATGTTTTATGCATCTGGCATCACTGTTATTTCTGTCATCATGAAGTTATTATGTAAACAACAAGACATACATAAAATTTCTTTACCTTCAAAAACCTTTTCTTTACCTTTAAAAATTCATTTAGCCATTACTCTGTTTCATTAATTTTATAACAGTACTTCTTGAGGATGATATTCCTGATGGAGATAACTGACTTCATATAGTTAGGTCAGGTACATAAGATAGTATTTTCCCTGCTGACAAATGATGAGGAGTTAGATGAAATTGTTTTAAAGAATCATTACAGACATTAGTTATTCACCAGGCATTAACAGTAGCTTCAGTTTCTGTTATTACACTTTGTAGTTCTTTATACAGTCGTGTAAAAGTCATTGTAACCATCAAGATGAACAATATTTTCAATGGAACCTAAGGCTACATTCCCGCCATAGTATCAGGAAGGAGTAACATCAAAACACATCCAAGAAACAAGTCATCATTTCTGTCGTGCCAAAGAAGTAGCATTTCACCAGACCATCACTGACAAGCTGTGTGCAAAGCAGCACTGGCAGGTGCAAATGATTAGCTCATCAAGATTCAGTGGGCTCAGATTTATTCTCAATGCTTCAGATTATTACTATGTAATATTATTTGAAGTGACTTTATGAAAACCATCGCAAGTTACACGTATGAGGACTTGATGGATAAGTCTTATTTTTTCACAGTTGGAAGTTTAACTTGGAATTTAATTTTATGCTTGTTTGACATTCTATTCCCCAGATTCAGTTGTAAATATTGTTGATCTTCATGCTCTCTCTTGTTTAGTTCAAACACTTTATGAACCTACTGTACAGGGTGGTAGTTCCATCAAAATCATTAGCAATGATCAGCAACACCCTGCATAGAAATACAATAGAATTTGCCATAATGGTTATGAAAGATTAATATACCCCCTAGAAAATTTTCCAACATGAATAATCAATAACGGTGATGTAAGTCCACTTAGTAACGAAGATGGTAAAAAGAAATGGTAGTGGCTGTAAATATTCATGTAAGTTGTTATTCGTAACTTTGGAAAAAAGTGAACTCCTCAGGTTACATACATACAGCATTTAGAATTTAAAAGAGAGCAAATAAGGTAAAAGTAAAAATATGCAAGTATTATTTGGAAGGAAAATGACAATTTAGAAAGAAGTGTGAATAAATTTGTCAAGTAATAAAAAATTTTGCCCTGCTGTATCAAAAACTGTGTCCATACTTGGTTCTCTTATCACTACTAATTTTGCATTAAACTCGCATAACCTCTGGAAGTTTCCAATATACACTGTTTAAAAACTAATTTTTTACTGTCTTCTGTAGTATTCGCAATTGTGTCTTCCTTTGCAAAATGTGCTGCAAATAACTGTATCCATATATAGTCAAAAATGAAACATGATACTCAATATTATCAAAACTCCTGTGCAGTATGTTCATATCAACTCTCGAAGTTGGTTTTCTAATTGTACTTTCTAAGCTTTCTGATGAACTGAGTATATTTTTCTAAAAATCTTATGTAAGGCTTTAATCATATCTAATTTGTCCTAAATTCAAGGATTTTTTTGGTCATTATTTTATACAGGATTTAAAGATAAAGATTTATACAAGGAATATGTTATGTCTTGTACAGTGCTGGATGTTATATTAGATATTTTTGTTGTTTGCTTATAATTACTTTCATGCCACAGCACTTGATTTTTCTTACTTTATTTTGATAAGTGTATGTTACTACAACCAGTTATATCAGAATATTTCATTGTTCATAACTTTATTCTGTTTTAAACATTTTTTCCCTCTTTCCATTAGTTAATATATTTTGTACCATTCTAAAAAAAGTGCATGGCTATGAGCCCTGCTCGTATTCTGTTGATTAATACATTTTTAAGCACCTGGTATGTACTTTTCATTAATAAGCAAGACAGTCAAGGTTAATATTTAAGACATTAACCCTTTCTGGATGGGTGTGTCATATATGACACATATATATAATGTAAATAATAATGTCGTATATATAATGTAAATATTTTTAATTCTAACAGGATTTAGTCCTGTCCATAGTACCAAGCTGAATGGGAATTATGATGTCTGGACGACCTTGGACTGTTTTGTTTGATTCCGAAGGGTAGATAGCAGGAATCAGTAATGTAAATAAGTGTGCTTAGTCTTTATGCAAATGTGTTTTTGTTTATGTTCCTTTCAAGTGGCTTTCTGAGGGAACAATGTCTTGCATTAGTGCAGTTTTTATTTATTTCCTTCTTTTTGTATCTTGAGTAGGGTGTTCTTTCTTTTATGTGAATGCAAGTTTTTGGGGGGGGGTGCGTTAAGATGTCGAAACAAAAGTGATATTTTTTTGGAAGCTGAGTGTACAGCTTTCTTACAATAATATTTCAGTAGCAGCAGTGTCAGTTGCTTTAGCAGTGAATTATCTGATTCTTATACAAATATTTCATCAGTTTCAAAACCCAATCCTTTTGCTTCAACATCTGCTCCATTTGTAAGTGACAGTCGGTCTCAAACACTAAAAGATTTACAACTGTATGCTTACATTGATACGCTTAGTATTAATTACAATGGAATAGATAGAGGGATAGAGACTGTGATAAAGATTTTTTTGCACATTTTTCAATGGTATATAATAAATTTAATTATGGAACAAACAATTGATGTTGCAAATTTTGACCAACTATGAGATCCAAAACTTAGTGGGTCATCTTGATTCTCTTGGTCCTTCTCATTTCAGTCACATGTCTTATGAAGAAATTAACATTTTTCTAGCATTAAGTATGCTAGTAGATGTAATAAATAAACAGATCTAAAAGTGAACTTTACTACAAATCAAATAACTGCTGCTCCATTTTTTAATAAAATATTGTCAAAAGATAGATTTTTGCAGACATTGTGGTATCTTTACTTCACACCAGACGGTAGTGCTAAAACATTTAATTGAAACCAATCATTGAGCCAAGAGTAAAAAAAATTAAAATGTATATAATCCCCCCAAAAAAGTATGTGTTGATGAATCTTTGTTTGTGTGGAAAGGCGGGCTAGGTTTTAGGTATTATGTTTTGTCGAAATGATCCTTATGTGGTATAAAAATATGTAGAGTAAGTGAATCTGATACAGGTTTTGTTTGGAATGTTTTAATATATATAGGCAAAAATACCAGTCTTACAGTAAGTTGTGGACCTATATGGCAAAAACCTTTATAAGTGATCTTTAGGAAAAAGGCTACAACTTTATCTGGATAGGTTTTTCACTTCATCACTTGCATTAGATTTACGTGACGCAAAAACGAATGTTTGCGAAAACGAAAGGTTTGCCAAAACATTTTCTATCAAAATCGATGAGAGAAAACTATGTAGAGATGATGAATAGTAAATATATATATCTGGTTGCATTTAAAGATAAAAAGAAGGAAGGTAAACAAAAGTGCAATATGGAAGAAAGTAGTATAAAGCCAAACTGTATTTTGCACTGCAATAAACATATGAGAGGAGTACATATTAGTAATGCAGTCACTGCAAATGGTATACAATATTATTTGGGGGTTCCTCAACATTACGATCTGTAATGCTCATGTTTTATATGATGTAACAAATGGTACAAAAACGCCATTATTTCAGTTTCGATTAAAAGTAGTCAAACAATTGCAGAGAGGGTCATGCCAAGAAGAGAGTGTGAATTTCAGCATTAGTTTCAGGTCAGTGTTTAAATTTGAAATTTTGCTGTAAGAAAAAAAAAAGAATTCAATTTAATCCTGAAGAAGTCAAAAGAATCAAGAAAATTTAATACAGTTTAGGAATAAGTGCTGTTTAAATGCTGTGGAATAACACATTGCTGTTCAAAATGTGCAGTAGTTAACCCCTTACTCGTCGCAAAATTCTGACAAAATTTATTCAAAAATTAACAGTTTTTTTAAACGTGTAAAATTTTTTATTAACTTACCTTATTTTACTTTATATTTGGCTTTCCTCTTACACCCAAGGTAGGCAGAAAAACTTCAATGCAGACAGTTAAGATTATATGTAAATTTTGGAGAGAGAAAAATCACGTGCTTTTAAATAACGCACACTATTATCTCCAAATAGTAATGCTTTTATTCAACATCAATAATAGCTGTAATATTTTTTCAAAAATTTAATAATTTTTCTGGGTATGGTAAAGTTTAAACATGGTATGCACAGTCCTACATTGCAATTTTTACAATAGTACGTCGTTTCTCACCTAATTCGTTTTCCATTTGCATTCTTTGATGATCACACTTTACATTCTCTTGAAGGGTTTTCTTTTTTTTCCGTAAGTGGTATAGTTTCCAAAAAAATGTCGTTCAAATAAACAATTGATGGCGCTTCACTCGATGGACAACCTCGTCTTGAAAATTGATAAAAGTGTGATATTTGTCAATTATTTCATCTATTAAATCCAGTCTAAATGTAACATTTTTCCACCTACTTTTTTATAAATTTGAAAAGTGTTGAAAACGGCTTGGTCTAAAAGGTGAAAGAATATTTTTTTATAATATTTTCCCCACCGTTTCTTGCTACTTGATAACTAGAAAGGTATTGATCTACAAGATCCACACCTCCCATTGTTTTATTGTAGTCAATTATTACCTTTGGTTTTGTTTTCAGTTTTTTACTTTGCGTCATTACTTTAGCAGTTTCAGAATCATGAAAAGATGATAATATTGTTACTTCCTTTTTGTCCTTCCATTTGAGAGCGAGGATTTTGTCATGTCTAAATGATATAACTTTGTCAGTTTTTATTTTTTTTATTTTTCAATGCTAAGGGTAAATTTTATTTTTCGTTTGTCTAACAGTTCCAACCACATCTGTTTGATAAGTCAAAAGGATATCACATAATTCTGGTGAAGTATAATAATTATATAAGGTGCCTTGTTTCAATAATGGCATTATCAGAGTCATAATAACTTGTGAAGGTACAGAGAGCAATCGGAATTTAGGATGAAACAAAGTACCTTTCCCGGTATATATAATAAGTGACCAAATATAACCAGAACTAGATTCGCTTAGCATATATGTTTTGAAACCAAATTTGGCTTTTTTCAAGGGTATGTATTGGCGCCAGGGTAAAAGTCCATTTGTACAACATCAGCGTTTCATCTATGGTAATATCTCTTTCTGGAGTAATTGTGTTTTCATATACTTTATTCAGATGCTCGCAGATAGGCCAAATTTTGTAGAGTTTTGGGTTGGGATGATTTTCTCGATCATAAGCATCATTGTTCACAAAATGCAAGTATTTTTTTATTTCACAGTATTGATTATATGACATACTCTGATGGAAAAAAGGAGTTCCTGTTGATGCTTTCTTAGTCCAATACATGCTTTCTTCAGGTTTTTTTATAATACCTTGTAAAACTGAAAGCGCAAGGAACAAATGCATTTTATGTGCTAATACAGGTTTCCATTCTCACCTTTCAGTTTCCTTTTACCAACAACATTACCTGATTGCTCAGCATAACGATTGGTCTCTTTTATAATTATATCCACTATTTCATCATTTATAAAATGTTCATAATATTGTAAAACGCCTGCATTGGCTTGAAATGAAATATTAACTTTAGGCAATAATTTGAACTAAAAACGGGGAGGACAAATATCTGACACATCCGGCATAATTTGGTTTCATTGGCGCCCTAGTAAAAGTTGCACGGGATTGTCACTATCTTCTGAAACCGATATACTTCAGAATCAAAAGCATCTGAAAAAAAACTGCCTTCTGAATCACTTTCCATTTCTTCAAGACTTAAATCCGCTTGTTCACTTGAACTACTCATTTTACAAACATAAAACACAAAAATGCAATGAGCACTCAAACTGCGTCTTTTCAAAATATATTCTAGGGGAAAAAATATTCTGAATTTACATAGTAATGTTATCTAATTAACTTACAAGTACTGTGCTGCCATCTGTGAGTAGTCTGTGTAAATAGAATTGATATGGCCACAATAAAAATTGGTATTCCCTTGACTTCTTATTGCAAAAGCAGAGCCCATGTGAGATACGGGCTCAACAAAATTTATTCGTATTGGTTGCCCGTATAAGACACGGATGCAATGAGTAAGGGATTAAATTGTATATAATGTAATAAACTGTTAATTTGCAATTATACAGTAGTGGCCAATTCAAAAAGTGTATTTATTTATTTTGTCTGTTACACATGTAGTTAAAAGACCACTTTAATTTTTCAGAAGTGCCATCACTTTTTGACATCTGTACCCGGATACTGATTGATAATATTGATGGTAAGTTTCACTGATTTCTACATTTTTAAATATTTTGATTGAACAGTGTATGCAAATCATTGTTGATCACACATCTTTAATTGCAGTAAGTGGGGAAGAGGAAGCTGCATTAAAAAAAAAAAAACTCAAATAAAATGTTGTATACTTTTAAATATTGAATTTGTTAAGATTCATTTAGTAATGGGGCAACAAGTTTCCTGATCTGTATCTACTGTTCCTTGTTATTTCATACAGTCAAATTAAAAGTAAAGGATAACAATAAAATAATAACTCGGTTGAATTCCATTTATAGTTGATTTAAGAAGTTGGATATGTTCTCGGGTCAGGAATACATGAAGTAATGAATCTGTTCTATGGGGAAGGTGATGGTGTTCTGTCATGATGTGAGTTGTGTTATGATAGACATGCTGTATTGTATTGACAGTGGTGGCATAAACCCATGTATTTTGATGGACAAATGGCCGGAACTTTATCATCAGTTTCTTTTACATTTAGCACTTATACTTCGCTAGGTTATGTATCATATTTGCATGTAAACATAAACAGAAAGTTAATTTTCTTTTGATACTTTAGTTAAATTCCAGCAATAACAAAGTCAGATGTTTTCACTTGTAGAAAGTTACAAAAGCAAAGATACAACCAAGTATTTTGGAGGAATGTGATTATACACAAAGTCAAAATTTCAGTTTTAGTCTGTGATCCATCGTCGACTTTGTTTCATTTTTACAAATTCTGAATTGGTTACAAAGGAGCATTTTTCGTACTGATGACATCATTTGTGGGTATTCATTGTGTCTGAAGAAAATCCATTTGCCTAGCTCATATGATATATGTGGGGCTTCAGACATAATGCAGTATGAGCATTATAATGCCCTACTAAGCTGAAATTTGCTTTAATTGTTCACATTTAATTTGCTAATGTTTTAGAATAGAAGTAAACTGTTTTTCATTTTGTAGAAATAAATTTGTTTGCATCAGTAGAAGGAAAGTACATGAGTTTACTTAGGTCTAGATGCTGTTTCATTTAATGCAAATTTTGACTTTCTACTTCATTTGTATCCTAAGCTTGTGTAATCATTTAGTATAACATGAAAAATTGAGGTTTTTATTTGTCTCATGAAGCTGGGGTATATTTTATAGTTTACAATATCTTATTGTTTCTGAATTCTCTATTATTATTCATGATACAGAATTCTAGAGGAATATTTGAAAAAGTATAGTTTAATCTCATGTTCCCATGAAACTGTGTGATAAATTATGTTTCTTCTTATAGTTCATAATTTTACTAGTATTAAGGAAAAGCTTTTGTTGTACCTTCTTTTTTTAAACTGTGTTAACTGCTACAGGAATTCATAACGTCAGAGGTAGCCATTTTGATTACTACTCTTATTATTATTATTTAATGTGTGCAATGTCATGATCTACTGGTGCATGAGGAAAATATAAATCAGTAATCTTTCATGTAACTGATGAATAGCTTGCAAATGCAGCTAGCCAAAAGCCCTCGTGGTTTGGTGGAAGAGGGTTAGGAGACTCTCGGACCCCCCCCCAGGGTTCTCTTCATCAAAATTGGATGTGGAACTGAGCCAAATCGCAATGTCGCCTGCCAGGTGCTCAAGGCTATTGCCAACGACAGGCATGATCCTTCACTCCTTGCCATGAGGAATTTCGTGGACTTGGGCAGACTATATGTCAGACAAGTGAGCATAAGCAACAACAGCACAACAGAATTGGGCAGCCCTGATTTAAGCTTTTAATCTATATCAAAGCAGACTTTTCAATGTCTTCTTTATTAATTTCATTATTAAAAGGAAAAAAATTAATTTTATGTATAATCTTGCAGCTATTGAATATATGGGAGAGGTGCCTTATTTTCTTGTAAAACCGATTCTGGAGCGCTGTAACCCAATGCAGCTGTATACTATTGAACATTACAACCCAGTGAGTATAAGTTTCAGTTTTAGTAAAATGGATATAATAATAGTAATGCAGTACATTGTGCATATAAAATAAGACATATTTATTCATTTATATCTCATTTATTGTTTGCTTCTGTATTTCAACACATGAAATTTATTTTAATTAAAAAATTCTGTTGTCTTTCTTATATTGGAATGGAAGGACATCAAAATAAATAAAGTTGTTGTGAAAATTTAGTAAAGTAATTGTATCAGCATGTATCAAAAGTAGTCATTCTATCAAACTTTGCATGACTATCATTAGTGGCTAAGTTGTTAAGACCCTGAATACTTGAAGTTTGGCCCGAGTTTCATCCCAAGCCAATGGCTTCCCCCTCATGTTGCCCTATAAAATCGTCACTTACCTTAAGCAAAGTGCTGCATGAAAGCATCCTTCCTGTTCGGTAGGTACCTCATGTGCTTTGCCATATTCAATAACTTACTATGAAATTTTTCAATATGAACAGGAATGTAAAAGTAGTTTGTACATGTATACCTTTAATTCAAATGAATTCATTCTCCTAAGATTCCATCACGTAAAAATACTGCTTTTTAAAAAACAGGAATTGAAGGGGACAAAAAAAAGAAAAGTACTGTGTTTCTTCCGAATATAAAGTTCCGAGTTGAAAAGTTTCATCATCTGGTCATATAGATATTTAGAAAAATGTGATTTTTTTCCATTATTTGGAGGTAATCCTTTTCCTACAAGGAATAGAAACAGCTTATCTTTGTTTTCAGTATTTTGGGCTATAATATTACTTTTCAATGCATTTTGCATACATAAAATTTTAATTGCTCTAAAAAATATGAAGGCTGCATCTATAGTTAACTATTTTCTGTAGAAAGAAATTCTATAAAATATTGTTTAATTTTTTAAAGGAGAAGGTTTTATAAATTGAATGTCTTAGCAAAAAAATAAATTATCTTAATTTTTGGTGAATGTTAAAAACTCCCCCCACCCATTAGTTTCAGTATAATCCATCTAATTTGAGAAATCCAGTTATATTTTTAACCCTATCACTGCATAAATTTTTTATTAAAATAGGTTCAAAAAAAGAGTTTTTTTCAGTATAGAATTTAATCATAGAAAACGATTGTCGGAAAATTTAAACTGATAATCATCATATAAAAACATTTTTTGAAAATTAATCTTGGTTAAATTATGATTTATATTAGAAAATATAATAATAAAACGTATATACTAATGAAACTACACAAAATATTTACAAAACATTTATTAGAAATGAAGTGTAATATGTAAACTTTGAAACAAGGCTCAAGGCATCGTACCGCGCCGTCTTTGCACCAAATACACGTTTCATTGAGAATTTTTTTGCCAGTTTCAGTTCTTTTTTTAGGAAAAAAAACAGCACAATTTTTACGAGTTTCTTTTTTTGATGGAAATGGGAAACATATATCTAGCAATATATTGAGCAGTTAGTCTCGTGATTGAGAGTTGAACTACAGACATTTTTTAGCTTTGATAATAGCGTGCAAAATGGTGCAAAAGGTGTTTGTATATTTCGCAGAAATATGGACAACTAATACCATCTGTAAGATCTGTTAACCCAGATCTGAATAAATAATTAAACATCACATAAAAGCCTAAATGAAACCATGAATGTGAAAAGAGCGGATTGCACAGTTAAATAAATGGAAAAAATGCATCCCCGCGGAAATCGCGGGTTGTGCAAATTTTGCTATTTCTACGTTGCCTGTGGAAATCGCGGGATATGCAGCAAGAGGGTTGATACTTTGGTTTAGGTACTGTTGTCTTTGACGATTACTCTGTACTCTCGTAAGTCGGTTGCACTAGCGCAATTTTAAATTTTAAAGCCAGTTGTCTCATATTTTGCTGTATTCAGGGTTGCCATGCTACCTGGATAACCGGAAAAAGTCGGAGAATTTGAAAATTGAGTAAAAAATTCACGGAGAAGTCATTAAATTTAAATATTTTAGTCAAAATCTGAAAAAGTCAGCGAATTTTATACAGCACTCCACCCACCCCCCAAAAAAAGCGAGTTTTGTGCTTGACGTTGGAAGCGGTCACTTTCTTTTGTGAATTTTGTATCATGTGAGTGCCATTCGGGCAGCTTCCATAGAACCAATTTTTGCAGTTCCAATCAGATTGTCTTTTAGAAAGGCAAAGCAAGTTTTCAGCCACTTTGGTTTCAAGAAACCTCAGGAATCAAGACACACGCATGTGCAGTGCATGATAAACTAAAGAAAATAATGTATTCTCATATAAAACAAAATCAGTTTAATCCTAGTGTACAGTATTACGGAGGTTAGGATAGCCTTCGTGTATTCTAACCTCCATGTCCGGTACATACGTGATTTGGTGACATTATGATGAGCCAGCAGTAAATGGGTCACTTTGGTGTTGGCAGCAATTTTCAAAGTCATGTCAAGGCCCGTAGCGTATACTAGGATTTTACCGCAAAATCCTTTAAACCTTTTTTTCTTCTTTTTAATAAATGCCTTATTTGTCATTTTGCAGTAAAATAAAAAAAAATAGTAATCTAATAAATAGTAAAAAAATAGTCTAAGGTAACCATTTAATATAACTATATTCGCCAAAATATTGTTGATTATTGTAATTAAATTTTTTAATATTTTAATGGTATTTGTATCATTTAATGTTGCTTCTTCCCTCTAAATTTATTTACTATTAGTAAATAATACTTTCAAATTTCAGGAAATATTCGCTGGCATAATCCTGAAACTAATTCTAGCAGTATGAGGACATACCATAGCGAAATTTAATGCGCATATTCTTTGCTTATGTATGCTGCTAAATAAATATAAAATACCTGAATTTATTTAAAAATATCATTAAATATATTTAATTTTTTTATTTAGCTGCAAAATGTCTGCAAAAAAAGACATTTTTTCAATCCAATTTGGGAAGATTCTAATCTCAGTCTTCAGTGGAGAAAACAACTCATAGTTATAATAGTAGTGCTTTGAGGATTATATATTATTTGTAATTGACAAATTTTTGTGTTTTCAAATGGTACCACAATTAATTTACGTCTTAGCAGAGCCAACATGCATTACACGGATAGACTGGAATTTTCTTAAAACACACCTGGAAAACCTAGAAGAATCAGGGAATTTCATTCTCCTGTTTAAGTGGCAACCCTGTATGGGCTTTTTAAAGATTCCATTTCAACAAAATGCTATAATAAAGCTTTTAATGAATTCTTATAAAGTAAACAAAAAGTGATATTTTATTTTAATTCATGCGAATGTTTTGTTAGCGGGTGGTTTAAACTAAAAATGATTATTTCCTTTCAGTATTGAAGAAAAATGAGTGCTGTATTTTTAGTTTTAAAATATATATAAAATGCATTGGAGTTAAAAAGGGCAAAATGATAGCTATTAATAAAAAAATATGGGGCCACAACTGTGTTTTCAAGACAGAAGCATAAAATTTGCAGAAGGTCACGATGTTTGCATAACTCACGAAATTTATAAATCTATCTATCTATGTCTTTTCCCTCTTCAAGACTTTAAATTATCTTCTAGCTGGTTATGCCCATGAACAGACTTGTACTGAAAAATTAGTGTCTCTGTTATCTGTAAACTGTTTTTGTAATGCAGAGAGGAGTTTTGCAATTTTGCCATTAATGACTGAACACCTTGTATGAAATTATTTAATTGGAGCTGGTGTGGTGTCAAGTTTGCCATTTGCCGCTATCACAGCCACTACCAGTTCACTTGCTGTTAAGTTTCAGTAGTTGTCTGCAGGTTCCATTCTTCCTACAAAATAATGAACTTTTTTATAGTTTGATTTAGCTTTCAACCATCATTTTAACTCAGGAATATAGATAATTGATCAGGTTGAGATTGGAACTTTGGGTGATCTAGTTTAATTCACTCCTGTTTCCTCAAACCTTTTACTGTATGAACAGGTGAATTGTCATGCTGAAGATGCTGAGAGCAAGTTCCAAATTATTACCACTAGGTGGGTAGTGCAGGCTTATCCAATATTGCCTCATAAGCTTCAGCATTCAAATTTTGAGACCCCAAAATCAATGCACTAAGGCCAGAGGGGAAAAAAGGCTTGCATCATAATTCCTGCTTTGCTAATTTCACACTGGGAACAGTGCAATCTCATAAATAATGGTCAGCTGGCATTTGCCAAGTTCATACACATTAGTCAGAATGCCACATGTGATTCTTTATTGCATATGGAGCTCTTCCATTTTTCTGTAGTTCACAGACACAATGTTTTCTGCCTCTGTAATTGGAAGTTAATGTTCAGGCTCTTGATCATTGGCATAAATGCTGCAACTCACCCAGGGAATCAATACTAGTGTAAAAAACTTAAATACAGATTGGATTTTCCCTTGTAGCTCCAAGAAATGATACAAGAAACCTGAAAATCAGAATAGAAAGTATTTTGTATTTAAAGAATGAAGAAAAACAAATTAATACAAAAATTAAAAGGAGGCATATAGTATAGAATCAAGCAGAAAAATGCTTTGTGGAAACAGTGGCATTGGTACAAATAATTATTTGTCCAAAAGGTGACCAGTAAACATTTTGCCCTTGGTATATGGGATGGCAAGTCCCTTCCTAGGTTGCATTACATCATCTTATTGTCTCAACAGAAGAGAGTTTTTGGTGTAAGAGTGCTCATTCCTCAACGAGCATTTGTTTCACTTGTTGAGCGTTCACCAGGAGATGTGATTGTGTGTGGAAAGTCTTCTAAGGTGACCCACTTAAGTTATAGGTGTTATACCAGAACACAGTAACCAATTCATTGAGTGATATCCTCACTTTCTAGCAGCGCCTTCACAGCATGAGTCTGATGTGTTTTGATATTATCATCCATAAAAACGAAGTCTATGCCAGTGCCACCCCAGGAGAGATGCTTGTAGGGAAGGATAACTTATTGATAATAGCAATCAGCCTTAAAAGGATGTCTTATGAAAAATGTGGGGATTGAGTGTAGCCATTCAATGGAATTCCTCCCAGATGAGCATGCCAGGAGCATCATGGTGGTCTCTTTTTCTGATAGTAACTGGTATGAAACTGCCCCCATTTCAATATCAGCTGGAATCCAAAATCGTTCGTGACATTAAAATATTGATTTTTAACTAGGACATGCCCCCCCCCCCCACTGATGATGCATCAAGTCTTTTTGCACTTTGCACAGCCGCAGTGGTGCCATCAATCTGTAGCCATCAGTGGAATGAAACATGCAGGATGAGAGGTGAATAGGCCACTGTCATGAAGGTGTTTGCCCATAATAGACTGTGATATTTTATGTAAGTTGCCCTAGACACTCAAACAGAATAGTGGTTAGTGACACAGTAACAGTTAGTGTGTAGCAAGGAGGCACTCAAAATAAACTACTGACCAACCAAAATGCAGCACCATGAAGGAAGCATCCAAATGGCATGAAACCAGTTTATGGTTATGTACTGCAATGGAATATGCAAATGATTATGAACAGCACGCACACACGTCATGAGTAACTGCAGCACTCCTTGCAGTCCCTATATAAAGGATGAAAAGATTACTGTTTTAAAAAGCATGATTTGTTCTCATGTGACATTTTTTGTGTGTGTGTGCAGCTTCAGCATGCCTCATAGAAAAATGCGAACATCATTCAAGCATTTTTCTAAATTTAACCGATGTGGGGTCGTTGCTTACACAGATTGCGAATTATCCGTCTAGGAAATCGGTCATTGTGATGAACATAGCCAAACAACAGTCATGCGAATATAGAATCAGTGGATGCAAGAGGGAACAACTGATGGACAGGAGACTTGTCACCACCACTTCGCAGGAAGACATGCACAGTTCTGACAGCGTGCACTGTCACATCCCTAACCCTATCACAACTAATGTATTTTGTAGCACAACAATCATCATGTGCACAAGCAATTTGATGTTCAGTGGACTGTTCTCTAGGTGCCCATTGCTTCAGTTAACTTTAAACCACAGGCATTTGCATTTGCAATGGTGCTTTGAATGGCAGAGATGGACATCCAAATGGCATGATATGTTTTTGGGTGAATCACATTTCTGCCTGCAGTACCTTGATGGTCGGATTAGAATTTGGAGACACGATGGAGCGAGGCTGTTCGACTGTTGTCTTATGCATCATCATAGTGGTTCTGCACCTGCTGTTATGGTGTGGGGTGGTATTGGATACTGCTCCCGCACTCTCCCTAGTACCCATTATCAATACTTATCAGTCAATGCTACATCTCTGATATTTTGCTTCCTTATCTTCAGGGCTTGCTTGTGGCTACATTTCAACAGAGCAATGCATGACCACGCATTCTGTGCAATAGTCAAGTTTTCTTCTTAGCCCACAATATTGCATTGCTACTCTGGCATGTCCGTTCTCCAGATCTACCGCCAATTGAACGTGCCTGATCATTGTTTGGAGAATGCCTGGCCTAGCATGCTGCATCCATGGGTATACCAGATGAACTTTGGTTACATGTGGAGACACCAAGGCCTGCCGTTGCCCAACAACACATCCAAAGCTTCTTTCCCTCAATGCTGTATTGTGTAGTAATGGTTATCGACAATTGTGGAGACAACATACATTACTGATTTTGTTGTCTTACTCAGTTCAAAGAAGGCTGTATTTCAAATCAATTAACATTGCTATTATGTGAAATCTAAAATAAATTTGATTTTCCCTTCTTTGTGTTACATATTGGATGGCCGAATGCAACCTGAAATCTTCTTGAGAGGTTGGTTGTAAGGGAAGAGGAATGAGAGATAATCAGACCCTTCGTCTTCCAATGTTTTCTCCCTTGGAATTACACCCCAGACAGAAGTTTAGCAGTTTAGCAAGACCCAGTAATATGTCTAGATCAATGCACAGCTGTCGGCCTTGCTGCAGCGTGTGCCTAATTAGTTGCCATATGCAGCTGCTGAGCAGTGTTTTTTCTGCTGACTGGAATGATACCAGTTATCCTATGACATTGCTTTTCTTGCCCAACTGCCACCAGGCTTTCTGAAAGCTGTACCAATGTTTTGGAAAACTCTCCCAAGTATGTGACTTGGTCAAAATCAAACTCATCATTAACATTCATTTTACTATGCTTTCCCTAAGCACGTTGATCATTCTTCCATGTGCGGTAATGCAGATTGTTTCTGTTAGCAATGTTACATGTATATTTCACTTGCAGCAAAAATCTTTAGTAACTGCCTTTTATTCTTCTTTTCCTTAGCCCACAATAGTATCCTGCACATGTCTACTGGAGGCTTTTCATGTACTCTTGTATAACATGTGATGTCTTGTTTTCATTATTTGCATGCAAGTGATCTTTTTACTGAACTGGATGATCATTTTGTTTTAATCATTAGAAGCTTCTTTCTTAAATTTCATGACTGTCTACTTCAAAATTTTGTCTGTGCTTTAGGTGTGCACACTAGTGTATGTGCAGACATCTTTCTACAAATAGTATGATTACTGGGATTTTTTCCAGATGTCATTCAAAAGACTGCGATCTTGGTTTCCAACAGTGAGTCTCTCTGACATCATATCAAGGGCATGAATAGTCCTTGTTTGTCAGTTTTTTTTTAAGTATAATTTAGCTCTCTTTTTTTGGATTTGATGTTTTATTATCTAGAATTTTTATTTCAACATTATAGTCTTGTGCATGATATCCAGATTTTACCAGAAATCTGTCAAATGGAGATTCAGTTTTTAATAATTTCTATCTTTTCTTGTAAATTCAATAATTTATGCCTATTTTGTTTATCACAACTAGTATCAGTTTTCTTTTTGTTTGTTTCTCATTCATTATAAATAGGTTTAGGAATGACCTGTAAATAAAATTTAAACAACAAGTGAATCATATCGCGAGGATGAGAAATAATCATGCTATATGACTATTATAGAGACTGAGGGTAAGTTCATTTTGTGAGTCTGCCATTTTTCTTGACAAAGGCACATGAGCAGTCAGCACTGTTCATTTTGGCAATACATATTTCAGTGGGAACATTTAGGTTATACTATACTGGCACAAAATCCTTGCAAATCACACAATGATAAATCAGTCAGTACTGAGTGAAATTTATTATTCAATTTACTAACCATACTATAGCGGGGTCAGCATTGACTGAAACTGCACTATGCGAGGTATTACTACTCTAAATTTTCCCTCAAATTACTTCTGTTATGCTACTCAATATGCGAAATTTTATTACAGTACCTTCTTGAAGATACTCATGATTTATGGGAAGTGCACTGCAGGAGAGATTATCGCACCGAAGAACCGCAAGAGAATGAGACTTGGCGAGATTTATATTGGGTAATATTTTATTTCATGTTATATATGTTTTAGGAATATTATTATCTATAAAATGTAGTTATTCAAAGGTAGTTGAGCATGGCATTCACATAGCATAACAAATATTTTAGATATGGAGGATATATGATAAAAAATTTTTATTGCATTTGTTTTCAGTCATATTAACAGGAGTGACTGTTTAAAAATTTGTTATCAAAGTATACCAAATATAAACTGTTGGTGTTTCTTCCTTTGTTATTGCAGCTGTTATCCTTTAGTGTCAGCTTTCTACAAAATTTTCTGAGACTACAGTAAGTTCTGTTTCTCCTGTAGCATGGTAAATAGTAGATAAATGATTGTGTGAGATGCACAATTGGAATGTTTCATCTCATTCTAAAAATGTTTTGGTCTGAAAATTACACATTTAAGATTTCTACCTGTCTATCTTCAAACTATTAAGTTACTAAGTTACTAAACTAAGGAAAAAAATTGTGTTGCCACCACAGTGAAACCTCTTTATATATCAGTACCTGGTTAAAAGACAACTGTTTTGGTTGATTTCTTTTAGTTTGTTTGATCCTTCATTTAATAATATATACTCATTATGCAAAACATTATATACTTATTAAGTAAAACATAAGGTACACCTCCATAATAATACACCTTCTACCATATACAGCCCTGTTCATGCATTTTTTTTTTTAAGATACAGCTTTCTAAGCAATGGAGCAACATCAAACTGTTGATAAAAAGGTGTAAAAAGGTAAATTTGATTGTTTTGTACTGTAGAACCATAGCTGACATTTGCCAAATTCTATTAACTACAGTCTTAGTGGTTTTTAAAAACAGGTAAATGTAGACTCTGTGTCCAGTTTACCAGCAATGCATGTTCAGCACCCAGCCCCCCCCCCCAACAAAAAAGATAGTCATTTGCAAGCAAGTTAACAAAAATTTCTTATGGGAGTAATGCCATGTCAAATCTCACATTTTTTGTGATACTTATTTCCTTAACTCGTATTATTGCATTAATTTTAACAATCATAAGTTATTAATTAATGTTTTGGAAGTATTAGTGGGATCTTCAAGTATCATTTTCATTCTTTAAAGCTCTATTATTCTATAAGAGTCTTTCTTTGTTTTGTATTCTAATCCAGAAATCTGACAAATATTCATTCATCTTATTTGCTTCTGAATGTAATATTTTATTTATAACTGATTCAGGAAATGTAATCTTCAGGCTTCAAGACGAGGTCTAGCATTGTATTGTCTTCTTGGAATGGTTAACATAATGATCATAAATTTCACAAAACAGAATGTTTTAGAAATCATGAAATGTTAAATAAATCAAAAAGCAGTTAACATGTTTAATAGCTTTGCGTGAGATTTTAAAATAATTACTTTGTTTCCTATTTAACCATACAAATACATTTTTATAGCACTCATCATATCATCTATAATCATATTTTTGCATTAGTGATACTTTGTCATTATGACTAAGAAGCCATGTTTTTGTTATATAGTTCTGTTAAATAAAGAACTATCTGAACACTGTTTTACTGTTTGAACATGTGTAGACAGATGTCTCATTACTTTTGACTGAAAGAAAACACTGTTTTTTAAGTTATTACTTTATGTTACTGGTAAGTGGAAATCATGATTACAAGATCAGCCAAACATAGTTTATTCCACACTACTACTTTATGAGATGGACATATGGTGAAAACATGTCGTTCAAAAATGCATTGTCAGTTGTGTGGAAAGAAGCACCATTTATTTTTGTGCAGAGCTTTGTCACAAGAACATAATTCTTCCATGGTTAACAAAAACAACGAACTGTGCGAAATAGTGTTAAAGCATGATGAAGCCTTAGCTAACTTGTCTAAATCTTCAAATGTTTTTTCACAGACCATAATGGTGTTAGTGAGGAAGGCGAATATTAAACATAAAGCTCGAGCAATAATAGATTCTGGCTGTCAGTGATCGTATATTCTCAAGACAACAGTGAAAGGAATGAAGTATGGTTCTGAACAGAAAGAGTATCTGCAGCATGCCTTGTTCAGTGACTCCAATACCTCAACCTGTCAGCATGATGTGTTCACGATATACTTGTCAAGCTTAAGACAGCTTGTTAACTATAAGCTTAATTTTGATAACTATAGCCATTTTGAAGGACTTGGACAAGCAGTGATCTAACAAGTGAGGGAAGCACTTTAAAGAACTTGGACACTATGGCATTCATCTAACAGAAGATTTAGATGGTCCAATTGAAGTTCTCATCGCTGCAGATATTGCGGAAAAGTTAATCACAGGAAACCATCTGCAACTAAAGAGTGAACTTACTGCAATTGAAACGAAGTTGGGTTGAGCAGTCATTGGTCGTGCAAATAATGAGAGTTCATGTTTATTAATTGCTTCAATGCTTACAACTAGTACTTGCATTTCAGAATTGTGGATTTTAAACTTTCTGGGTATCACTGATCCATCTGAAAAGAAAACAGCGATTTAATTACAACAGGCAGTGAAACAACATTTCTTGAACACAGTTATGATAGAAAATGAAAGATTTTAGTGAACTTACCTTGGATTAAAGGTCATCTCCCACTTCCTGATAACTTTGAGCTTTCTGAGAAAAGACTACACAAAGTTATAGTCTGAAAGCAGACTGTTTGAATCATACGGAAAGGTGCCTGAAGAGTGGTTAGAGGAAAATGTTATAGAAGTGCCCAAAGGTGAATTGTGACTCTCTGCACATATTATTTACCTCACCATCTGCAATACGGATAGATACACTGAATCTCTGATTGTTTGGAGCGTGGAGTAAATTTCATTGAGTTTAATACCAAATATTTTGCATTGTTTCCGGTTGGAAAAAATTTGTGTTATTGTTAACAGTCGCAAAGCTTTTCTACAGATTTGTATTTCAACTTCAGATAAAGACTATTTGCTGTTTTTGTGGATTGGAGAAAAATGGCCAACTGAAGCACTTTTGATATTGCCGTGTAGTGTTTCATGTATCGTGTAGCCTTTTCTTGCTTGGAATTGTGATTCTACATCACCTGCAAAGTATTTTAGACCGTAAAGATATAGAAAATCCAGAGAATGTGTTAAAGTTTCTGTGTGGAAAACTGTATAACAAGTGTGCCGAATGAACCAGAATTAAATCTTTTCATTAAAATATCTCCCAATGTTATGGCTGAACTAAAATTTGATTTATGAGGCTGGGAATGTACAAATTTCACCAATGAAATCACTCCCATTACGAATGTGTTGGGGATGCAGTGGGATAAAGATGCTGATGCAGTGGGTGTCAGTGTACCTAGTTTGAGGGAGCTTTGTGTAGAAAAAGTTACAAAGAAAATTATACTTTCTGCTGCTCATTGAATCTTCGATCCCATTGGTATGACTTGCCCTGTTCATTGTTCCCAAAACTGCTATTGCAGATAACTTGGGAGAAATTGAATTGGGAGGAAAAGGTTGACTCTGGAACTAAAGGCTGAATTCCTGAAGTTGATGAGAACTATTTATTATTTGGAAGAGGTGTGGATTCCTTGCTATTTGAAAATCAGTGATGACAATGAGAAATATTCTTTACATTTCTTCTGTGATGCAAGCATGTATGCCTATATGACAGTAGCCTTTTTTCGGATTGAAACTAGTGAATGTGTTAAGTACAGCTGTTAAGTGCTAAAACCAGAGTTTCCCCAACTGTAAAGAAAAAAACTATCGCTAGACTAGAGTTATTAGCGGCCACAATTGCTTCTCGCCTTGCTTCTGCAATTGTGTGTGAGGTTCCACATGGAGAAGGTTATTTTGGACGGACTACACTACTGTTTTTACTTGGAATAAAAGAGAAGAAGATTGGGGTACCTTTGTTCAAAATCGAATATCTGAAATCAGGTCTCTGACTTCCAAGGAGAAATGGAGACATATGCTAGGAAAATTTAACTCTTCTGATCTTCCAAGTAGAGGCTGTTCTGTGAAGAAAATGATACAGTCGAAATGGTAGGAGGGCCCTGATTGGTTATATTTATCTACTGAGTAATGGCCTTCTTCAGAATTTGTTGTGAATGAAGATGAAGCTCTTAAGGAATGGAAGAAAACTGTTGTTTTATCTTGAACTAGCTGCTTGATTACTCAGATGAAAAATGTAGAATACTGATTGGTACTATCGTTACTTTTCACAGTATTGAAAAATTGTATGCATGATTGGCTGGATTTTGAAATTTTTGGAAAAATGCAAAAAATCAAAAGAATTGAAAAAACAAGGAGGTCTGGATGCAGAGGAATTTTTAGAAGCTGAGAAACGAGTAACAAAGATCTTTCAAAGAGAAGCATTGTTAGAAGAGAAAGCTAAGAAATTGAGAGCACTAAAAGTTTATAAAGGGGAAGATAATCTCATCAGATCAAGAACAAAAATTGTCCATCGAGAAGACAGCCGTTCTTTTACAAGACCTGTGATTCTCCCTTCTCAACACCAGGTTCTAAAACTACTAATATTTTCTTTTCATAAAAGGCATGGACATGCGGGGACTCAAATGTTACTTAACCTTCTGAGGGAAATTTCTGGATTTTATATGGAAAAGAAAGAATCATCAGACTCTTGAAACTTTGAACAGCTCATGAAGAAATAGTGAGACAGATACAATGGTTCTTTCTGCTAGAGATTATTTGTGAAATGGCTAAGGATATTCAAGCTAAAATGCAAAGAAAGCAAGTGTCTGATTCTGAGGTATCTTAGGCATGAATAGCAAGCCTTGCAGAACCCATTACATGAACTATAACTCGATCTGGAAGAGGTATCAGAAAGACGTAATTTATAACATGAGTTGTTGAGTTGTGAAGTGTCCCAACTCCAGGTGGGAGGATGTAGAAAACTGAGTGTTAAATTTATGCATGAATATTTGTTGTCAATATAACTTCACATGTTTAAAGTTTGTAACTTTGTAATTCTGAGTCTGGCAACTGAAAACAGTATTCTGGTGTTTTGAATTTAAAGAGAATTGCCTTCATATTCGTAGTTAGATGTTTTAAAATATAAACATTGTAATTATTAATGTTACAAAGAATAAAAAGAGTGTTGTATCAATACTTTGTACATTAGTTGAGTTTTTTGTACTAGGAATACCGATTTATTTCTGAGTTTTGAAATTGGTATTTGACAGTGACCCTATGACCCTATCCTTTTAATACCTGCTGCTGCAGCTTCAGTTTGTTCTTTTCTTTCTTTTGAAAAGAAAAGCCATAGGAATGTTAGGATTTTTTCCTAGAATTTATGATCAGTGCTGTAATCTGAGCATAGGCCATACCTAATGGAGCCTTTTATATAGCCAGACAGTTCATGCGTCTTGACAGTTTTGTGAAGGATGATAGGCACTTTTGTTTTGTTCACAAATTTTAGATTACAGCTTCCTTAGTTAATGTTTTTGATAATATTTGCATACCGTAATTTCGGTTAGCTAAGCCGCGCCTAATATGTGTTTAAAAGTTGAAAATTTAGGTCTGCAGCCTATCTGAGGGAATTTTATTTTTCCTCTGTCCCTAAAACTTCGCCAATTCAGATCATAAGTTATGCGCAAATGAAACGGTAAGAATTCGCTGCGATATTCTAACACCTCAGATTGTGCTACAGCACTGCAATAAGTTCAAACTCGCCTAACTAAGGTAATTTGCCCCTCTGTAAAGATACCGTAATGCATGTACTTTATGCTAAACTCCATGGTTTTGCCCGTATTTTCCTATGACTTTTAACGGAAACAGCTACGTTTACTTACCAGGTGCTGTATTCGTTCTTACACGTTTTATTGCTTTATAGTTTGCTTTTTGCTTGCCTTATCATTTGCACTTTAAAATTATTATTATTATTATGACTAATACTCGAAGAAAACTTACACAACTGCTTTTAAGCTTTTGGCAGCGAAGAAGGTGATCGAAATTGGAAATCTCGCTGCAGCTAAAGAATTTCAAGTTGACGAGTGATGCATTCGGCAATGGATGTCCGAACAAGAAAAATTACAGAAAATGCCTAAGAATAAAAGATCTTGTCGAAGTGGTGTCATAGCCTGGCCTGTTTTGGAAGACAATTTAGAGAAATGGACAATAGCGTAGAGAGAAGGTGGATTATCAGTATCAACAGTTAGAATTTGCCTTCAAGCAAAGGTAATTGCTCGACAAATGGGCATTACTAATTCTGTTGGAGGATCTAATTCTGTTTTAGGTTTATGAAGTGAAAGAAATTATCTCTCAGGACCAAAACAATAGTTGGATACAAGCTTCTCGTGAACTGGCTTGAAAAAAAGGTAGCTTTCTTGGAGTATACATCTAAGAAAATTAAAGAACAAACTTTGAAAAGAGGGCAAATAATTAATGTGGATGAAGTGCCCGTTACTTTTGACTATCCTCCGAGCAGAACCGTTCATTCAATGGGTGAAAAAACTATTTCAGTGTTAACAACCGGGAATGAAAAGACTTCGTTTACTTGTGTTTTGGGTTGTGCCGCCAATGGAGAGAAGTTAACCCCTTTGATAATTTTCAAAAGAAAAACAGTTCCGAAAGGAAACTTCCCTAAAGGAGTTATTATTTGCGCCAATGAAAAAGGATGGATGTTCGAAGAAGTGATGTTGTTTTGGCTGAGAGAAATTTATTGAAAAAGGAAAGATGCTTTTTTCCAACCCCGAGGTCTCATTGTTCTGGATTTAATGCGATCCCATTTAGCGGATACAGTAAGATCTGAAGCAAAAAAACTTAGCACTGATGTCTTAGTGATACCAGGTGAGCTTACAAAAATTTTACAGTCGCTGGATCTCACTTTCAATAGAATTTTCAAGCATGAAGTACAAAAGGAGTGGCAGGAATGAATGCAAAGAGGACTTGATTCCTTTACAAATTCCGGAGGAATGAGAAAAGCTTTGTATGAGGAGGCTGCCGTATGGGTCGATAAAGCATGACAGTCAGTCTGAGCTGATGTGATCATATCAGCTTTCATTAAATCGGAAATCATCGAAAAAGAAAATGAAAGTGAAGATAGTGGCATTGAAAATGCGATTGATATAAAATTGACCTTGTTGGTCATTTGTTAAATTTATTTTAATTCTGACATCGATGAGTCTGATTTTGAAGTTTTTGTATAAATAAATGTAGTTTAATTTAATTAAACAAATTCTGTTTGTTTATCTCATTTACATATTCTTTTTCATAATATGGTAATTTGTGGTGATAAACAAAGTTTACTGAACCCGTAAAAATAATATCTGTTAGAAATTATGAGTTCATTTTCGGCAAGTTCAAGGTAAGATGTTTCTTCCTTATTTATTTATATAGTACTGATTATATTTATGTTGTAAATGTTATAAAGTTTTATCGATGATAATTACATCAATATGGCAGGGAATTACTGAATAAATGAATATTAAGTGCTACGTTTTGGAATGCTTTGGAGCAGCTTATCTACCTGAATTTATGGTAATGTATCAGAAAAAAAGCTAGAGTCATATTGCTAACAATGTAACTAAAGTATGAACACTTTAAAATTCTATGCCATTTATCTTTGAAACAATATTTCATTTGCACACAGTCAACCAAGACAGTGCTGTAAGAGGATAAAATTGAAGTTTGCACTGCAACCTGTTACCATATTCTTGCAAATTACATTCACAAAACTTGCAGAAAATAAGTATTTTATGATGATCAAAGTTTGAAAGCATCAAAAATAAATCATTAATAATCATTTCTTGTGTATTTCTTTTCTTGATCAGTTTATTTTATACAAATTAATTTTTATAGCGTTGCTGTGAAGAGAGAGAAATTAGACTGAAGAGTGTGACTGCAAATATATCTGCATCTATGTCAAAATCCAATCCAGGTAAAAATTGAGTTATGCTTCCAGTTAAGAGTGATTATTAAAGAATGCATTATCTCAAGAGTCTTATCTAGAATTTAATACTATATAAACATATAATATATAGAAGACAATAATAGACATAACGGACTAAAGTTCCACCTGTATTACTTTTTCTAATAAAATTGCACTCTGATTTTTATGCAAATGATATTTATTAAGAAAAAATATGAACTTAGCATTTTTTAATGTGAATTTTGAGCCTATGCTTTGAATGCCATTGCATCTATATGCTCTGTGATAGATGTCACAACAATTGAGAAGAGTATCTTCAGAATGTTCATCCGGAATTTTTGTTTTTTTTAATATGGTTCGTCTGGAATTTTTGCTCTTTTTTCTTAATTCAGGAACACATTACTTGAAATTTATGTACTTCCCAAAAGAAATGTATGTACTAGTAGAATCTTGAGCATTTTTTATGTACAACTTATAATTCTTTTTTATGCTGCCTCAGTAAGATAGAATGGAGAAGCAATGTACCCTGATATAAGATGGTATTGTCTGATAAAATGATGATGTGCTACATATTTTTCATTGTTCACATGACTTGTCCTGTAATATGATGTGATAAAATTTCAGGCTGGATAAATTATTTCTCTTCCTTTGAAATTTTGAATTCTGTCAGTTTTTTAAACATATAGGTAGTGATCTCCATTAAAATCATGTAACCAGCTACCATATTCAAACTCAGTGCACAGCCTTCTATGATAGATTTGAAGGTTGCAGGTTGGATGCACTGTTGTAGGCTGTCTCTTGACCATCTCCTCAGAGCCATATTATCAGGTGGTGTATGTTCTAGTCTGGATTGCCAATTTATTAAAGTTCCATGCTTTTCTTCCTACAATAAATTATTCATCACATGAGAAATTTTATTATGAACTATATGTCAATATAACACCTTCTTATCAGGTTATTTTTACTGCATTACATATTTTCTCAATTTTCATACATTCTTCATAAAAGATTTTTTATCAGTATCTTCCGTAAAAGTTACATTAGAATTTAAGGGGAAATGCAGGCATTTATGCAGTAATATGCCCTAATTGAAGCTTATTTGCGTACTATAAAACTTAGCTCATCTGCAATTTACTTCCTTTTTATATCCGTATTTTGAGATGATAGAAATACATCTTGTTTACAACTGTGAAAATCTATGATGAGCTTTCAAAGTATGCTGTATTTTTCCTTTTAATATATGCGGTAGCTTAAAAATCATAAATAGAAAAAGTGATTGAAGAGTGAAGCATCTATGTGGTGCTAATTTGAAGTATGTGGAGAAATATGCACATATAATAGTCCCATAGTTAGAAAAGTACCTATAAAAGATGGCTCATTCGGACTTGCATTGGAAGCATTGGAAATTTTTTAATCTAAGTGCCCCAGGAACTGTGACATAACCATATACTGTAAATAATAAATGGACAAATCATCTAAATGATGAAATGCATTCATTATAAGGCTGTAACGATACTGATGCTTAGTCAAGGACAGCCTTTTGGAGACATATATAGATTTAGCAATAATTAGCGCTGCCCATATGATATAGTGGTTAAGGGAACCTACTACAATACTGAAGGGCCCGAATCCCGGAGAAGGCATGAATGTTTGTAAATGTATAGTGTCTGTGTGGCACAGGGGGCACACTAAATATGTAGCAAGCTGAAAGTCCTCTCGAGAGGAAGAGGAGTGGGAGATCCTCGAACTCGCCCCCCCCAGGGTTCTCTCCTTTAAAATTTGGAGTGCAAAACTGAGCAAAATCATACTATCATCTGTATGGTAGTCAAAGCTTTGCCAACGAGAGGCGCAGTCTTGCTTTGTTTTCCACAGTGAATTTCATGGGCTTGTTCTGATGTCACCGAGGCCCACCAGTGGCCATGCAGTCGCTGAGCACTGGTAGTTCAGTCTGACGTTCGAATCCTGTGACTAGGCTGGCTGTATGAGAATTTTCGTGGTTTTCCCCATGAGTAACATGTATACAAGCCAGTTTTCCTTAGAATGTGATCCACAAAGGCATCCTTTGCCTTAAGCAGATAGCCCCCTTTATGGCTTTGCTGTAATCACATAAACCAAACCAATCTGATGTCACTGTCAGGCAAGTGAGATAAGTCACAGCAACAACAATAATAATAATTAGTGGAAGGCTCAGATAGCTCTGAAAATGTGGATCTAGATATCTGAGATTAATGGCTGGTGGCTGCTTTCTGTGTTGAATTGCAAGACGTTTTAAGTCAGTGATTGCTGATTTCAAAGTTTATGCTTCGGCTAGATATCTTGATGTATTGAGTCTTTTGATAATAGTTTCAATCCTAAATTATGCATACCAGTGATACTGATAAAAATCACAAAACACTGGTAGTTTGATGCATATTCAAATCTTGCTAAATGGGAGTTTTCATGGTTTATGACATGTGTAAGGTGAAAGCTAGCTAGTTCCCCTTGAAAAATCCTCTGTGAAGTTATCCCCTCCCTTAGGCAGATATCTCCACATACTTTGCCATAGTCCAAAGTTACCTTGCGCTACTTATTTTCATTTCAGTTATTCTGGCTTATTTATTTATTACTTTTTTACCCTTTTGAGATTAGAGGAGGGCTTTGTTTTCTGTGATTATAAGCGAAAAACACTTACTTTCCTTCATAAAGATAACTTCGCTTAATAGTGTTCCTAGGCTGCATCAAATTTTTATCCGATGCTTACAGAGATCTTGCCTTCTTCATTTTAGTGGCACCTAATTTGTCTTTTCAGAAATACCTGAAATAATTTTTATTTCATTCACAAAAAATTAATTTTACTTAGTTTTAACAGATGTAGAATAATAATTTAATACTTTCTTATAATTATGAAAAATTTCTTTTTCTTATAGTGCGTCAAGTTAAGCTAGCATATGTAGACTCAGTTGTCAAACCTCCCCGTGATGTAGCTCGAAGACAAGCAAAAAATGGAACAGGTCTTCCTGTGAATCATAAAATGAAACCTGGACCTTCTTCAAAAGCTACTCCTAGGCCGTCTGCACCTTCCATCAATGTTGCAGTTGCATCAACTAGTAAAGCCCAGACCAGTTTCGTTCCTAAAAGTAAGTACTAAAGAAATTTTAAAAAGTGATGTGTTAATCTATTACACTTAAATATGCAAAAATTATTATTCAAAATCTTATCTATACCATTCTTATAAAGAGTGTATTTTAATTGAGGCTTATTTTTTTATTGTTAGTGAACAGTTTCATACCATATTGTTGTTTCTAATTTTTGAGATGTATTATTACTGAATATCCTAATACCTCAGGGTAAATCAAATTTGAAAACCCTCTGATAATTAAAGTCTACCTGAGGGTACAGTTTTAAATCAAAAGTATAAAGTAATCAAATTCATACCATATATGAAATTATTTGTAAGTGTTTGAAAATTAAACTGTGTAAATGTTAGGTAATTTTAAGTGAAATATTTTGAGAATAATTATATGCTAAAGCATTTTCTTTACTTGTATAGAACCCAAGATTGCACCTTTAATGGCCAAGACATTAAAAAGTATGAAACAGTGTTTTCGACGCAAGTAAGCTGTCGTTATTTGAATGTAAAGGAGCTGAATTCATTAGAGATCAGAAGAATATAAAGTACGTCTTATGTTCTGCCACAAAATAATGTAAAACTTCTGATGGAATGTCTGTAAAAATATATTGATGTATAGTGCATACCATTAAATTAATTCTGCATGTTTTGAAAAATCCATAAATAATTCATTCAGCTGCTTATGGTTCTGTGATATTGTTTAGCATTAACTAAATATATGATCTGATTTCAAGACATATAATTTCTTTTCTTAAAGTTATTTGAATTTAGTATCTGTTTTGCAAAATGATGATGTATTGCTTTAAGAAAGATTTGTAATTTAATGCAAATATTTGTTGTATGACTTGTTTGTTTTTGTTAAATTTTTCATTTAAAGAAAGTAATTAAGGACAATTTATATTTGCGTGTACATAAAAAATAAAATTTAAAAAAATACATGGATACCATATACCCTTGATATTTATAAATGTCTTTTATTCTCAGTGTAACTTGAAATATGTGGTTGTGTTATTTATTACATGTTTTTACCTTTTAGTGCTTTATTATTGATGTAAATTGAGATTCCAATTATTTAAAACTAAAAACTGAATAAGTGAAATTTATTTTCAGTGTGTGTGAATATTAATCTGTTATCATGCATCCTTTTTCACCTCTGTTATGTTGCTTATAAAAATTATTAGTTTAAAATTTAAGTCTAATATTCATGAATTTATTATTCTGATTACCATACTTTTTTCAAATATTCATTGTAAGATGAATGTTTGGGCATTTTCATTATCCATTTCTGTATTAATCTCAAATCATATATGTGTTGTAATGTATATGACAAACTCTAAATAAAGCATTTTTAAGTCAAAGAAGAGTTGTAAATTATTTTTCATAAAAAGTACAGATGCATAGCACACATGGTAGGTTGATAAATTTTGTGTTAATTATCAAAATCACATTAAGGTGTCGACTTTTGAATCATAGTATTAGGATCCTGGCATCATTAGTGTATGTGTAATTTACACAGGGCAGTATCTATACTGGCCTTTTAAAATGCTCAAATGCTGGAGCCAGGACATATGAATTTTTAAATTAATTTTTTCTTACATTGCTAGATTCAGTTTAAGGAGAAAACTTGAAAAATTTTCTGTGTTTGTAAATATTTTCTTAATTGCAAAATTAGATTTGTAAGGGTAGCTGGAATAACTTTTTCACATTATAAAATTAAAGGAGAAATATGTGTTATTTCTAATAATAGAAAAGCCAGACTTTATTGAAGAAGGATTATTAGAACATCTGATTATTTTCTTTTAAAATTCCTTTTTCAGTATTGTAGTTTGTTCCCACTGAATTATTATTACTGACAAGTTGCTAGTGCCAAGTTCTGCCACTTGAGAGTTATTTGATTGTAAAGCTGATAAAATGCATAAACACAGTGAATATTGTGGTCCCATAATTTAAGAAATAAGTGTGGGGGCAGGAACTGTAGAACTTTAAGAAATAACTTTAGATTGAATGGGTTCATCTAAGGTTGAGTTATTACAATTGTTATTTTTAATGCTTTCTTATAAATTCAGTGTCATTAACAGTTTCACATGAAATGGTTTCACGGACGAATAGCATTGAATTAGGAAAACCGAATTTTTACAAATAATGTGGACAATCAGTTTTTTTAAGCACTCAGTTATAAAGAATGCAAGTCATTGTTTAGATTTCGAGAATGAAGGGCTTTACTATAGGCATTAAATTAAGCTAGTTTTGTACTGAGTAGTCAATTGGTTAATTTGCAAATGCATGGTACACTGGATATTCGATATTCCAGGAAACTTTTTTAAGTAAGTAAGTTTGTTTTCCCAATTCTTGTGAAAAGGTAAATATTTATAATGTACTTCACGAAATATTACCAAGCCAATAACATTTCTTGTTCATGTTTTTTTTTACATTGATATGGAATGATTTTCGCAAGTCTACATAAAGAATGAGCCTGTTTTCATGGTCTTTTTACCATCTCGAACTTTCCTTGGCTGTATAGTACTGCAAGAAATATGCTTTGAAATTTATTTTTGATTATTTCAGAAATCATTGTCGATATTTTTGTTAAGTTTGATATAAAACAGTCATATTTCAATGCTCTGGCCTCGGTAAAAATCGTATATTTTTAAATGATATCCGTGCTCTCTGAAATGTCCTGTTTGATTGATGCTTTCTGAGAAACTTACTTGCATTGACATCCTGAAATACTATTTAACATCTGTTGCAGTTTCAGCAGATGTTATTTTGCCCAAAGTATACATAGTTAAATTACTTGAAAATGCTGAGTACATGAGGGGAGAACTTTCTAAAGTATACATAACGCTTGTGGTATAATATTTATTATTATTCACAGCAGTAAAATTATATTACATGGAATGGCAACAGTCATTCTTTGTTCTCTTTTATGTTCTTTGATGTTCTCTTTTATGTGCAGTTTTAGTTGATAATTTAAATGATTCAGATGCTACCCTCGAAATATAGCCTTTACTGAAAAATACACATTTGTAACTATGAATAATCATTTTATACAAATATAAAAACAAAAATTATTCAAATATAGAAACATTAAGAATGAATAATAAAAATACTCTAATTTTTTTTCTGGTGTGAGGTAGTAAACTGCAGGAAACTTCTCCGTATTTTTGTTTGAAAACTGTGAGAAAACATCACTGTTGGTTCTGTAGTTCAAATATGTAAAAGCTGAGTTGAAGCTTTGATATCTGCTGTGGTTACTTATGTTGTATTTCTTTAACATGATCTGTATCTTCAGTGAGTGAAATCTTATCCCACTGAAGTTGAGGTTCAGGTCCTGCATGGGCGTTTTCATGATTTTCCCCATGTGTAACATGTATACAATCTAGTTTCCCTTAGAAAGTCCTCCACGAAGGCATCCCTTCCCTTAGACAGATAGCCCTTGAGGTTTTTCCGTAATCGCGTAAACCAAAACCTAAGTTATACATATTTCAAGGTTTGATATCAATGTAAAACATCATTCAGTATGCAGTTTCTCCATTTTTCTATGGAAAGAAAACAGATTCTTGAAAGACAACCTGTGTCTTTTTCCTTAAATCATTCAATCAAACCTTTAATTGCCAAATTCTTTTGCTATTTGAAATGCCTTTTTATTAAAGATACCTTTTGATGATATGGATATATTTTTGGCTCTGGAATTTTGAGTTATTTAATTAGCACAGTGTCAATTTCTTAACAATCTGGCCTCAGAATAGAAGTCTTTTTCTCTTACCTTTTGTAACTAATGTAACTTCTTTTTCAACATAAGGTTATTATTCAAAGATGTTTGAAGGATGTTGTGCTTTTTGGCAAACATTGTTTAGGGCATTTGGTATTTTATGCATTCTTTGTTCAATTTACCTCTCTGATGTTCATGAATATAATTTTACTGCTATTTTGGTGAAGAAACAGAGTAATTTAATTTCGTATTTCAAGAATAAGCACAGGAAGGCTTCCACCATCCTGATGCTCACCCCTGTAATAATATATAACTGCAGTTCAACTACAATAAGTATTTCTTTCCTGAACCAATAAACTTCTTTCGGGAAAATTTTGAAACTATTTCTCTTTCTGGGCCCCAATTAATGAGGTTACAATATAAGTTGCTATGGAAACTTTGACAATAGTATATTTATTTATCCCATACAGACATTATTTTTAGACAAACTTTATTTTTTTTGCAGATGTTAAATGATTTGATGGATTTCTGAAGAGTAAAAACATACATTTTGTAATAAATGGAGAAAGAAAGCATCTGCTTTTCATCTCACAAATGAATAATATTATTCATACCAGAAGTTTGAATATGACCTTACAGATAGAATCAGTACTTTAAAAGTGAAAAAATAACTGTGTACAATATATGAAAATGATACAGGAATAAAAATCAAAGTAGAGTGATCTACTACCATTTTATAGCCTACCCCAGTGAACATCTGTTAAAGTGCTATCTGACTTGAACAATGAGATAACATTCAGTTGTTGCATGTAGTCTTTAGTGATGAGTTACAGTTAGCACCAAAGGTTTAATTACTGACCAGAGATAGATAAGCAGCATATAGATCTTGCCTTATGATATGCCACGGGGCTTCCACATTTAAACTAAGAAACTGCTACTTTCAAAGAACAGGCACATTTAGGAGCCCTCTGTATAGCATAATGTCCTTAAGATACTTTATGACTTGTTTTGCCGTCATTCATATTACATCTCCAAATCAGTTTCAACAGACAGTGCTGAACGACATCTTATGGCTATGCCAGTTTTGCCACTATAATGATAATTTTTTCCCAAATGGCAGCACAGTAACTTGACTTTTCCCTCATGAGGGGTGTTTGGATCCTGGATATGGCTTATGCTTATCCTGAAATGTTGATGGAAGTGATCTGCTACTGGTCTACTTTGACGTGCTGTATTTACACATGAACTATATAGAAGTGGATTTATGAAGCATAACTAATAGCAATTATAAGGAATGTCCAAATCATCAAATTTTAAAAAACAATAAACATTCTGCATTTTGAGAAGTAACTTTGTAAATTTACCCTGGAACTACTAAATGAATGTATGTTATAGTAGGTAACTATTTGTACCTGAGTTATTTTTTAATTATAATGATTTCCTATTTTATGTACATTTTACATAACAAATTTTAATCACACTTTGAAGATTTCTTCCAACAGTTGTTGCCTTCTACCACACATGAACAATTTTCACACGTTTCCGTCCAATGTGTTTTTAGACGTGATTTTTTTTTTTTTGATACCTGTTTCAGTATGTAAAGGAACTCTTGTTTCACAGAAATAGAAATTGTTGCCAATCTACAGGTTGTAGTTTCTAGCACCCAAGTATCACATCTATAGAAGCTACTTTAAGTAATGACTTTTCTACCCCCTACATAACAGTTACAACCTATGTGCCTTTTCTCATATCATGTCTGTGTAAGCAAATATTTCTCACCATTAAAAAAAAATTTTTAATTACAAGTTTCACAGCAAAAATACAGGTTTAATATCAGCTTTCAATGTATGTATGCTTATGTAGAATCTGTATGATAAGGAAAGGAAAATTATTGCATTCCCACCCCCCCTTTCTGGGCAGGTAATATGGATAACTTTACACAACTTTTAACCTCACACCAGCGTATCCTTTAGATTAAGTCACAAACGCATTACTCAATGCTGTAGAAATAATTAGTACAAAGGGATTTAGTCCCGAAGGACTATTACTTTCGTTTGGGCGTTTTGCGTTGTTTCACAAAAAACGGCGTATCACTTTTCAATTTAGTCCTTATGTTTCTTTTTTTTTTTTTTTACGTAGCTTTCTGTTCAAAAATCGTCTGCGTTGCACGGGAAAATAAAAAGGAATTTTAATTACAATTATAAATAAATGTGAAATTCGTAACAATATTCTCTAAAACTTTAACGAATTTTTCATTAGCAAACTCAAAGATTTCAGAGCCAGCAATGTACAGAAAAACATTTTTATCTTCAGCGCGTGAGAGTGTGTACCGAATTTTCTAAAGATATGTTCAATTTAAAATTAGTTTGCGATATTGCTCTTGAAATCAATTTTATGGTTTAAGTGCGAAGAACATGGTATTTAATAAATAAAGGTAACACACAAAATGTTAAATAAACGCCCCTTTGGACGTAATTAAAATCTGAAACCTTTCAGATTTTTTTTTTTTTTTGTAAGTAAATTTTTATTGCATAAATGGATAAGTTCACTTGACCTTTTCTGATGTAGACATTCATGTACCAAGAGATAATACTATATTTAAGACACAGCATCATGCAAGATTTTAATTTAAGACAGATCAAAGTAATACTTTGGCTCAGCAGAAATCCTAGAAGTTAGGTATATGATCATCAGAAAGGTGAACAACCACTTCTTAAATTTTAAAGTGTGTTTTCCTCTAATTCCTGAAAGCGTTATTGCTGCCTCTCTCTGTTTAGAAAGAAAGTCATTTTAACAAAGTGATAAAACATGTACATCATAAATGAAATTCAAGCAGACAAAAAAAGGGGGGAAAGGGAAGTATGAAATTCGCGGCATAGTCAGTCTTTAATTTTTTAATTTGCGGGGGGGGGGAGGTGCCCATTTGTTGAAAGGTTTTACATAATACAAACCTGAGTCAAATTCAAATCTTCGCAAAAAAGAAATCAATATTTATTTTTAATTTTATGTTTTAATATCTTATACAGAAATAATCTGTTTTATATAAATTTTTCTGTTATATATACATAGTACTTCAGACTAATACCCTGATGTTCATATTCTGAAAGCAAAATATATATAAACTGCATATGTAAACACATTTTATCATTGTACTACCATGTAATTTTTTTATTTGCACTAAAGAATTTAAGGATATGTAGAAATTAAACGTCTACACTGGTGTGCAAAAATTAAGGACGAGACGGTTTTTTCAATATAACTTTGCACAAAAGCTTTCCAAATCAACACATTTAATACCGTAAGATCCCCAATACGTAAGGACATGAGTAATGTAAGCAACACTTACTAAAAGAGAAATCAGAGGGATAAAAAGAAGCTTTATTGAAAAAGTAGCATGGAACGCAATGCGACTGAAGGCTGAAACATCCCTGTGATGGGTGTCCAGCAAGAAACATCTGGTCTTTAATAGGGAATATGATCTCCCCTGACTGCTAGGCAGGCTTCACATCATTTGTGCATGCTGGATATGTGGTTGTTAATGAGCTGTTGAGACACTGCTGCTCGTTCCTCTTGTAGCACCAATCGCAGTTTCGGAATAGTTACTGGCGATAAGTTACGTGCTGCCACGGGTCTCCCCAGTAAGTTCCGTACATGCTTGACGGGATTTAGATCCAGAAACCTTGCCGACCAATCCATGTGTTCAATATCTTCACTCTCCAACAGCTCTTCGACAGTAACTGTGCGATGAGGTGGAGCGTTGTCGTCCATGAAGAGGAACTGAGGACCCATAGCCCTTGTGAAAAGACGCATGTAAGGAAGAAGAACCTCGTTACAATAGCAGTCCCAGGTGACGAACCTCCTTGGGAGATATGAAGGTCGGTCCGGCTACCAAGCATTATGTCTGCTCGAACGAGAACTCCGCGACCTCCAAAACAGTCCCTTTTGATGATGTTGAAGGGGTTATTGCGTGTTCCCCGCTCTGTCCAGATGTGTATGTGTCTAGAATCGCAACTCAGACTAAATCTGCTCTCATCTGTAAAGAGTACTCGTCCCCATTCATTGTCTCTCCAATTCCGGTGTTCCCGGCACCACAGAGAACGCCTTCTCCGATGGGCAGGCGTTAGAGGTACACACCGTACAGGGCGTCGTGCAAACAGACCACCACCGTGCAGTCTTCTGGCCACGGTAAAACGCGATATCGGTCGTCCAGTCGCCTGTGTCGTGTGTGTAGCGATTTCTCCCGCTGTCTGCCGCCTGTTTCTTCTGGCCTGTAAGGCAATATACCGGTCATCAGCGGGTGTGGTTCCTCGTGGACGACCACTACTAAACACCCTAATAGCTGTTCCTGTAGTTTTAAATTGTCTCCAAAGTCGTGAAACGATGCTGTGAGCAATTCCGAACTCTGCAGCCACACTTGTCACACTGCGGCCTTCCTCCAACTTCCCAGCGATTCGACCTCGGGTAAAAGCATCCAGATGTCGTCTAACAGATCGATTATTCGCCATTTCTCGCTGAGGCAGCAACTCGGTGTGATTTTAACTGCTATACGGCGTGCAATCTCTTTGCCAGAAATACTGATCTTACACCGACAACATGCTTTATACTACTCAGACACTCCCCCATTTCGTCTACCTGGATATCTGCGCATGTGCTACCGTACATCACCTTACTTAATCTCCTGATTGGTCTTTCAGTCCGCTCTGCCTCTTCGTTCAGCTGATATGCTAATTTTTCGACTTCGTCCTTAATTTTTGCACGCCAGTGTAATTGAAAACATTAAAGAAAATTCAAGTAAATTTGTAAAGCTGTAATTCTCATAAATTTAACACTTATTAATTTAGCTTACAACATATTTACATTTTACTTTCAATTTCTATTATTTCAGTGCATAGAGAACCTCATATTTCTCTTTAAAAAAATCCTGCTGCAGAACTACATTTATGGATTATAAAGTTGAGTTTTGATTGTTATTTTTGAAATAAGAAATAAGGAATTAAATTTACATTATTGATTATGTATCTTACTTTTATTCTATTGTTTAATTTTATTCCTAATAATTAAATTTTTATTGTCATACCAGTTTTCTTACAGATTTCCTTCTGTTAAAATACAAATTAGTTTATACATTTTGCAATTTTAAGTTTTCAAATATTTGTAATCTTTAAATAATGTACAACACAAATGTGAGAGACAGTATTTGGTGGTAATTGGCTTCTACTACACTTTGATAATTTAAAATTAGTATTTTTTTTTCATGAAAGTTATAATATTCAATATGTACTAGAGATTTTTTAAATTTTCTGGTAGGAACCATTAAAAAACAAAGTAGTCAAATCAAATACACTATTAGAAATTAAGATAAGTCAACGTTTTATTTTTAGAAGTTTAAAAAACATAAGTTATTCCACATTCACTTTAACGTTACATGCGACTTGATGCAAATGGTATTAGGAAACTCATTTGCTGCCATTACGGTACTGTCATATATAAATTAATATAGTATTGTCATACATACATTAATCATGTTCATTAAAAGGAAGCTGTCAAACAAATTTTGGTTTCTTGAACTTAGTCAATAAAGTGTCCTGGATAATGATCCGCACAGTATAATAATTTGTCGAAAAGGCACAAAGAGACGAAATTTGATGCTTTACAGTGGATTGATTCATATAATCATTAAAGATTTATATATCTATAAGATCAATTACTTAGTAAAGAAAATGTTAGAAGAATTAATAAAAATAACATGATATAAAATTTTATACCTATACGAATTCATATACGTGTTTAATATTGAAAGGAAACAAAACCAATGACACTGTCTTCTCAACAGTTTGAATTTAAAATAAAACATTGCTAATAGTAATATTAATTTGAAAAAGAAATTATGATGTTTCATTTCAAATAGAAAGAACGTTTGCACAGAAGCAACTGGTTTGTATATTATTAAAGCCAGTCAGTAAATCTCCACCACAGTTATCATTATGGAATATCTTCAGATTTATTTTAAAGTCTGAGATACAGAATCGTCGAGACTTCGGCGATTCCATATTTTAGATCATCAGTTTAAAGCTAGTAAAATGTAAATATGGCAACATCAGGGCTTCACTTATTGTGTAGGTTGGAGAGAAAAAAAGCTAAATTCCCAGAACCACTCAAGGGCTAAAAATGTGATCATGGCCAACATCAATCATTGGCCATGGTGCCATTTCCCTAGCTCACATGTGTTTGAGTGTGACATTCAGGAATGTCACTAGGGGGGGGGAGATCACTAAGATGAAGAGGAGAAATTTTTTTATACTATTTTCTTTATTTATTTTTCGGGTTTTGTACTTCCCACTGTATTTTGTAACTACTGTATTGTTAAATAATGTTTAACTCAGAAATTAGCATAAACTTTTAGTTAGTATTTCTTTTTTTCCCCTTTAAACAAAAATATAATAATCCTCCAATATCATAAAATAACCAATTATAAACAAGTCACTGTTGTCATGTGAAATAAACAAGTCAGAGAATTGCTTTACCATTTTAAAGTTATAGTAGGAAAGCTGATGTTCTGCATAAGGACTAGTTCTTAGAAATTTATACATAGAGGACCGGGACTTAGAAGAAGTTCATACATGATTTTCTACAAACGAAATTCTGCTAGATTGTTGTAAATCCAAACTTAATTCATTATTGTTCAGGGAAGGAACAGTTCTTAATTACCAGGCAAAAAATGCAAAGATTTTGTTTCCATCTTCAGAGGAATCAGAATAAATTAACAGAGGAGTATTTTGAACTATTGCTACTGATCATTGTATCTCTTATTAATTAGTAATGTAGCTTCTTATTTTACCCGTAACTTCATGCATGATGTAAGTACGGTTCCACACCATAAAAATTATACAAAAGAGTAACTATACACATGTATTTTGCTAATGATGAATACCTTGAAACATTCATAGTTAGACATTCAAGTCAGTGAGAATGAAACAGGAGTCGAACTACCATTGTTTCATGGTTTTAGCAGTTCAGTTACTGGTAAAGATAAAACAGTCTGTCTGCACATATTTCGTCAAGATTATTGTTAGTTTATGGTTGTAAATTACTAAATTTTATGGATGAGCTTAAGTTTAATATACAGTTCATAACGATTAAAAAAGGGGAAGACCTTTGTCAGATTTTTTTGGAACATGTAAAAAATTTCTTTAAAATGAATGTCATTCTAAGATAGAATTTTGTATAATTTTAAAGTTGATTGATATGTTTCACTACATTTATTTCTTAATGCAATTTAGAAGTTATTCATGACTTAAGAAAGATTACTTTGGTAGAATATTATAAAGATATTTAGTATGAATTCAGATACACATTTTATGTGAATTTTTTCTCAAGTTTTCAACTACCGTAAACTTTTTTCACTAGTAACATATTAAATTTAATTTATATGGATGACTTATAGTGACATGTACAAGAATTAAAGCACTCACAGCTTTTTCTTGAATAGAAATCTTTTAAGACAAGGAAACAATGCACCAAAAAAAAAAAAATTATAAATGATTCATGACTTAGCTATGCACTTAAATGTTAAACATAAGAAATTACAAGTATTTTCTTACTGTTAGTATACTAAAACTATGAATTGAAAATATGTCTTTATTGCAAATTAATGTTCAGTATAACATGCTAAAACAAAATACATGTAAACCTAGTGAAGCTTTAACTTTAAAACTCTCTTCTCTAGGCTATCTTAACCAATGTAAACAGAATCCAAAATTAGCCAATAGTTTAAAAGTCTGCGATGTGCAAAAGAGATGCTTGAGTGCTCTTTTTAAAATTTTAAGGAATTATACTTGCTTAAAATATTCTATCAGCAGAAAATGAAGAACAGCTGGATTTTTAAAATTTTATTATAAAACAAAATTCAAGGTATTACCATAATTTAAACTTAAACCACTTCCTTACTAAAAAAGCAACTTTTTATATTTACTAGTCTAACTAAAATCAAACAGAGACTGAATGCAACAAATAGCGATTAACCAGAGCTTATGCCAAATACTATTCTCCTCTCCTTTAAAATACACTTTTAACTAGCAAGTGATCCAACTTAATTTCTAAATGCTAGATTTTCAAGACAACTAGGATCAGTTTTCTGATTCCTGAACAATTATGAATATTTCCTACGACTGGTTTCATGGTCCAAAAAAAAAAAAAAAAGATTTTTCCATTTTTTCCCCAAGCTTGCCTTTTCTCACTGCATAGGATTTATGCCCTTTTTTGCTCTCAATCCTATTTTCAGATTTCATAATTAAGAAATTTGTTGAGCTTTACATGAACCATGTTAATCAGTCACAACAGTGTCAAAAGAAATATTTTTTCCGATTTATCCCCAAGTTTGAAAACTATTCCTGATTCTTAAAAAAAATTAAATTACTTTTATACATCAGAATTTTTCAAAATTGCTACTTTTTTTACATAATTCGGTGTCGTGGGGTGCGTCTACACACCTAAAGACAGACATATTAACTGTTACTATAATTTTGTAAATAATAACCATATATATACACAGACATACACCTTAGGTGAAAAATAAATGTATACTTATGCGAAAGAATACAAAACGCTTTCTTCTTTTATCGATTACGGATGAACAAATCAACACTATATTGATGTCAGGAGTGAGCTAGTCATTAAGAAGAGTAGACATATTCCAGTTATTATCAGACTATTTTGCATCAGAATAAGAAAACAATGCTGCCGATAAATGGAATCAGAAAAGATTTAATATCATAGAAGAATAGTCCAGACTGTTCCTCCTCACTTGACAATAGCAGATCTAAGACTTTTAGCAAAGCTCAAAATGTGAGAATGATCCTGAAGAAATTTTAAGAAGCATCAATTTTAGAAAGGCTCCTTGGACTAGAAAAAAATTAAGATTACAACAAGATAATCTATCTATCCATCTGTTTATCTGTCTCTGTATAAAACTGCCTAGGAGTGGTAAACCACATAATAGGAAGATTAAATTGAAAGTACTGTAAAGAAAGAAAAAAAATCTGAAAGGTTTCAGATTTTAGATTACATCCAAAGGGGCGTTTATTTAACATTTTGTGTGTCACCTTTATTTGTTAAATACCATGTTCTTCGCACTTAAACCATAAAATTCAGTTCAACAGCAATATCGCAAAATAATTTTAAATTCTGCATATCTTTAGAAATTTCGGTACACGCTCTCACGTGCTGGAGATAAAAATGTTTTTCTGTACAATCTTGGTATTGCTTGTTACGAATTTCACATTTATTTGGCTATTTATTTAGAACTGTAATTAGAATTCTTTTTTATTTTCCCGTGCAACGCACACAGACGATTTTTAAGAGAAAGCTACGTAAAAAAAAAAAAAAAAATGCATACATTTATGCAGATTTTTCATTTTTTAAAATTTAATGCAGAGCGATAACATTTAGTGGCAACAATTTGAAAAGTGATACGCCGTTTTTGTGTTTCCGACGCAAAATCGCAAAACGAAAGTAATAGTCCTTCGGGACTAATAAGAAAATCAACTACAGCTGGTTCATCACCAAAGTAAGGAATTCCAATTCTAAAAGAACAATATCATTAGAAGATAAAAATATTCACACCCTAATGATTTCCATACAGAAGCGAATGGAGGCCCAAAATTTATTATTTACCTCGCTAAAGAAAGCTTTCAAAATTAAGAATGCCCTTACCCATACGAAAGTAGAAATATTATTGAATATATTAGAACAAAAAGGCAACAAACGTGTAAACATATGTTAAGAGCGAATAAATGCATGAGGTCTATCATACTTGGAGAATCTGAAGACATGTGAGCTAAATGATTAAGAAACAAAACATACATTTGGTTTTCGTCAAAGTTAAGAGCAACATGAGATTACATCTGTAACTTGAGAAAAGTTGAAGATTTTGAAACTTTAAATAAATTAATTGTAGCAGACAAATTAATGGAAACTTTAAATAAGAAAATATCAGCTTACATAAAAATGCATCAACAAAGCCAGTTTAGTTCAAAGGTGCCATACAAGTAAGCCGAATAGCTACACACAAAACAGGACATAGTAGCTGGAATGCACTGACAATTGGACAAAAGTGTTATGTCTATGGGTACTAAAGTCATTTAGCTCACAACTGTGAGCAAAGGATTAAAAAAAAATTGGCAACCACACAAAAAGATAACAAAGCTATCACAGCAAAAGAGAATTCTTGCAACTATGGAGGTTATTGTAAACAAGTAGAAACACTGTACATCATCCAGCTCTTAAAATTTATTACTTTTAATGTGAACGGAAGGGCAATCAATTGCACTGAAGATAGCAGAACTCAGATTACTATTTTAAAAGAAAAAGTCCCTAACGTAAAAGACAATTACAAAATCATCACCTTGAATTCAGCTTTTGAAGATGAAGGTAAAGTGAAGTTAAGATTTTTTTGCCAAAGATAAGGGGAGAAGAACACTCACAGAAGCTGTCACAGTCTTAATAGATGAACTAAAAGGTCCAGGGTTAATACTGCCAAATATACTAGAAATAATGGAGAAATATAAAAAAAAATTTGACTTCAATATTTAAAGATTCAGTGAAAACAATCAACAAAATAAGAAATGAAGAAAGCATAGGCTCAGAAATGACCAATGATTTAAACAGTTCCAAAGATTTGACTTAGAGAAAACACCTTCAATAGAAAATCGAATGACAACCACCATATTAAAGTATACAGTGATGGAATTAATGAACCACCATGCAGAGACAAATCAGAACAGGAAAAATAAAAGAGAAAAATGTTAAGATTTAAAAACTATTAAGTCCAATTTAAGAAAGGTAAAAGGAAATTTCCTTGTAGATGATCATTTGATGTATCAAAACAACTAAGTTTCAGAAGAAAAGATACTTCAGTTGGCATTACCTATGAAAAAAAGCCAGAAAGTTCTTCAAAGCAGCACACAAACCAATTTTCTGTGCACACTTAGGAATTAAGATAATCAAAAAAGAAAATAGATTTGGTACACTTTTTTTGGTGAAGGATATTGCAGAATGTTGTAAATCTTATGAGAACTGTCAGCTGAAAAAACAATTAAGAGCACTCATACCTCCAGTACCTGTGTGGCATAACTGCCATTGGAAGAGTAGCGTAAGATACTCACTTCTTCCAGTATTGTTCCAATGTTATGCCACTTGGCTAAAGAATGCTGCTGCGATTTTTCAGCATGCTATGAAAAGAACTTTAGCAAAGTATAGAAATTCCCTTATGCTTACATTGACGAATGGCAATACTTTGATATGACTGGCCAACTGATTATAGTATCACACAATGATGGCACAAATAGCTTTATACTGGACTAAGAATGCAAGCAGACAATTAACACAAGGAAATAATAACGTACCTTTCATTATTATCATTATATTGAATTAACATATTTATTTTACAGGTGAAGCAAGTTAATGCAGACAAGATTTCTTGTTGAATATGCTCACTGTACTACGTACTGAATATCTAAATTGTGTTATGAGATACAATGTTTAAATTTGCTATAATTTCTGTGGATTATTCGAAAAATTTTTTATGTATTTTTTGTACGGATAACAGAAATATAACTAATATTAATCACTGTCATGATTAAGATGAAAATTTATATTGTGTAAAAATTCATGCAAAATTTATCTGAAAGTAATGGCACAAGTATGTGATTATCTTGCATTTGTATCCCAATCACAATCTTAGGTGGAGGTATAATGTCCGATACTTCCTTTCCATCTCATCTCACGTTCAAAACAAAAACATACAAATCTTCCTCTGGTGACTGACTGCTGCAGGGAATGATTCAGTTAGGCTTTGGACGGGAGAGAGGTAATTGTATGATATTTATAGGCATGCACTCACCAAATACATGCCATGGCTGCATCCTACAAGAGAACAGCACCTTGGTCCTTTAACCATAGGCATATTAATTGTAAATAATTCTATATACATATATAATGTAACAAATTTAATATTTGTGGAAAAGTAGTAAAGCATCCCTTTTTTTGTGGACTACAAGGAATAATTCACGCAAAAAGTTTTCAAAATGCTTTAATGATAAGGATTGTTTAATACACAATTATATGACGATTATATACTATACATTATTTACTCTCTCAACATTGTTCATTATAGAATATTTGCGATCAAATATGAAACAAATATACAAACTTTAAAATATTATAATGCACATTTTTATAAAGTTTATTTGGCAAATAATACAAAAGTTAAAAAAATCTCAAAATATAAAAATGAGTTTTAAAATCTCACAATACAAAAATGACTGTTTAAGCTCAACATACAAACTTGAAAGACAAGATGACTGTCTTAAAACAGTTTCAAATTATTACAACTTATTTGAGATTTACTTGATTAAATAGTCGGTCTTTAATTATTTGTGTCATGATACCTCTGATCACTTCAGTGGTCAATTTGCAGCTATCTCTTGCGGCTTTCTCCAATTTAGTGTCTCGCTTCACCCTTTCATAATCATACCTAACATCAGTATCGTTATCAATGATTTGTTGTTCTGAAGCTTTTAATTTTCTGACTATGTCTAACACTTGGTCTGTTGTATAACCAGGATACTGTAAGAAAATAATAATATTAAAATATGTAGTTAAATATCACATCATTATACACCTTTGAACATAACCAAGTATTGACATTTTTACACAAAATTCAAGATTAGAAAATAAAACTGCAGGACTAATGTATAATTTTGTGTTGTTATCAACAAACATTCATTTTTTGGGAGGGGAATTGAAAATCAAAAACTACAGTCAACTCAGGATATAGTGAGCTATTGGCTACACTAGACTGGACCTAAATAGAACCTCCCCACCAGCATAAGAATATACTTTAATATATTTATAATACAATGAATGCTGATTACATTAATACCCCCTGCCCAAAAAATATCTGTAAAGGGAGGAAAAAGCAGAAAAGCAGTAATTTCAAAGTAAATATTGTTAAAGCTGGAAAGAATGTACCGAGAACAATACTGTAGTTCAATGCATTCATTATACACCCATCAAAGGACAAAAGTTGTTTGATTACAAGAGCATGTCTTTAAAAGAGTGGCTGTGCAGATTGAAGAAAAGGACTGCAGTTAGAAATACTATCAGGGGGAAAATGCATGTAAAACAAATAATGTCACAGTAGTTGAGTTTCAAATGATCAAAAGATTTATACCAGCCATTTACCTGGTGACTTCTTCAATAATAATGAGACCACACTAGTTTATGAATTAATGTTGACAAAACATACACTAGTGAAACAAATTAGAGAATTTTCATATTTGATCTACAATCTCCAGAAGTACTAGGACAGATTTTAATAAAATTTGGTGTGAACATAGGTTGATATAATACAGACAAAATAAATACTCAACAGTTATAACAGACACACATGCTCGTGTGTAACACTCATGGGAGCCTGAAGGTCTGAAAAAGCAGTTGCAGAAGACACAAAAGAAATGGGTTAATAGGGGGTATGATTCCCTCTTACAGTCATACAGGCCTCGCAGTGTGATGTCATACTGGAAATAAGGCAGTTTATCAGTGCCTGTGGCAACTGGTCCCACTCATTCAGCAACGCTGTTTTCAGTTCCTGGACGGTTCTCGGAGGGGGCTTGCGAGTTGCAATATCCCTCCTCAGAGCGTCCCAGACAAGCTCTATGGAGTTGAAATCTGGAGACCTGGCTGGCCAATCCATTCGGCGAATATTCTCACTATCGAGAAGGAAATCGTCGACCAGAAGAGCTCTATGTGGCCTCGCGTTATCGTCCTCTAAGATGAACTCGGGGCCCACTGCACCCCGGAAAAGACTAATATAGGGCTCAAGACCTGACCCCTATACCTCACACCACACACCAGTCAGAGCCTCTCAAAGACGTGGAGAGGTGTGCGGCCATCCAACATGATGCCTGCCCAGACCATTACACCGCGCCCGCCATAATTGTTGATTTTGCGGTCATTGGAGGGTAGGTAGCGGGTCCTTGGATCTCTCCATATGAAAGTACGGCGAGAATCGGTGTTTCGGCTAAAACGGGACTCGTCGGTGAACACAACGCTCGCCCATTGCTCCGTACTCCAATCACTATGCTGCCTGCACCATGGTAATCGGACACACTTGTCCACAGACGTGAGTGGGACACAAATAGCCGGTCTTCTGGCAAACAACCCTCTCTCATTCAGTCTTTTGGAAACAGTCACCCTTGTTACACAGGTTCCTGTGGCAGCATACTGGTCCCGAGACAGCTGAGAAGCTGTAGCCCCTCTGTTACGCCTTGCTAAAATGGACACATAGCGATCTTCTCTGGCCATCGTAGCTCTTGGACGACCTCTCAATGGATCCAGTATCCTGGAACTGTTTCCATACGCTACACACGATGCTGAGCGTTAAATTAAACTCTCCTTCATCTGGACTTGTGATTGCCTGCTTCTAGCCTCCCCACAATTCGCCACCTCCATCTAAACGTCGGTGGTTACTCATTTTTACTGTTCCGATGTGAATTTAACCAACTGCTGCAAGATAACACCGAGGTGTGCTAGTGAACACAATTCGTCTTACTCTCCATATGCTTCTGTTTTTCTACTGCACACATGTGTACGCTTACGTGTTCGCCCTAGATTTGTATTTTTATCCAGAAGCAGTGGTTTTTCCTTCAGTTCAGTTCTTTTTGTGCAGTTCGATAAAATATGTAAATTCTCTTAATTTCTTTCATCAGTGTAGAAATTTAAAGCAGGGAAACTGCATGGTTACAAATGGCCAATAATTGGAATAATGCTTTGGATATATGCTAATATATATAGGCTAACATGTATAGAGAGAGAAGTGGAAATTACTACTAAATGCGAAATATAAAAATACTAGATATTTTAAATGCTTCAAACAACTTCTACTGAATTATCAGCTCAACAAAAAAAACTAGATAACACAATCCACTTTTTAAGAAAAATCTAGTAGTAGGTTTAACAACTTAGAATAAAAGAAAGAAAAATTCTACTTCAGATAAACAAATGTTTTGTTAATGCTTGTACTGAAAATTTCTACACCGTTAAGATCTAGCCTATAAAAACAGCATGTGAATCTCTCAATTCATGTATGAAGGCGTAATCTGCAGCTTAAGTAATTCTTTTATTTAATAAAAGCTTTAAAATCAAAGCATACCATCTCAATAAAATAGTCCAAATACTGTTAGTCTGCTATTAAAATGTACAGGAGTGTGTGAATGGCCACCATATAGAACTCTCTCAAGAAGGCTGGTTTGGATACTGGATATGTGGAATTTGAAGAGGATGATGCGCCTCTTATCAACTTGCTATACTATAATACACTGGTGCAGGTTCCCTTAACATTTCAAATAGTGAAAACATACATTTGATAATATCAATATGGCACCAAAATTGCATGGAAAATATCAAATCAAATATTAAAAAAAACACAAAACTCTAGAAAAGGGCATCTAGAATGTATTGATTAAAAGCATTATGAGAAAACAGCAGAACTTAACATTATTTTCACGCTAATTGAAGGTAATTTAAAATTAATTTTGTTTACTTAGTGTAATGAACATACATTGAATACATATTATTTCTTAATTATATTACTTACTCACTCAATGTTCGATTCAATTTTCAACATTAAGGTTAAGAGAATATACTTTTATTTTAGTGAACGAACTATATGAATCTGTACTATAAGCGAAGTTGACTATAACATTTTAGAAATTCAATTTCTGTACCAAGACATATGCCTGCACTTCCAATGGCTACAGTCAAAAAAGTATATATTTTAAAACCAATCAATGATAGTGAGTGGCAGTTATTGTAAAGGTGGCAGAGGGTTAAAATACGTTTGGAATGGTATTATTCTGCACTAATTCATCAGTAAGAGCTGTTTTACTTGAACATTTTATGCATTATTTGAAGATCCTCAAGATGTGATTGTTTTACAATGCAAAAAGAGTAATACAATAACATACCATATTTATTCTAAAAGGTATATTTCAAAAGAAAGGTTCCTATGCCATTAAAAAAAATAGAGACAAAACGTTTAGTTCGTGGTTCAAAACTTGGTCCTGCCTTCTTGAGTTTTCTATGCAGTTTATCTCTTTTAAACAACTTTTATAGTGAGCAACAAAATTTTTTATATCCATTATATTAAACTGTCTATCAAACGTTAAGTGAGTTCAAGATTACAGTTTTCAGCTTGTCCTTCTCAAAACAAAGAGAACAAAATCAATTTTTAAGGTAAAAGATGAAGTAGTTAAGATAAGGCTTGTATGGTGCATTTTCAAAAATTTCTCACTGAAACTGCTGCATCTTCAGTCTACAAGTACATGTTCTAAGGAAGGAGAACAGTTCTCAAAGACAGCCTTCCATGCTCATGGCTCTGAATGACATCTAAAATTTAAAACCATTTCATATTACATCTCTACTGAGACTATTGTTTCCAGCTGTATGAAAACCTTGCCCCGATCTATGCTGATTGGGTTTGCTTGTTCTTCACAAATCGGAAATAGCATGATTTTCAAATTTTTGCATTCATCTGTTTCACTATGGCCTCTTATTTATCTCATCCCATTCACACAATTGGCATTTCCATAAACTTCATATTGCCATTATATTAATTTTAGCTGATTTACTAATGAAGCCCCATAAATCTGACACAATTCACTGTAAATTTCAGCAGCATGAAGACCTACTCAATAACTGAACAGACCAGCTGTTTTACACTTGTACCCATTATTGTTCAATATGACAGAAAGTAAAACAAAACTACAGAAGTACAATATGGGAAATAGTCAATCAGCAGTTGCATAACCTAACAGGTAATGGTGAGCCTGGTTTTTATTTTCCTTTGGCCCTTTCTTTTAGACTACAATATTTAAAATAGTGTAAAGCATACTAGGGTTATTTGTCTAAGAGAATTGCTGTCCTTGATGGAGGTTTAATAAGTAAAACTAGCTCATATTTAAGATTACTCCCAAAGAAAACCATGAAAACTCTCAAGCAGCCGGCCTCTTTAGCAGAGTTTCAACTTAAGTGGAACTATTAGTGTATGGTAATATTACCACTTGGCTGGGAGTGAGCACTCTTTATTATGAAACATACCTCATATTAGAAATGATTATGTCTCAAGTATGATAAAAGTGCATAAAGTAGGCTAGTATATGTTAAGGAAATTAGTAGTAGATTAAGTGAAGAGGATAACTGATTGAAATAAATCATTTCTCAGTTCAGTGTAAACACTGCCATTAGCTACAGGAAACCCTCTTAACCTTTTGATGATAATCAATGAGCTCAGCATTTTTTGGTACTATTTTCCCCATGTACACTGTGACCTGGTTTGGCTTAAAAAATCAGAGAATTACATGTACTCAGCACCGTATACCATTAGCATTGCCCACTGGCCAAACAGACATGCTACAATCATACCTAGGTAGCCACATAAATGCTTTCTGAAAGACTGTGGGTTACCATGTGACTTACGCTGAAGTACTGCTTTGCCTCATAAATACCTTTCTGTGACTTTTTGGTGGAGACGCAGATAACTAGAAAGCACCAATTTTTTTTAATCCAAATTTTGGTTAAAAATGCTAAATAATTCCTCTGAAAGCAAAAAAAAGTCAATTACACATTAGTAATTGAAAAGCATACTGCGTCATATGTTAGCATATTCAATGAAAATATTTTGTCAAAATATTGGGGAAAGAATTGTTGTTTTCTCAAAATTCTGAGAAAAAGATGATTGAAAAATCTTTCCTAAATTTGACACACTATTTTACATTTACAATGAAAGTGTACATAGAAAAATTAATGCCAGCAAATTCTGTACAATGTGCATGTACTTCCAAGATTGAAATGTTGAAAAATAGTCTCCAATGATTAGCATCTTAATGCTTCAAGAAACAGAAAAAATCATTTGGGAAGGGAAGGTAGTTCCAGTGTTAAAGGTCTTATATAAATCCCTACAGAATTACTTGACTGATTTGCATTATTAAAGAATTAGATATCCATACACAGCTATCTAGTATATAGTACCCGAAAATAGTTCATTAGGTACTTATGCATTAAAGCAACCACCTTGGCACAAATTCGCAATATTTTATAGATGAAAATGTACTGGTGCAAGGTGGTGATTTTCGCACTTTTTTTTTAAAAGATTGATTCGCAAAATCAGTATTTATCGTAAGTCTGTACACATATTAACATATGAAAAGAAAACATACTTCAGCAGTATAAAATACAAATTTGAATTATTAAATAAGGATTATGTAATACATTAAAATATAAAAAACTGAAATTCTTCAAATTTTTCTGTAATTTTGTTATTTTATTCTTCTTCTAAAGTACACAGGGATCTGTTTTTGCTTAAAAAAAATCAGAGAATCGTAGACATTCAGCTTCGTGCAATCATCAGCAACAGCTGCCATTGAGGAAACAGATTTTCTCGTTATTTCCATTAGAAGATTTTCAGTAAAATTCTGCATTCTTTCAGACATTTTACTTGTTTCTTCCATTACTGGCAAATTTCAAAACCTCATATTTTAAAACTAAGGCAAAAAATATCATGATTTGTTTATAAAAACAATTGGAATTTCAAGTGCAGCAAAAAAGAATGAATACAAAAATGTCACCATTGCTTGACTGAAGGACTGTTATGAACATGGTTGCCAGAGTTTGGAACATTCTGTTTTTGCTGATTTGTGTTAAAATGAGGATAATATAAGATATTAATATAAGTACTGTTCATTATAATTAAAAATCTAACCGTAAAAATATTTGGTGATTTAAGAGAGTTAGAAGCTGACTCGGTTGACATAGCTCCAATTAACTTGGAATCCAATTCTGACTGAAAATATGATACTTGTAACGAATAGTATGCATTAGCATGAGCTCCAAAATCTTCAATTTTCTCTAAAGGAATCGACTGGTATTCAGGAGAAATTTCTTCTTTCAGAGAAGCTATAACTTCCTAGAAGTAAAGGAAAATATCTAATGCACTGAATAGTTTTTAAAGAAATAAAATATAAATACCAAATATAGCTCTGTTTATTCAAATAAATGACACATATGGAAATTTTAAGTATTCTTGACTTGCACATTTAAAACAAGCACCAATTTAATTATACAAAAATTAACAGCTATTTATTAATGTGTATTATAAGTTAAATTCAATAAGCAAAATGCTCAAATATATTTTGATACCTTTTCAGAATGAAGAATCTGATTACTTATAATAAATGAAAAACTTCTGAAAGGAGTTAATACACTATGAAAAACAGTTAATTTATCATAGATTACGATTAAAACTTAGAAACACAACTCAGATTTTAAAGTTCATTAAAAATAAAGAGTTAATATTGTACATAAAGTATGCAGACCTAACTATTTCAGATAACCGTGCACTATCAGAACTTTTCAACAACACTCAGTATTATATAATTAATTTAAATGCAATTAGAATTTTCCCCAGGTTCCTGGGTGTCATTTCTTTTAAATTTTACAATCAGCAATAGCATCTAATAACCACCACATTCGCAAATCAGAATGGTTTGTTTCCTCAAAATTCAGCATAAATTGTTTTACATATTTGAAAAATCTGATGTGGATACAACATGACGTTTTTGTACAGCCTACTAAATTATACACATTTTTCGCTGCACTTTGTTTAAACTTATTTTGTTGAATTATTCTAACTTGAATAACTGATCCATGTTAAAAATGATATCAAAAACTGCAAATTTTGATAATAAATAACATTAAAATCCCACTCAGTTTCTGTGATACAGGAGTAAAACACTTCCTATAATTTTATTTTCTCATAACAAGTATACAGCTTCCCCAAATATAGGTATAGGAGCCAGGAAATCACATTAAAATTTAGATTTTGCTATATTATTATTTTTTAAATTTGAAACTGTCCAAACATGAATATTTTCATCATTTAAAACACTTAATTGGAAATATATGTCCAAGACAAATGATTCCAAAATTACAGGCCAAGTAAGGTACTTTTAAGCCGGGTAAGGACTGGATGGGTGTATGTATATGTGTGTGTGTACATATATATACAATTCATAATAATTTATAATGAGAAAACTTTCCATATATCATCTGCAAGGAGAAAAAATTCAATTTAAAACCATGAATGAACAAAAAATTTTAGTCAGCATTTTAATTAGTATTTTCCAGACATCCTTTGTTTTACACATGCATATATGTATGCTTTTGGTATTCCTGATTGCAATTAAAAAGGAAGATGATAACTGGATGTTATAGTAGTCCCATGTGCAAAATTTCAATGTTCTATGGCTGATCTTTTTGAGTTAGAGATACACATGTACATACCTATGTACAAATGTCACAAAAAAATTACCTCTTGAATCCACTTTATAATCCCTTTTGGAGAAAACACTCGTTTATACCATCCATACATATGGCAAGCGAAAAAATGTCTAAATAGATTCGGGAACAGTCAGAATGGATATTTCCACTGAAATATGACACCTGAAATTTTTTATAATTACAATACTTCCTTTACTTCAAGCAAGGAAGTAAAAATATACTTTAGAATTAATGTACACTGTTGGTCACAAAACTGCTGGTTACAGCCGAATGCAAGGCGGAAACCTCGTAGTACAAAACATCATCAGAGAAAATAAAGCAAAGAGAAAACATCGCAGTTCTAAAACATCATAGTTACAAAATATCATCGTCATTGAAAATTTGGTGGTAGAAAATAAAGTACCTACAAATCATCCCATGACGATAACATCACAGACATGCGTTTTTCAGGCTTTAATAATTGTAAATGGATATTCACATAATGATTTATGACAGCAAGGTGGAAAGAAGGATAATTTTTACTTTCATATTTTTTATTAATTAATAATTTTTAAAAAATAAGAAATTTTAACAAAAGAAATAATTTTCACTATAAGAGTATCAGATTAACATAAGTGAAGAAAATTTTTTTATAGATAAGTTCATGCAGTTACTCATCTTTCTTTTTCAGATTATTCTTTTTATGTAAAATTACCAGTAAAAGAATAATTTATTAATGACTTTTGTTAGTTAACTATGTCAGTTTAAAATTCTATTTAAGTGCTATAAGTTGCATTAATTTTCTATGCCTAAGATTGAATTTTATATTTTCATCAAATATTTATTAGTTAATAAAAAATACAATAGTAAAAATTTTCCTTCTTTCCATCTTGCGCTCACAAATCATTATGCGATTTTTTATAATTATTAAACAAACATTAGATTATACAATTATTAAAGCCTGAAAAATGTAAGTTTACAATGTTATCAGCATGTGATGATTTGTAGGTACTTTATTTTCTACCATGATATTTTCAACAACGATGGTTTTAAACTGTGAAGTTTTTTAACCGCTTTATTTTCAACAACGATATTTTGTACTATGTTGTTTTAGAACTGCTATGTTTTCTCTTTGCTTTATTTTCTCCTACGATGTTTTGTACCGACATTTTCGTCTTGTGTTGCTTCCTCCGCGATGTTTTTGGCGGACACAGAAACTACTACACCAAGAAGGAATGCAAACAGGAGAATTTCATTTTTGTACACACACAGTTTAATGAGAGGAGACCTGATTAAATTTGCACCTAATTTAGGGTACAAAGCATGCAGAACTCAGTACACACAGCTGCCCCTCTGGCACCAAAAAGGGCTTCAATCCAGCTAGGCTTCAAGTCAAACTGAGATTGGATGACAAATGCGGTACTTCATTTCATATGGCTTCAACTTTACGCCAGAATTCATCAATCATAGTTGCTGACGAGTGGTAGCTTGCCAGTCTCGGAAAGACATGATACAGATTCTCAACTGGTGACAGATCTAGACAATGTGCTGATCATGGCTACAGTCGAACTGCCACTGTATCGAGGAACATGAAGTCATGCATTACTTACTGACAGATGGCGTCACACAGGCCTCAAAGATAGGGCACAGCTATGGGTCTTTAATAAGTCAGCAAAATAACAGTGAATGCTCATTACTAGCAGTGGGAACAAGATGTGACTAGGATGAGCACCCAGTGGAACACTGTATTAGAATGGCAGGTGCTGGGTTTGTATGATGATGACCAATGCAAGCTGGCAATGTTTGTTCTCCTTGGTGCCTCCACATGCCCATCATGATATTGCACGCAGAACAGGGATTCATCTGAAGACAACGTGGTGCCACTTTTGGCCAGTATGATTATTCGTTGCAACATGGTTGGTATGTCTGCCTCTGCTGCAACATCAAGGGAAGCTGCAAGAACGGTCACTCTGCTGACTGGAATTTGTGGTGCTGCACATAACATTGCACTGCCCACGTGGACAATTGTCCTGCACAAAAGGCATATTTCTGACTGAAGGTGGTGATAGGTTTATTCTCGGTGGAGGCTGAAGGTGTTATTGGCCCAGGGCTGCTAAGATCCAGTATAGCATTTAATATGGCTCTCCTGGGCCCATTCATTCTATATGCACTTGTCAGTCATGAGATCCTGTTACACAAAAAACTTACATTAAAATGCAAGTTCTAAATAAGAAACCCGCTATGCAATCTTCCCATTTATACACAATTTAGGTGGCATTATTGAAACCTGTATTGCATATATGTGATAGAATTCTAATTATTTTCATCTCTTAGCATTTCATGCAAATGATATTCATTGCATGCCTTAACAGCCTTCACAGTAATACAAAAAAAGATCAAAAGCACACTGCATCAACAGGTTATGGTGCCTTTATTTTTTCAACCAGTGGTTAAAGGTCATATTTCCACCTACAAAAATGCTTTAATGATTCAAATATTCGTATTTTGACATTTTTTAATTTAAAAAATTGATTCTGCATAAATTTCGAAATCAAAATTTTTATATCCATAATCCAAAGTTCCTATAAAAGTTTATATGTATTATAAATGAAATACAATTGAATATCAGGCATAAAAATATATGGTACTTGCGCATTATTCGATCGATTGTGAAACTGTTACATGAAGCAGCATGATTTAGTGCAAATTATGGATAAGCCTAATGTCACAATCCACTCCTATCATCTGCACTTTCATTACATGCACTTACACTTGACTCTTGTTAAGCCATTTTTTTTTCTTTTTATTAACAAGGGTATAAATTAATAGTTATTGCTATATATATATATATATATACATATTGTTTCATTAGAAACTAATTGGTAAAGTTGAATAAAATAAATTATCTTCCGGCAATGCTGCAAGAAATGAAATATGAATTCAACAAATACAATATTATTATCTTATTGATATAAAGCAAATTATAATTTAAAATTATGTAAATTCAATTCCAAATAAAATAAAATGTTAATTACTGCTGTAACTAATTTACAATATCATTCAAATTCAGAAAACGTAAGTAAATAAAGTGCAAACATGTAAATACATCGCAATCCTAAAATTTTACCTTAAAAACTTTAAAAAAAATTTTAAAACTTAATTCGCATAAAAAGAATAATCGTTGAGCAGGCAGGGGTCAGCCAGAATCTTGTCAAGGGGAAGTTACCACAAAACCTAACTTTTCAGTCACTCAATTCGCGTTTCATCACCCATATTGGCATAGGTTAAGAATTACACAAAACCGAAAGTAATGCAATATTAAAATGAGAAAGTTAATATTCAAGGAATTTAGAAACAAAATCGACTAACATAATTATTAATTAAAAGTACAGAGCCAAAGTAATTTAGAATCCCAAACCAAAAGTAGTGAAATGTTAAAATGAAAAATTTAATAGATAAGGAATTCTCCAGAAATTTTAGAAAGCAAATCCACTATAGGAAAGAAAATCATTAATTAAAAGTACATAGCCAAAGTAATTTAGAATCCCATACCTATATAGGTACTTCCCCGATACGAATTATGGATGCAAATCAAACTTAAAAAAAAAAAAAAAAAAAACTAATTCCAACATCGCAAAAAAATTGCAATAACAGTAAATGAAAAACGATGTAAAAATAAATACAATGTAAATTAATAATACAAAAAAGGCAAGTAAATATTTTCGATTTAACTTGCTAGGTTACCACATTATTCTACTTTTAATTTTGCTAAACAATGTAAGGTTGAGTAGTTTGTAGCTGCTAAATGTATAAACAGAGGGTGCTTACTATGTAACTTTGAGTAGTGCTAAGCTGCTAATTGTGTTAGGTATTGTAAAAATGTAGCTGCAAACTGTTATAGGATTATAGAAGTGGAAGTAATGTGTGATAAATGATGTAAATGTTTCCAAATTTGAAAAATAAGTATGAAAAGAAAAACTGATAAAAATTTTGATGAATTTAACTAAAATTTAATTAAAACTGAAGTTAAACATAAGTTAAATTAAAACTAACTAAATACTGGCCAAGGGCAAGGAAAAATTAGGCATAAAAATCTTCACTCAATTCGAGCTATAATTGAGTCTATTAATAAAAGGAAAGAAGCCAGTATTGATTAAAGAGAAAAATACAGATTTACATAAGAATTAAATCCACTAACTCTTCAAAATCCCGAATTACCCTCCAATTAAGGTTTAAGGTAATCATACCATAAAGAGTCAATAAATTAAACAGAAAAGTTAATGTCTGCCTTTCTAATGTAGAAATTAATTGTGCTGAGACCTGTTTATTTACTTGTGGACTGTGCAAAAAAAGGGGGGACAGCTCTATATCTCCCACTCTACTGGGCTGATCGACAAAATTCAACTTGCGTTTTGCATGTCTTGAAAGCACGAATTAGCATATGTATTAGATTTATATACAGTATTGCCCTAATATAGGTATTTTGACACAAAACCGGACTTGACATGCCAATGTTTTTCCATATTTTGATTCTACGACTCAAATTATGCCAAACTGCCAAATTTTGTAAAAATTGCATAAGTACTTTTTAAAAAATTAGCTCTCAAAATTTTAGCTCCTCAATGTTAATTGAATTTGATATATATTTATTAATATATATTTTTTAAATTAAACTTACTTGATTCCTCCTTCCGGAATTCAAAATTTTGGCTTAATCCAAATATAGTTCGCATATTTTTTGTGATTTATTCTTAAAATTCGTATTTTTAAGTATTTTTTATAATTTGCCCTAAAACATTTTGTATTATAAGATATAAAATTTTTAACATCTTGAAGTAGATGTATTTTTAGGCACACTTGCAAAAAATTAAGAGTTTTCATTCAAAATTTTTTAAGTTACACATGAATTTACATATTGCTGCATTCTGAAATTTGGCATTTTCAATATAAGCGATAGATAATACGAGAACGTGATTTACGCACTTTATTAACATTTGAAAGAATGAACGTTGGATCTTTTTTCCTCTCATGCATCAATGAAACAAAAGGAAAGTAAGTACGTTACTATAATTCCGCCAATTAAATTATTCTTGGCACAAGCTGAAAAAAATGCATCAAGATAAATTTTTTAATTTCTCTGCAAATTTCGCACCAATTTTTTACAAAATTTAGTATTTAGTCATAGAATCGAAATACAGTAAAAAAATTGTCATATCATTTAAGAAAAACTCCAATTCTGTGTCAAAATAGCTATATTAGGAAATTGCTATATATAAATCTAGTAAATATTCTAAGTCACATTTTCAAGACATGAAAAATGCAATTTCAATTTCGTCAATCGGCCGAGTAGAATGGGAGATACGGAACTGTCCCATTTTTTTGGGAGGGGAGGGGAGGGGAGGGGAACATTACTTTATTATTTCTTTTTCGCAACCATTTTTCACACAACTTCCATTTTTACAATCCTATAAGAGTTTGTGGCTATATTGTTATAATACCCCGCACAATTAGCAGCTTCCCACTACTTAACTTTACATAATATCAGCACCCACTGTTTACACAATTAGCAGCTACAAACTTCTCAACCTTACATTGTTTAGCAACATTTTAAACTAGAATAAAATGGTAACATAGCAAGTAAAATCGAAACTATTTACTTGCCCTTTTTTGTACTATTTATTTAGATTGTATTTATTTTACATTGTTTTTCATTTGCTGTTCTTGCAACTTTTGTGATGTTTAGAATTAGTTTTTTTTTAGTTTATTTTGATTTGCATGCACAATCCATGTGGAGGTTGTACCGATATAGGTTTGAGATTCTAACTTACTTTGGCTATGTACTTTTAATTAATAATTATGTTTCCTATAGAGGGTTAGCTTTCTAAATTTCTCGAAAATTCCTTAAATATTACATTTCTCATTTTAACATTTCATTACTTTTGGTTTTGTGTAATTCTTAATCCATGCATATATGGATAACAAAACATGAATAATTAAGGAATTAGGTTTTGGGGCAACTTTCCCTTGACAAAATCTGTCTCCTGCCTGCTCACCAATTATTGACTTTATGCAAATTAAATTTAGTTTAAAAAAATTTTTCAGAGGTTTTAAGATAAAATTTTTGAACCGTAATATATTTTTTCATGTGATTAGGTTTTGGGGCAACTTTCCCTTGACAAAATCTGTCTCCTGCCTGTTCACCAATTATTGACTTTATGCAAAATAAATTTAGTTTAAAAAAATTTTTCAGAGGTTTTAAGATAAAATTTTTGAACCGTAATATATTTTTTCATGTAGTTACATGCTTTTCCATGTATTTACATACACCTTATTTACTTATGCTTTTTGCATTTGAACGATATTGCAATTGAGTTTGCAGCAATATTTAATCATTTTATTTTGTTTGCAATTGAATTTACATAATTTAAAAATTTAATCTGCTTTATTTGAAAGAGATAATATTGTATTTGTTAAATTCACACATACATATATTTGCATTTTTAAAAAAAGGAGGAAAAAAACTGAGTTTGTAGTCTGTAGGATCACATTTGTGACTGCATCTGGTTTATTTGCAAATGACAGAGAATACAGATTTGTCGAATAGAGAAAAGAACAGCTGGATATAACTGACAAATCAGTAACAGAGTGGGTCACATGCAGAAAGCCCATACTTATAACATTCTAAACAGAGCTTCAGGTAATACCGGAAGGCCTAATGATACAGCATAAAATGCCGAAAGCCTTTTTTATATAGGGGGGGAGCAGGTTGAATAATTCCACAGCATTGGCTATTTAGTGGACTGTGCAGAATGATTAGAAGAGTTTTACTGCCAATATACTATGATAAATGTTCATACATGTGCTTACAATATAAACTAACAATCGTAATAAACGGGAATATGAACCAATCACGCAGAATAAGAATGCAAATTATTAAAATCCTAGTAGAAATTCAAACATATTTAGTCTGTGGGTGGCAGGAAAAGAATGTAGAATGTATCGAAATTTTCTACCCATTCCAAATTCTTTGACAAACAGAACGATGTGCACCTGTCTGTACTGGCAGGAACCAAAGGATATGTTAATGCAGAGAAAGGGGAGAAGAGCTATTTCCGGGAGTATGATTCACCAAAAAGGAGTATGATTCATTTAAAAAAAGTACTAAAAACAAAAGACAAGTTTTTTAGGGAAAAAGCACCTATAAGGGGCTTTATAATTTATTTTCAAATATAAGGACTTATAAGCACTTGTAGGACTGCTACATAACATGCTCACTAATGACACACTTTGGAAATTATTATCCGATTGTTTTAGATAATTTGATAATAAACCAAGGTGAAGTATATACTAAATAAGCTGTGCTATCTCAAATAGCAAAAATACTTGATCTCTTAGGTCTGAAAGTACTAATCATAACAGGAACTTAAGTGTTTTTGCAATAATTATAGTTCTTAAAATTAAACTGGTGCGATGCCCTTCCGTTAAAGGAAAATGCTGAGTGGAAAGCCTTTCTTAATTTCTTAAAGGGCTGTAAACCTTATCAGTGTCCAGAGGTGGGTTCTGAATGAAGAGTCTAAGAATGTAGAATTACATGGCAGTAGCACATGGAGAGGTCATTTATGTTAAATCCATCAAGTCTTATGGTGACTCTGAGGTTAAATTTCTCATTGGTAAATCCAGGATACCACTTTTGAAGTGTATCCCTGCACCACATCTCAAAATATGCACTGCTGTACTTAATTGATGAGTCATAAATGCCCTAAAACTAGGTTTGTAAAACCTTTTTCTGGACAGACAGTATCTTTGTATTGGTATGATTAAGAAAGGACAGTAAAGATCTCAAAACATTTGCTGGTAACTGAATATCAATGAATCAAAATTTAACTGTGGTTGAATAATGGTATCATGTACCTTCTAAACAGAACCATGCAGATCTCATATTAAGAGGTACTGATCCAGTCAAACTTCAACCGTGCAAACTGTGGTGGTACGATCCCCCATTTCTATTACAGCCTGTGGTGATTGCCAAGGTAAGTACCCCTTCAAAGGAACGAGGAACTATTTCTTTGTGAATCAAAACCACCAGTAATAAGCAAAATATGTGCACTTAATACTAAGTCTTTAGATGCCCTCAGTGAATATTCATGTTACAACAAATTGCTAAGAGTAGAGGCTTGGTGCAAGAGATTCTCACATAACACCAGGCATCCACTGTATCCTACCTGTGCAACACTGACAACCACAGAACTTCCTAATGCTTTATTGTGTTTTGTGAAAAATGTTCTTCATATGTGACAGAAATCCAGGGCTAGAAAAGGGTATTCTTATTCCTAATGGTAGTAAACTATTGAACTTGTGTCTGTTTTTGGATCATGATGCAATACTCATGATCCAAAAACAGAAGTGGGTGGCAGACCAAAAACAGTGAGTTAAGTGAAATGAAACAACCTCCTACTGTTCTGACAACTAAACATAATATTACTGCAATTACGATTAATTACTACCATGTTCTTTATCTCTAATCAAATGCTGAGACAACACTATCACTTAAAAGAAGCAAATTTTGGATCGTTTTTGCAAGAAATGTAATTGAAAAATTATATTTAAATGTAAAATTTGTAAAAGGGTTAATTCTTAGTCTGTGCAGCAAAAGATAGCCGATTTATCAGCTATGAAAGTGACCACATCTACAGTTTTCGCTACAACATTTTGTTTATTTCACTAAAGCCTAGCACTTTGTAAATGATTTAAGAAGTGCAGCATTTTATATCAGCGCTTAAGTGCCTTATTGCAAGGTGAAGTAAACTCCCAAATATTTTCAATGACAATGGCAGAAATTTTATGGTTCCTCACAGTTAAAAGCAATTCTAAAATCTTTATTTAAGGGTAAGAATGAGGAAGAAATGAAAATTTATTTAGCTACTGAAAAGGCCTAAAATAGCACTTTAATCCTTCTACTCCTTACCTTTGGAGACTTATGCGAAGTTAGTGTAAAATCCCTTAAATATGACTTGAAGTGTGTGGTAGGAAAAACAATTTTAACTTATGAAGAATTTTTGACTCTATTCAAATGGAATCTGGTCTTAACCCCTGCCCTCTTTGCCCCACTTCAAATGATACAAAGGCATTGACAGCTGTTCACTTTTTTATTGGCTCATCTTTAATTGCTTTACCCAAACCTAATTTTATAGATTTTCCTACAAATTGGTTGAGTAAATGGAAATAGTTCAGGAAGTAACTGAAAATCTTTGGGAAAAATCATCTGAATCATTACCCAAACTTTTCCGAGTCACAGTGCCTTTCTTCAATTAAAAGTATGACTAATCATAAGTAAGAGGTAAAAATAAATAAAACTCGAGTATCTTCATTAACATTACATTAAAAATTAATGTAAATAACTGCACATTTTCTCAAACGAGGAATTAAACTGGACATGGCCACCCTCATTTCCTATTCCACGTTCAGTTTTGCTCTATACTTGCTTTTTATTATAGTGACAGCCTAAATCCCAGCTTCACACAAACATGACGTTGAAAAAGGAATTAAAATTCACTAAGTCTTATTATTTACAAGGGGATATTTATCTTTTTATTGAAATCCGAAATTCTGTCAATTCCATGCTGCCAAATTTTGCTTTCAAACTGTTGTCGTTAAATAAGTTGATAAGATTCTCTTCTTCCTCAGAAGTACATTCAGATAGAGCACTAGTGCTAAATGGATCTTGAATCCATGCAAACCTGAAATTTTAATTTTGACATTAATTTCTCAAACCAGATAATTAGCTATAAGTACCCTTCAAACATGGTTTATATCTTGAGAAAGATCAAGTTCATTTCATGCCAAAAACTGCTGAAATATTAAAAACCAATCTTTGTCTGCATCTTAATTTTCTTTGCCATAATTTGAGTCTTTTACAAAAGGTGATATTTTTTCCATTCACTTAAAAAGGTGTAAATTTTTTCCATGCTCAGAGAGATTAAGGAATTCAACTTTTCAAAAATCTTGCATAAATATGACAGTTTTGTCAAAAATTGGCATCAATAACATCTTCTGCATCTTCGTATCCTTTTCCTTGAAGGAAAATAAAAATTTCTTGCCACAATTCAAAGGTATCTGACAAGAGATTACCACACGAGAACCACTGAGCACTGCTATAGTACAACAAAGACCATTCCAGTTCCCATAACCTCACACAATTTGTTTTAAAAAAAACTTGCTTTCAATGAGATTTTATATAGTTTATGTTGTCTAACACACATTCTAATACCTCATTTAGTGCAGGATTTGGATGCTTTGGCACAAACGCTTCACTATGAATAATGCAATAGGTCCACAGTGCATTTGGTAATTTGCTTTGAATAAGTACCTGTAATTCTCCATAGCAGTCACACATCGAGCGAGCTCCATCAGTACAAATACCAATACACTTAGGCTAATTCGAATTACTTTCAGATATGAATGTATCAAGCAACAGGTTCTAAGCTTTTACTCCTGCAATGATATTTTTAAAAAATAGGTCTTTAATATTGTTATCTATAAGGCATACATACCATATCAAACGTGCATCCTTATTGTTACTCATAGCGTCATCTAGCTCCAACCCAAATTCCATTCCTTTGATGTTTTCAAATAATAGATCATTCTCTGATTAATTGTGCTACTACGGACAAGGGCACTTTTAAACGCAGCTTCTCAGCCGGCTCACCAGCCATGATGTTCAACAAATCTACAGCAGCTGCTAGGATAAGTTCTTCTCTGATGGTATGAAGCTTCTGTAAACCACCTCGTAAGCATTGTTTGGTATTGATGCAGTCTCAAAAAAATTTTTTTGTTGCTGTGGTTTCAGTTTTTTAACTTGCTGGCAAAAATATCACGAGGTTTGAAAACCATGCTATGATAATTAATTTCTAAATTGTGCTTTAATTTACTTGAAAAGCATATACTCCGCTGCCAAAACTTTCATAGTGGTAGCTTTTCACCATTCATTTCTGTTTATGTAAAACCAAACTCTAAGTAACCATAATCATATTTACGATATTTGCATTTCTTCACGGTCATGCCACTGGTTGAAGACATGCTTTCTTTAAGAGCGCTATTATGTTTACTCCTGTTCAAAAATCATTTCAACACCAAAGACACAAGAGCAAAAAATCATAAAAGTATTTATCAAACACATCAAACAAGTAGTAATACAACTAAATTACTACTACATGAACTAAATTATATCACTGTCTGTTTACATGAAGTGCTGAATTGAATTTTACAAGACTTAGATTAGGAGTCAGCTGACTGAATCGAGCCAGCAGCACTTGCTTATATGCTTTCTGCAGGATCTTCCAGAACAGTCTATATCAGAAGTGAAAGCTCTAGGCATCCTGGTGTGTCTATACTACCGGCTAACCTAAGCTGAGAATACTGGATACAATGTATGTGTCTGCTGTAGATTATAGTTCTACCATTTCAAGATATCATATTGTAAAAAATGTGCTATGAAAAGTAAATATTCTTGAACAAAGAGAACTGAATGAAACACATGTGTGTAATGACAAATTACATTGCACCCAGCTTTTTATTTAAAAATTTACTAATAAACTATCAATCATTTGATGACAAAGTCATCTTCTTTCTTGACATTATTGGAGATAATGCAATTTCCAGCAAGCCTGACTTAACCTCACTGTTGATGAGAAAAGCAATTCTAGCATTCATTCACTAACTTAAAAAAAGATGGTGTCTACTTCATCTTTGATTATGTGTAGAATTTAAAAATCTCATAAGGGTTTGGAAACTACTACACAGTTTTGCTACGATTATTGTTGTGAATATTTTTGTCAAATTACAGGAGAATTTTCCTAATAAATCCAGTAAACAAATTGTTACTTTTGCTGATTTGACTGGCATTTCTATAATAAACATAAATCAAATGAAATACGACCCGACAGAAAATGGTGGATTTTCAACTCCAAGGAAGAAATGACCTGAGAGCCAGTACACCCAACCTGAATCAAATAACTTCAAAAGCTAACTTTAGCAACAATATGAAGAAAAGTTCAGTTTCTTTTAATGGAATGAGTCTTGAAAAGGTCGTTCTAATCTTGTATGTGTTCTCAGGTTAGATTGTCGTCAGGTATAAGTATGATCATATGCTGCAATCGTGAAGCTGCAGCTTTGCCAGCTCATGTTCACAATATTCTGCAGCTGTGACTTTACTTTTATACATGAAGAAGTGAAACAAACCACACACACACACACAAAAAAAAATCTAGGTATTTTTAGCTCCTCACTTTGTTTTTTGTTTAGTTAAGCACTTTTTTTTGCTTAGTTAAGTCTTGGTTTATCTAATTATGAAGCTATTACAATATTTCGTGGCTCTCCGCAAAGAGGCCACGGTGTACAGTTTGGGAACCACTGGTATAAATAAAGGAAGGAGATTTAGTTTTAGTAAAGGATTCAGATAACTATTCCCAATTAAAGGGGCATTTAGCATGGAATACTAAAATTCATTCAAGTTAAGATAATATTATTCGATATGCGAGACTTAAAAGACAAAAGTGGCACCTAGAAAGGACCAATGACAAAGGTTATACTTTTGCCTTTTTTATTGAGAAAGCTTCTGCTACTGAATTCTTTTATTCACAGTTAATTATCAAGTTTTGAGTATTACTGTATAATCATCATCATCATCATAATCTCTGAGTGTTGTAGTTATAATTTATAAAATTTAGTTTTATAGCACTGTATTTGATATAGCTTGTGTCTGTAAATTTAGTATTGAATCTTTAACATTCAAGGCCTAGTGGTATGTTGATGCCAGAGGTGCCATCTACGAAGAAAAGGGTAATATTTTCATGTTCTAAATGCACCAAAAGATTATGCCGACGCTTGTTTTGTAACACAGCCCCACGGCCAGTTTCATTTAGTGATACAGTTCACGATGGTGTTTCATTTTTTGTCTAAATATAGCATAAACTGAACTGTTGGCAGGCTCATATGGTGTCGGATAATGATATATTTGATAAAATTTACCATAGGAAGAGTTCGGAAGGCTCCCAAATGTATTCTATTTGTTGCTATGGTTCGGACGGGATCCACCTGTTAAAAAAAAGAATATATAGAGCACTAGTACAGTCACAACTTGTATTAAAATTCAAAGTCTTAAATCTGCTAATATTAGCCCAATTATACTATATGAGGTTAAATAAATAAAAAAATTAATAAGCATCTTCCCAGCAATAACATGCTGATCACAAAATAATAGCAACATATGCCCATTGTAAAGTGTTCGCAGACTTCGCTTACTCCCAGAGTCTCGGTGATATAAAAGATAAATATGCCAAATTTCAAGATTAGATAATATTTAGAGGTCGCACTCTGACGTTTTATAAAAGAGGACAAAAATTACAATTTTTTTTTATGTTAATTACTTTTACTGGGGAAACTAGAAATCACAAACTTAAAATAATATTTAAACTAGAAATTAAGTTCAATAGGTAGTATGATAGGTAAAACATGTTAAATTAATCAACTTTAATGAACTTTGCAATCCCTTCTTTTGTTCGCTTGGTAAAATTTTTTTGTAATGCTGTACTACATTCAACAAGAATTGTTTTTGTCATTCATCTCTGACCAATTCATTAAATGTTTTTTAGCGGAGTAATTCCTCTTTCTGCAGTACCACTGACCACCTTCAGAGCAGTCAATGGCATCTTAGAGAATCACCGCAGTATTCTGTTACGTTATGGATCCATGCAATTCAAAGAACATAAAAGCTAATCCAATGTTTGTTTCTAACAGATACCAAAGCTGTCTCTTAGCAACTGTAAAGTCTGCTTCTGAATAAATGCTCAGAAGCTGTAGAATATCCAAATTAGTCTTTGGAGCCCATTGACTTGAAATTAACCTCATGCCAAAAGTGAACATATATGAGGCTGATAAAATGTGCAACTTATTTCATTCCTTTCAATTCTTGTTGACGAATATTCAATCATTTTGTGAAAAGGGCAATTTTAATTACAAATGTTGCCTTTGCCATTCACCTTGCTTGCTTGCCACCTTGCCCCTGAGATCCTAAAAGTGGTAATTTTGAGACCAACTTCCTAGGTACAGGATTGAGAATTGTAATTACTCTTTGTAGTCTTCTCCTGGATGAATTCTGTCTTTTAGGGCATTTTTGACGTAGTTAATCATTTTCACTGTCTGTTCTTCTAGAAAGCCTTGAAGCCTTCATCTAACAATGTCATATAGGAATTCTTATCAAGTCAAGCCCACAGATTTTGGAACTTCTGAAAAATCTGGATGTCAGGACTACTTGATGGTATGCCACAGATGGCAAGGCAACCACAACAATGTTCATCTAAATTATCTTTCATTTCTGGTACATGCCCCTTGTGTGAGTCCCATATTAGATGCTGTAATACATTAGTACAAAGCACTTTAACATAAGAAATTTAACTATGAGAGTGAATCCAAAAATAAGTTTTCTGCCCAGTTTTCCCCATGAAATTGAACAGCAATGGGGGAACAAGACAGTGGTAGAACACTAATGACACCCATACACCACTGGGTATCGTTCGACCATGATCAAGCAGATGGTCCTGTCGCAAAGCCAGCACAAAGCAGAGATGAGCTTCTTCTCTGCCTGGTCCAGGTAGATATGGAGAGAAGGTGCATTTAGAATTCATGGACAAAGGAGGAAGTCAGAGTGGTTGTCTACTGTGAATGGGCAAGTGGAGTATCGGATGAAGAAATCCATAACCACATCAAAGTCTATGGGCCAGATGTGATGTCGACAAAAATGCTGCAGGGATGGTGCCACTAATTCAGTGAGGGGCATCAGCAAGTGCAGGACAGACCAAGATCTGGACGGATGTGAATGGCCACTGCAGACGAAAATGTGAGGATGATGGATAACATGATTAAAGTGAAACAGCATATCACCATCAATGATGTAGCAGGAAACTTGAAATCAGACATACAAGAGCTCATAAGATCATCCATGACGTTCTTTAAACCGGAAAGTGTCATCACAATGGATGTCCCAACAACTGATCTCAAACTACGTGGAACAACACTTGGCAGCCAGCCTAGAACACCCGGTGCAATACCATCGTGATGGCAATGAATTTCTGGTTACGACGAGTAATGAAACGTGAGTCCACCACTTCCCAAATCGAAGGCCACATTTATGGAGTGGAAATATCTATCATCGCCTGTCTGAAAGAAGTTCAAAACAACTCCCTCTGCTGGTAAGGTGCTCTTCACAGCTTTCTGGGATGCCCAAGGAGTATTGTTGCTGGACTTTCTGAAGGCTAGAACCATCAATGCTAGATGGCACAGGCCACACCGAGGCTATTTAAAAAAAGCAGCCTGTCCTTCTCAGATCTAGCATTCTGTTGTTCGATGGCAATGTGAGACTACACTCAGTGACGACAATGCAAAACCATATTGAAACTCTTGGTTGGGAGCACCTTAACCATTCACCATCCAGTCCTGAACTTGCAACCAATGACTTCCATCTGTTTCCGGCTTTGAAGAAGAATCTTGGCAGAAGGCACTTTGGAAGCAATACTGAAACCGCAAAAGCCATTCAACGCTTCTTCAATATGCAGAGCCCTGATTGTTTCTCTGGAGGGCTTTTTTTGAAGCTTACAAAGCAGTATAACAAATGTCTGAATGTACTTGGCAATTATGTGGGAAAAATAAAGTCATCTTTAAAGTCTGTCCACACTCGCCAGGGGAAATTTACTTCTCGATTCTCCCTTGTAGCTTGAGATAAACGTAATCAATATGTGCAAACCCTAAATATTATCCACTCTTCTCTTGGCATATCTTTTGCATCTCTAAAGACTTGGTGTACGCAAAGTCATATAAAAATCATATCTTTAGAAAAATTAAACATCCAAGCCAAAAAAAAAAAAAAAAAAGGATTTCTGTAAAACTAATTGACAATTAAGTTACATGCACAGTTTCAGAGATGCCCCAGCTTCGCCCATCAGCCTATTTTTTGAGAAGAGAAAGAGGGTCCTTTTTCAGTTTTGTGATATTTTTTAAACTTTGACGTGTGATATTCGATTTCTGTGATATTTTTTAAACTTTGTTTAGCTTACAATAATTATAATTAGTTGTGTCTAACAAATGATGGATTGCAAAAAAATTTGTGTCTTTACAGTTTGTAACTGCTTTTAGAAATGCATGTTATATTGATTCTCTTGTATTTTGCCATCACTTTTGAAAATAAATTCATACTACTGTTGCAGAGATAAGAGAACAAACATGTAATCAATTAATAACACTGATGAGGATTATTCAGATCTGGAATTCAAAACATGTGAATCTTCTGTAAATGATTCCTATAGCTGTGAAATTTCTCTAGGTGATAGTTTTATGGCAAAATTATTTCAGTTTAGTCAAGGAAGAAACTTTTATGAAATCAAATGGGAAGATTCTTCATTTATTCCACACTGGTTACTAAAAGTCCATAGTCACTTAAATACTGACCCCCATCATTGGCCAAGTGGCTTAGATGGCTGAATGCTGGTCGTTTAGACCCAAGTTTGATCATACAGAAACAAGCTCAATAAGTGGTTAATTCTTTCCCTCGATGTAAAGACAGACAATTTACATCCATGCCTTCTCCAAGATTCGAACTCAGGCCCTTTGATACGGCAATCAAAATCCCCACTTTCCTATGTGGGCGGTGTAAGGAATAAAGTTTCATGTTAATTTTTACATTTTTGCATTGCATGTTGCACCAACAATAAGGATTAAGGAAAAGCCGTAACCTAAACATGTACAGATAACTTCTATGGATAAGTAGATAATAACAAATAATTACATTACATAGTTAGATACCCTTAGTCATAATAGATTTACACGGTTACTGTTACAAATTTTTATTTCTTAAAAAAATATTCATTAAAAAGCATTAAGCACATTTAAAGCATTTATAAGTTATGATACTGACTCTAAAATGATTAGTATACACACATTAGAAGCTGCAAAACATTTGTTTTGTAGAACAAAATATTTATGCATTTTTTAAATTTAAAAATGTTCCTGATATTTTAGCTAATTTACATCAATTTCCTTCTCCTTAGCATCTTTTCGAAGTTTGTTTCAATAAGCAAACAGATGTTTCCACTAGTCTCTGCTTCCTCTCCTAATTTGTTAATGTTTGGACAATGTACCTTTGAAGAATAATTTTATCTCTCTTTATAAAATCAGTTTCTGAGTTTTCTCTTCATTTTATAATTTGCAGATTTAATTAAAGATTCCTGTTATTCTAAATAACTGCTTGTACTTGGAAAGTATAGAAGAAACTGCTAATTTTATTTCCTTACTAATATGAGAACTGAGAATAAATATGAAAGGATATAAAGTCATAGCCTGTGCCACAGCCAGTGTGGCAGTTTTTAGAATTTTGTAAAGCACTGAGCAAGTTTAGGGATGGCAAAATTTTTAGAACTTAGGACAGGTATGGTGGATTGAGACATACAAGATGAATCTTAACAAATTGTTGGCTTCCAGTTTTTTTGCTTCAGTGCTTATGTCTCTTAGTGGAAAGTTAAGAAAATAAACGCGTTAAAAGAAAGCGATCAAAACAGAAAATTCAAACAATTTTGTTTTCACTATTCTTCCAAAATAATTCATCAAGAATTTCTTATAAAACCCATTGACGACGTGCTAATACCACGACACTTTTTATTTCATCATGTTTTTCTGAAAATTGTAAGTCTATAAATCTTGTCTTCAAACACTTCCAAACCTTATGAGGTTAAGGTCTAAAATCCAAAAGAAAAATTATCCTTACCAAATCTGTAAAAGTAAAAAACTATATTTTTGAAAAAATATTTCAGAAAAGAAAAATGTAAAATGAATTTTCAAGCCTATACTGATACATATTTAAATATTCTGAAACAATTACATGTGAAAAAAATTTAATCTAGAAAGAATATAACAGACAACAAACTAAATTAATTTAAAATAATTACAGCAGCTTTCATTATTTCTAAGAAGTATTTTGGAAACTGTGCTTTATAGCATTTATTACCTTGCTTATTATTTCAGAATAAAAATATTCAATTCGCCAAAATGGAAAGCAGCGTCACCTTAAAATATGGCAGTAAAAAATAAAAAGGTTTTATTTCACTGTTATTCCTTAAATATAATTTTAATATATTATTATTATTGTGATATTTATCAATGTTACAATGTTTGTAAAAATTCGACAAAAATTTGCAAATCTCTGAATAAAAAATTTTGTGTACAAAGTAATCTTGAAATCACCAGAATGTTTGTAAGTTGCCAAATTTAGCACTGCATAATAAAAGAACTCACATCCCCAAAAGGGAAAAGTTGTTTTTGATTTAATATTTTATGAGCTCTTCATTCGCAAAAAAAAAAGAATTATTTAAAAATGTTTCATGTTTCAACTGAGGCAGGGCCTCATGCCTAAAATTCAAATACACACCATTTATGTTAAGAAGTAGAAAAGATTTTAAACATTAACCGATTAAATACATATTTGTCAATGCATCACCAAAAAATATTCCTTTAAAATGTTAATTATCCTTATATTGGCAGTTGTAAGGAACAGGCAGAAATGTCAGATGAGTAAAAATAAGAACCTTTTGCCTTTTAGCTGATATTAAGGACCAAATGAATTCTAATTTTATGCACATGATGGAAAAAAAATATATAGGAGGAGAGTAGGTTGTCATTATTTATTTTAGTTTTATCCCACTCAAAGTTTTCAAGCTCATGCTAAAAATAAATCATATAATCGTTTACTTAACATATTAGAATTATTTAAAATACACATCAATCTAAAAATTTAATATTTAGCTGTCAGTACTTTTGAACTACAAAGTGTAATCAACAGATATTTTATGCAGTAATTTTCTTTCACATAGAAAATAATTGCAAATAATGTTTCCCCACTGCATTATTATTATTATTATAGTTGATTATGCATGCTTTGGTAAACAGTTAGTAAGTGAAATTAAGTTGATATTTAGTTCTATTTTGTTAAAAAATTTCCAACCAATCAGCTGCTTTCAGGTCGTGATTTAGATCTGCATGCAGTTAAGAGTTTGAGATCGCTACTCTACATAACACTAACGTAGTTTTGAAAATATAACTCAATTTCTCTTCCCCTCCCTAAACAATGTGCGTAGACTTTTGCAACATGCTTAAACAGTACTTTTTTTTCTGAATTATTTAATTTTGAATAACGGCAGACAAAAATTTTGTAACAGTGTATTTCTTTTTACCTACAAATCATGTTCTGTATCTTATTGTGCCTTTAATGCTGGAGTTTTGTACAGTGAATATAGATGTCCATCACTGGTTGTAAGTTACTGAACATATGATTAACGGAGAGTGAAAATATGCAATAAAATGCACTGAAATATCAAAAGCCATACACAGTTATGCTCTTTGAATGAGTACAATAACCTAATTTCAAGTGATAATAATAAAGATTCATGTTTTTTCAAAATGAATGCTAAAAGTGAATAGTAAAGGCTAAAATTAAATGCAAAATAGGAAAGCTATGCATAAAATTTTTCACATGGCTTCTCCCTACATAAGAAATTATAGAAAAAAAAAAAGCGAGAGCAAAATAACAACTAAGTAACATTGCAATAAAATAGCAAAATGGAACAAGGCAGAATATTTAAGTTACTTATATTTTGTTTTTCTTTTAACGTTTGTTTCCTAGATACACTTGCATCTCACATGTGCTCCTTTATTTCTTAATAGTTTAAACTGAGCTTTTGAGCTTTCTTTCGCCATTGAATAAGTAGAAAATTACCTATGTTTCAAATCTTTATTTACATATTTCACTTTCTCTTACTAGGATAACATTTTATTTTTCTTATTCAAACAGAACATATAAATATTACTGTATATTTCTCAAAATTTCTTTATAATAGATATAAAATCTATACTGCATTACCACAATCGCAAGAAATGGATCTTGAAACGCCTGGTTTATCATTTCAGTACCAACATCAATTCCAGACAGCCAACAACCATAACCAGGATGGCTGTGGTACCATCCAATAATGTTTTCTAAGCGATTAACCTGAATAATGAAATAAAATAAATAAGCATTAAATGCGTAACAGGCATTATGAAAATGTATGTAACACTAAATAAAGCATTACATTCTTATGTTAGATTTCAACATTTTTAAATTATGGTAACTTAGTAATTACAAGAAAAAGCAAGATCAGCTCTATATGAAAACAAAACATTTTTCATCATTTATTAGTGAACTGAATAGTTAAAGCCATATAACATTGGTAAAGTTGTCCTCAGTTCAAATTTTAGTAAATGAGTTTTTTTCTCTATTTTCAATAGAAATGCAAAGCAACTTTTCCAAGTAAGCCTTCCATGCAGGCATCCGTTTTTCAGCAAATAGCCTTTATGTAGCCTTTACATAAATTTGTTACATAACTTGTAAGGTATTTTATGCAAATTAATCAATTTTTATGGTATGTATCTTTACTATACTTTCCTCACCAGAATAAAAATGATTATGGTGAGGGTTTTGAATGTTTTAGATGCAGAACTTTTGGCAGCAATGCTTGCAGCTTTATTTTCTATAATCCAACTTCGCCAGTTAATATTCTGACAGCTATTTGCTAGCCTTTCTATTTGTTCATTAGTGCCATTCAAGTTTCAGCAAACTGAGGGTAAATTTGTGTAATCTCCGGTTATAATCCCCCTTTTTTTATGTTATTTTAATATCTGCAAGCTTTAATTGAACGCACAAGTTGTAACTTCTGTTCAATTTAAAACTTAAATAAAAAGATTTATTTCACAACCTTCATAAGACTTTGTTATACATTTTCAGATAAAGCGATAATCTCTTTCGCAGGCTAATATACTCCATAGGACTTCGAATTAAAATTACACAGCTAAAACCCTATAACTGGCATCCTGCAGTCTAGAATCATTCCCACAGACAGCACAACATTCAGCTTGACCCCCAACCCAAGATTTCAAACTGCTGTAGGATCAGCAAGCTGTATGGAAGGGTTTGAGTATCGTCTGGATACCATGAGAGTATCTAAGACGTTAGACAGCAGCTTCAATAGCAATTTAGAATATAAAATTCTGACTCCTGATTTGAGTGGTTTCACCAGTGGCCAAGCAGTTAAAGACTTCTGAATACTGGTAGTTTGTCCTGGAAGTCCAACCCAGCCAAACAAGCTTGATGTAACTTTCATATTTTCTACATGTGCAGTGTGAACATGAGGCCACTTTCTCTCATGAAAGCCCTTCATGAAGCCATTCCTTCTCTTAGGCAGACATGTGCTTTACCATAGCTAAAAGCCAATCTAATTTACGCATGTGTGTCCCCTGCAGTTCAGTGCTCCCAGCCTTTACGATGTGTTACACAACATGTTTTTGACATCGCAGAGACATAACTTCACAACTAGTGTCTGGAGATTTCAACGTTCTGTTCCGTGTCTGTTATCAAATACTCTCGATTTCAGGAGAGGTCACAAACCAATGATCTGATTTTTCCTACGATATCGATCCAGATATAACAAATCAGAGGATGTAAAATGCTACTGTAAAATTAAGGAGGCATAGATAATTCAATCTGAAGATTTTCGCCATCGGAGTATCATCAGAATAACGCTCTAGAACCCTCAACCAGAGAGAGCTGCAATGCTCTTGCTCTCTCGACTAGAGAGACCTCCGTTAGCAGACTCCTCACACTACCAGGACTATAATTCATTTAAATACCTATTTATGCTATCTATGAATTATACATATATATATGTATGTAAAGAGCTTCTCATAATTGTATTAAATGTGTTTCGAGTTTCAAATGCAGTAAGAATTACGTAACCTCTCAACATTATAAGGAGTCAGATACGCTACCTGTAGCCACTCAAGTCAGGGTAACCGGACTGTTACTCCCACAGCAGTGACCAAAACTCAGCCCCCCTCAGTGGTGACCAAGTACTGACAACTGCATTTAGGAACTAAACTATCATGAACTCTTCCGACAGCTATACCGCAATTCGTCCGGAAAAGCTTCATTAACTGCATTTTCATGTAATTGTTCACGTAAATGCTTCACCTATTTCGTCCGCCAAAGCTTCATTAACTGCCAACCCACCTGCATCTTCATGTAATTGCTGAGTCATCTGAAAATTCAACTGCACAGTTAAGCTTTCCATATGGATTATTACGATAAAAACTTTCAATACTAAGAAACACCTCTTATACAGCCTGATGGAACGCTGTGGATAATAAATTAATATCAAGCTACTGTCGTCGCAAAGCAGACATTAAATCCAGCATCTCTCCGACAACAGTCCAGGCGCTGATCCTAACGCCGAGATTCTTCACGCCACTTCCATTTTCCCCGGAACCCCCCCCCCAAAAAAGGCATCCGTCTTCACTAAAGGTTCTCTCCCATACAGAAGCATCTAATTCTCGCTTTCAACAGTGTTGGTGTTATGTGACAACTGTGTAGTGATTTTGTGTACATCACTGTATTTTCAGCGATTTGTGTGTGCTTTATATTCAATCGTGTTTCTTCAAAAAAATATTTTCGCAAGTGTCCTATGTTTCACTGAACCGAACGGATGAAAGCAAGAACACGGGGTATGTTTATTTCCTTTCTTCCCTTACTTTGTCTTGCCTATAAATAACGCGGTCAAACACAGCTGATTAGGTGAAGGCTATTGACCTTTTCTCCCCTCAGAAGCTGAGACCAAATTCTCCCCATTTCTTTCATCAAGGAAAATGTTGGAACCGCAAAGAACGGTAGCGCTGAAAATACCTCCCATTTGGAAATCAAAACATTGCCTTATGGCTAAGGCAATGTGAGATCCAATTTGATCTAGCTACAATTACCAACGATAACGCAAAATTTCCGCAAAATTGTAGCAAATTTAGATACATCAACTTTACCACATGTCACAGATTCAATCTTAACACCTCCTGAAACTGACAAATATCTAACTTTAAAAAATAGACTAATCACCGAGTTCCAAGATTCTGAAGTACAGGAAATCTGTAAAGTTTTATCTGAATTACAGTTAGGTGACAAAAAACCTAGTTTCCTTTTGAAACAAATGAAAGAGATAGCATAAAAAAAATACATGATGACTTCCTAAAAAATACGTGGATACAAAGACTTCCTTCAAATATGCAAGCAATTTTATCTGCTTCGGATGCAGATTTGAACCGTCTTATCTCAGATAGCAGATAAGGTGTCGGAAATCACAAATGAAGCACAGCTCACTGTGCAGTATCAAACATTGAACAAAAATCAGAGTTAAGCTCAGTGCTAGGCTTAATGTCCAAACAAATAGAGAATCTAAGCAAGTTGAACAACTGTCTCGGAAACAGTAGAATAAACATCCAAGATACCGCGATAACTGCAATCGCTCAAAAAGTCGGCAACGTAACTGGCGCACAAATCCTGCCAACACTGGTTATTGATACTATCATCGGAAGTTTAAAGCTGATGCTTGTAAATGTACTTCTCCATGCTCCTTTCACTTGGAAAACTAAATTCTGCGGCTATTCCGAAACAAGTCATGGATACTGTAATAGCAGCGAACACATCCAACAGATTACATATATATGACAATCATACAAACATGAAATTTCTTGTTGACACAGGTAGCGACATTTCTTGCCTTCGAAAGCCAAATGAAAGCACCTAACTGCTACTACTCTACAGCTATTTGCTGCAAATACTACTAAAATTAAAACATTCGGCATTAAGCAACTAAATTTAACTTTTGATCTCAAGCGAAATTTTAAATGGGATTTTATAATAGCTGATGTTTCAATACCCATTATAGGTGCCGATTTTCTCACTCATTTTGGATTACTAGTCGATTTATAAAACAAACGAATCATCAATAAATTAACAACTCTCGCTAGTAATGGCAAATTAGAGCACAACAGTCACCTGAATGTTAAAACTGTTTAAAAATGCTCACAATATCATCAAATTCTTAGACATTTTCCCGAATTAATTAATCCTCCTATTCACAGCAAAGCAATCAAACATGACACAGTTCATTATATTGAAACTAAAGGAAACAACAAAGGAGTTTGAATCTATAATGGAACAAGGAATTTGTCGACCTTCTAAGAGTAAATGGTAATCAGATTTGCATGCAGTACATAAAAAGCCTTCTGGCATTAGACCAGGTGGAGATTACAGAGCACGTAATTCAGTTACAGTTTTTGATTCATATTCTATTCCATATATAAAAGATTTCGCTCCATCTCTTCATAGCAAAACAGTGTTTCCTAAATTAGACATTGCAAGGGCTTATCATCACACGCCTGTCTTTGAAATACACATACCTAAAACAGCGGTAATTATCCCTTTCGGTCTTTGTGAGTTTCCTTATTTAAATTTTGGACTCAAAAATTCCAGCATTTCAAGCACGAAGTGTTACGAGGACTGCATTCTTGTTACACATACCTAGATGACATTCTAGTGTTCTCAGAAAACGAAACACTTCATAAACAACACATTCCCAAAGTTTTACACAAACTAAACGAATATGGGCTTAAGTTAAATACTTCAAAATGTGTTTTGAAATAGAATTCTTAAGCCATTTAATAACCAAGGATGGCACTAAACCTTTACCTGAATGGGTGAATGCGATCCTGAACTTCAAAAAACCAGAAACTGTTAAGACTTAAGGAAGTTAATAGGCTTACTAAATTTTTACCTTAGGTATCTGCCACGTGCAGCACATATTCAAGCACTACTCAGCAAATATTTAAAAGGTTTAAAAAAAAGAATGAAAAAGAAAAATTCCTTGGTCCCCACGAAAAAGTGAAGCTTTTGAAATGCTAAACAACAGTTAGCAAATGCTACATTATTAGCACATCCTTCACCAAATGCATCTGTCATTCTACAAGTCGATGCATCTGACTACGCTATAGGCGGATCTCTACATCAAGTTACTAAACAAGGACACGAATCTCCAGCATTTTTCTCTAGAAAGCTCACAAACACTGAGGCAAAATGCAGTGCATATGATAGATTAGCAATATACTCAATTCACAATTGATATTCAGTATATTAAAGGAGCTGATAATATTGTGGTCGACACATTATCTCGCATTCATGAAACGAAAATCAATGGTCCCATTGATTATGAAGAAATTGCTCAAGCACAATCAAGAGATGATGAGTTAAAAGAAATACTTAACGCTAAAACTTCTTTACAAATGAAAAAGGTTAAACACCCAAATTCAGAAATAGAAATGTATTCTGATATCAACAGGTATAGCAATATTCCCAAGGCATTTCGAAAGTAGTGTTTTAATTGCATACATAATTCAGCTCATCCTGGCATTCGAACAACGTAAAAAATAGTTTGTAGTCGGTATGTGTGGCCAAATATCAACAAAGATGTCACGAACTGAGCAAGACAGTGTATTTCATGCCTGAAATCTAAAATAAACAAACATACTTCAGCCCCTTCACAATCATTTAGTGAAACTTTTACGCGATTTCATCATATTCATTTAGATCTCATCAGAGCACTCCGACCTTCCAGCGGATTCACATACTGCCCAACAGATATCGATTAGTTTACTAGATGGACAGAAGCTATTCCCATCATTGATATTCAAGCTACAACAGTAGCGGAGGCCTTGTATGCCAACTGCATCGCCCACTTGGGTATGCCAGCTACTATTACAACCAATCAAGGATGTCAATTTGAGTCGTTATTTAAGGCTCTAACCAAATTCCTAGGCGTACAACGAATACGCACAACTGCTTATCATCCTCAAAGTAATGGCTTAATTGTGGAATTTCATAGTCCACTAAAAGCCGCATTAATGTGTCACAACACGCTAAAATAGACAGAAGTGCTACCTACTGTGCTACTTGGTTTGATAACAGCTCTCGAAGAAACCATTGCTTGCACGCCCGCTGAACTTGTGTACGGAACTACCATTAAACTCCCGGGTGATTTTTTTGACACATCGAATGTTGCAACTGATCTTGTGGAATAAGTCAAACTTCGAAGTTGCATGCAGCAACTTAAACCAAAACCAACTGGATCACATACAGAAAAAGCAGTGTTTATTCACAAAGATTTAAAAACGTGTTCACATGTGTTTCTGCGACGTGATACAGTATGACGGACACTACAACCACTGTACAACAGTCCTTTTAAAGTTTACGTGGTGAAAAAGTGTTCAAATTATCCATTCATGGAAAAATTGTTTTGGTCTCCATCAACAGGGTGAAACCAGCATTTCTGTTGAATACCGACATGGACACTCACCCTCCTGATACTTTGAAATTTCCCTGATTTTTAGGTTTGATCACAATCATACTGGAGGGGGAGTATGCAGCGGACCACACAGAGATAAGTAAATTGTGTGTACGATCTCTGCAATTCAGTGCTCCCAGCCTTCACTACGTGTCACACGACATGTTTTTGACATCGCAGAGACATAACTTCACAACTAGTGTGAGGCGATTTCAACGTTCTGTATAGGGTCTGTCGTCAAAGCCTCTCGATTTCAGGAAAAGTGACGAACCAATGATCTGATTTTTCCTCTGATATTGTTCCAGATATAACGAATCAGAGGATGTAAAATGCTACTGTAAAATTAAGGAGGTTTGGCTAATTCAGTCTGAAGATTTTCGCCATCGGAGTAACATCAGAAGAACGCTTCAAAACTCTCAACAAGAGAGACCTCTGTTAGCAGACTCCTCACACTACGAGAACTATAATTCATTCAAATACCTATCTATGAATTATATATATGTGAGTGTAAAGAGCTTCTTATAATTGTATTAAATGTGTTTTGAGTTTCAAATGCAGTAAGACTTATGTAACCGCTCAACATTACCTAATCATTATAAGAAGTCAGATACGCTACCTGTAACCACTCAACTCAAGGTAACCTGACAGTCACTCCCACCCCAGTGACACCAAAACATCCCCCCCCCACGATTTCTAAACTAAAAAAAAAAAAACTAAAACTCACTGAAAACCAACATAAAATATAAATTTTACAGGTTTTAAATCAAAAGGAAAATGTCAGATACAGCAACAGTTGTTGAACTGCCAGTATTCTCTTTCTGAACTCGGATTATAATTCATTAAACTCACAATTTGCACTTTCTGGCAGAGTTGATGGAAACAGTACAAGTGCAAGCATTCAAATTTTGATTGATATAAAATTAACAATATACCCAGAGAGAACATTTTTTTTAAATTTTTGAAATTATTTTACATGAATTTTAATAAATTCTAATAGAGCAGAAATAATAGTAATCTGAAAATAATGTAACAATAAGCATCATTTATTAAATTACCAATGATTAGGATTTAGGTCTTGACAAATCACTATTTGACTTTCAAGTGTATTTATTTTAAATTCTGTTTACATAAAAATATATTTTGCTTCGAGGAGAAGGACCAATGATAACATTAGTGGCCCTTTCAAATGTAAATAACAATTTAAGAAATTTACTATGCAGTTAATACCATGAAATATCTTTTGACATAAAGCATCTTCAGAATCATTTTCGTATGTTTTCTTTACTACATGCGAAAGATAAAAATTTTATATTCTAGTAAATTTTCCCACTTTTAAAATTTCTGTTTAAAACATAGAATGTTTTATTTATATTTTTGCTGTATTATTTGACAATGTCACTAGTACTGAAAATATATATGATGCGCAAGTTTAAAATCTGTAGTTTCATTGCACAGAAAATGAAGTTAAGCAAAAACGAAATGGTGAAGGTAAAAATCTGTTGTTTGGGGGGGGGGGAATCTTAAAACTTTTGATTAACATACTTTAAAAAATTTTAAAAACAGCTTTTCTTATATAGTAATAAATATTTAGCAGGCATTATTAATAAAAATGAGAATACTGAAATTCGAGATGAATAATCCTCAATAAAAGTTTATTCGGAAATTTAAGACTCAAAGCAGCTTGCATTTCATTGAAGACTGACACAAGGTGAGTAAACTACATTTGGTGTTATCACTTATAACAATATGGCAAATTTTAAATCTGCCAACATACTGTAGCAATCTCGAGAACTCAACGCTCGCAATTTGAAAGAGTTGGAATTCCTGAACTTAGCGCAACGGAGCTCTTTTGGGCTAGTGGTAAAGAATTCGACTCCCAGTAAATAGACCCACGATCGAGCCCTGCTCAAGCGATGGAGCTCTTCTCACTGGCGATAATAGATGGCGACACGAGCAAACAACTACCGAGGCTTCAACGAACCACGTGATAACTACATTGGTGACCTGGAGAACTACAGACTCCTCCCTCCACTGAAGACAAACGAACTACGTCACACGTTCCGCCGCACAACTTAACAGGTGACACACATGCCAACAAAACAGGGTTTCTCAAACGTTCTCATATCGCATCATTGATGTTTGGGCAGGGAGTGTGTAGCGATCTCGAGAACAACTCAACGCTTGCAAACTTGAAAGAGTTGGAATTCTTGAACCTAGCGCAACGGAGCTCTTTTGGGCTAGCGGTAAAGAATTCGACTCCCAGTAAATAGACCCACGATCAAGTCCTGCTCATGCAATGCAGCACTTCTCATCAGTGATAATAGGTGGCGACATGAGCAAGCAACTACTGAGGCTTCCACGAACCACATGATCGCTACATTGGGTCTCTCTGATTGAGAGATCAAGAGCATTGGAGGTCTCTCTAGTCGAGAGTTCTGGAGCGTGTTCTTCTGATGTTACTCGGAGAGGCGAAAATCTTCAGACTGAATTAGCCATGCCTCCTTAATTTTACAGTAGCATTTTACAGCCTCTGATTCGTTATATCTGGAACGATATCAGAGGAAAAATCAGATCATTGGTTCGTCCCCTCTCCTGAAATCGAGAGGCTTTGACAACAGACACTGTACAGAACCTTGAAATCTCTTGACACTAATTCTGAAGTTATGTCTCTGCGATGTCAAAAACATGCCGTGTGAAAGGTCGTAAAGGGCTGGGAGCACTGAATAGCAGGGACCGCACACACAATTTACTTATCCTGTGTGTCTCAATATAAATTCACATATAATCTTAAATAATTTTGAATAAAAAATTCATTTTCTGCAGGTATGCCTAGAAATACATCTAAATTAACCCTTTCTGTACAGGTGTGTTGCATACATCACAGTAGCATTCGCTTCAGCTATGGCGGGTGTGACATCTGTGTCTCAGAGGATTAGCACCTGGCTAGACTGCTGTAACGTATACCAGAAGATGCCCATGGTACCGACATAAATGGGAATTATGATGCCTGAACTTTGACCTTGGACTGTTTGATTTGATTCCCGAAGGTAGACAGCAGGAGTCAGTAATATTCAAGTGTGCAGAGTTAAGCAAGCAAGCTGGGCACGCACGTTTTCATTTATATTTCTTTCAAGTGGATTTTTGACCAAATAGTATCTGTCATAAGTTCAGTTTTTATTTAGTTTCTTCTTTTCATAAGTAGTGTAGGGTGTTCTTTCCTTTGTGTGAATTAAGTTTTTCGGGGGAGGGGGGTTGTGTGTGTGGTTTAAGATGTCAAAACGAAAGCAATATTTAGATGCCATTTCACCTTTCAGAAAGGCATTTTCCACGAGAAGATGCATTGTGTGCTCCCAAGCTATGCAGAGGAAGCAAGCTTTGTGAAAAACATCTTACTTTGAGTGCAAAGATTGTAATACAGTATAAAGTCTAAGATCCGAACCCATCGGGACTTTAGAGATTCCGGATATTAGATCATCAGTTTAAATCTAATAAGATGGCATGAAGAAGATACAGAATTAAAAATATGAAATTGTGATTTATGAAATAATGAAGCATTTACGATATAAAGGATATCAAAATTTACGAAAAAAATCTTAATATTTGTTTACTTTATTAAACATTTCTTTTAATGTAAGTTGTTTAAGTTGCTCCATTTTTTGTGCTAATAACTTTCTCTTTTTCTTCTATAGACAGATATAATTTCTTGTTCACTTACAAAGTTCCATCGTTCAAGTCCTGCAATTGCTGCTCCGAGAATTCTGAGGAACTTGTGAATCAATTTTTAAAAAATTTTTATTAACCTCTCGGTCACTTTCTTCACTATCTAGAACTTTATCACTTTTGGGATCTAGAACCACACTACAGATTGCTCTGTTTGTTAACTGATTGACGATTGGGGTATTGCCATCGCAATTAAAAAACTGCTCTTATATCATCTTCATTTATTACCGCTACTCCACATTTCTTTACAAAATCCATTAATTGAAAATTTCATCTTTGTAGAGATTAAAACCTTCAAATTCGTGGCTATCACTTTCAGTCATCCTCACCATGAAATGTTATAGCTGGCCATAAATTATGCCAAGCAATTTATTAAAACTATCTGGAGACACATCATCCCACAATCTTGCGATGTTCCACACATACGTTATGCAAAAATATTTAAAAAATTCCTGAATAGTGTTGCCATTATTCAAGGAAATTTAGCACAGACAAAAAATGCTACTTTATATTTACATTTCAGCACCAGCACTATTCTGATATCTGTAAGCTGAATGATTGACAATTTGCAGGAAAGAATATGGATTTATTATCTTTCATAAAACCTTTAAGTGAAGTATGAGCCGTAAAGTCAGGACCGTTCCTAGCGGGGGTGCAGCACGTAAAACTACGTGGGTGGCAAAAATCAAGGGCTGCCGGACTCTCGTAACACCACACCTAAATATTTCCAATTAAATAAATTCATTGTAAGTACTTCTCATAATTAAATACTTAGTGAGTAGAAAAAAAAATTTAATCTTTCATATTATTTAATACTGTTTACAGATTATAAATTCTTTTAAAAAATATTTTTTATCTTCTCTTTTGCTGTCTACAAATCATTTTATTCGCATAAATCAGCTTGCTTCAGAGAAAAATGTAAATTAGTTGATGTGAAGATGTTAAAATTGAATATAAAAGCTAGATTTTAATACAGTTTATATTGATTATTTGTAGCAATTCCAGAGATTTCTTTGAGCTGCCAATTAATTTTTATTTTCATTGTCATGCTTAGCCTGACATACCATTTAAAATTGGAAGGCTAAAATTCCCCAGTTTATTGTGATATTTAATAGCTAAGGGCAACTGAGGATGAAGTGCCCTATCTGAGTCAAGCTTGAATAGCGTGCTGATCATTGCATTAAGTTAAATTGTCATTTGTTAAAAGCAGTTGCTAAGTGTTTGTTAAATAGTTGTCAAATCATTTTCAGGCTGTAATTCATAGGTCACTGATAAAAAGAAACATTATTTTGGTTATTCATTCTGATGTGTTTATATAATTACGAAGCTGTAATTAATGCCTGACAGCATACAAGGCTCATACTTAGGACACCATGTTTTAAAGCAAAATTCTTTTATATTTTTCCAGTGGCCTAGGAACAGCTCTGCGTAAAGTCGACTAAAATCAGGTCAATTTTTGCGTCATCAGGTAAACCAACTGAATTCAAATGTTGCTGAGCCTTGAGTATGAAATGATTTTCAAACCAATCGTTCATTAATGCTTGTATCATTTATGCTGTTTTACTTGCATGACATATAACAGGAAAATCTTTACTCCTTTAAATGCTCTGCGTCAAGCATTCCTTACGATTATGAAAAGTTTACACTTGTGCATTCCTACAGTATTTGTGCTTGCTAAAATTGTTAGTTTCGCTTTGGAATCCTTGACACCAGTTGGAGACTTTTCTGTGGAGGTTGCTAAGGTATTTTGCAGTACATATTGTTGGAAAAAAATACAGTTTAATCAGCGTTGTAAATTTATTCTGGAAATAACTTTGTACTATTATTGAGTTCAATAATTTCATCTGCAAATAGTTCAACAGTTTCAGCTGAGAATATCAGCTATCATAAGCTTGGCGACGAAAGACACATTGTTCCACTACATTATGTCTTGCTTCTATCACGCACTGAGACAATTAGGCCTGAATTGTAGCATTTTAGTTATTTATTATACTTTCGTCTATTTTTTGTACATGCTTAAGGCTTACCTTAATCCTAAATAAATAAATTTTCAAATAGACTTAAGGTTTAACGGGGGCCGGCACTAGATATGTTACGATGCAGTATCTGTGGGTTCCTAAGTTCTGCTACAAAGAGCCTCCCCCTAAGTTCTAAAATTTTGCCCCCCCCCCAAATTCTGAGTCCCAGTGCTTTACTAAATTCTAAAAATTTTGTCATCCCTTAATTTTGTTTGTTGGTGTTTCTCTAAATTCCCAAACTGTTGTCTAAATTCTATCGCCCGGTGTTGCCATACGAGCTCTGGTGCTGGTTCTGTGTTTATCTGAATAACAAATCAATTATCCTTAATTCAAATAGCACTAATTGTAATCTTTTAGTCTATCAGTATCATTAACAAAATCTATTTTTAAAATAGAGCAAAATTTTTACTGAAATTTTTCCTCATCAACATTTCTTAGCGCATTTAACTTAAATCTGTAATCATCGCCAAGTGTAGTATCAAGTGTAGTGTTACCATACATTTTGTAACTAATATGAAAAAATTGTTTAAGCATCACTGCATGAGTCCATTACTCATGTTGTCATGTACTGATAAATGCGGTGATGAAAGCAAAACATAATAAATAATGATTCACCAGGTTGGTGTCAGGGATATAAAATATCAGCTGGTGTAAAATCAAATATGTTTCTATGTAGAATGTTATGGTTTTAGCTGCATGCCAAGCAGATACGCAGCTATACAGTCAAATTACTGATCACACAAATTTATGCTAAAATGATCGTTTCTTCAGTAACGAGGCATTTTATTAAGTGCTGAAGCGAAATTAAGAATCGGGACTCTTCCCATGCTTTATTATGGGGGGAAAAATCAAATGTGCATGCATAAAGCATAAAAAGAAAATTCCTAAAAGGGGGGGGGAAGATTGTTGCCAGCTTTGAGGTTCAGATTTTAGATCATCCTGGATATTGGACATCCGGATCTCGGACTTTGTGTGGATCCATGCTTCAGAATATATCACACAGAAAACAAATTTTAAATTTCATTGTAAATATACAGGGTGTTTCAGAGATCATGGGACAAACTTGGAGGGATACTAAAACATGCAATTTTTTTATAGGAATGCAGGGTCTAAATTTACGGTTTAAGGCAGGAACGCAAAAAAAACGACATGAGAGAAAAATGTGTTTATGTACAAAATCAATGCAAAGTGCTTTTTTGCAGCAATAAAGTATTCACAATAAACGTTCAAAATTGTGACCACCAGCAGTAATACATGCTTGGTAACGTCGCAGAAGGGATTGATGAGTATTTTGAAAAATGACAGGCATTTCGCGCACGCCTGCAGCCACAATGGATAGTCGTGTAACAAGGTCCTACGATGAGTCAACAGGAGTCTCGTAAATGATGCTCTTCAGATGGCCCCATAAAAAAAATCCGAGCTGGATAAATCTGGTGGACGGGCCATCGAACGGATCCACCACGGCCAATCCATTGGCCCGGAAACGTCCGATCCAAGTAATTGTGGACTCGCACGTGGTTATGGGCTGGTGCATCATCATGCTGGAACCACATGCGATCATGAATGATAGCCGGAACATCCTGCAGCAATTCCGGTAGCACTTCTTGCAGAAAAATATGTTAACATGAGCCATTTGTATGTACAGGTAAGAGGTATGGGCCTATGAGGTAGTTGTTAACAATACCATACCCACCCACACATTCACAGAGAAGTGGGTTTGGAATGCACGTGGACATGTGGATTATGAGTTGCCCACACTTCCATGTTGTGGCTACTGAAGATGCTGTCCTGTAAGAAAGTTGCCTCGTCTGTGAATAGCACATCCGATGGGAAATCCGCCTGCGCCTCACACTGGTGCAAGAACCAATGACAGAAATGATCTCGAAGAGGGTAATCTGTCTATTGCAAGGCTTGGATTCTCTGCAAATGGTATGGGTGCAAACCATTTTCATTCAATACTCTCCAAACGCTGGAGTGACTTAGCTGCACACAACGTCCAACAGCTCTTGTAATTGTCTGAGGTGATTCACGCACAATGTTCAAGATGCATTCTTCAATGCGAGGTTGTTGTGCAGTTCTTCTTCCATTCCTAGTGCGAGAGGTGGCTTCAAATGATCCGTTTTCACACAGAGACCGATGCAACATCTCAAACATTGCTTTGGCATATGCCTGTTCAGAAACCGTTCCTGGTACAACCGTAGCACTGCTCTGCTGTTCCCATTCGCAGTACCATACATGAGATGCATGTCAGCTTTTTCCCTGTGCGTAAACTCACCCATCATGCTCGACATCAGAGTTGCGAATGATCCTGATGCATCGGATCGTGGTTTGTCCGGCTCACTACCGCTGCATCGCCAGCAAATCACAGCTGTAGTTCCTATTACTGTTAATGTTCCCTTTTTTGAACATTTATTGTGAATACTGTATTGCTGCAAAGAAGCACTCTGCGTTGATTTTGTACGTTCCTCTTGTGTCGTTTTTTTGCATTCATACCTTGACCCATCACTTTAGACCCTACATTCTTATACAAAAAATGCGTTTTAGTATGCTCCACCACCCCTCCAAGTTTGTCCCATGATCTCTGAAACATCCTGTATATATGTATGTGTGACGTGTAGGTTTATTGCTTTACATTAAATATTTTAATAGTTGTTTAACAAATGCAAAACGTTTACTTTAAAATTCCTCTTTGATTGTCTACATATATCATTAGAGCTGCAAAATTTATATGTATTTAATTCTGTAATTCAGCAAGCATAAAGATAAATGCATTTTCTGAAATATTTGAAAAAATTAAGTAAATTCGAATAAAAATGTATTTTTGCCAAATGTTTTAGCAAAATTAAGCTTAGCGATCGAGCACCCATCGTCCTGTGGCGACATCACGGAAGCCCAGTGCTCCACCTCGTAGTGAGAGGCTAGGAGATCGAGCTGCCATCCGGAAAGGGCTAAGATGATGGTAAAAATTTTATAGTTTATAAAAAGTTTTTTTTGAAAAATATTAAAAACTATTTTAAAATAAAAAATGCATGAATTCATTTGGATCAAACCTAAACTTCAAATTATGAAAGAAAAATTAATTAGCTTTAAAAGTTGATATTTTTAAATATATGCAAAATTCAACTGTGGAATTCAATTTTGCATTAAATATTGAGAAATTCAGATTTTAACCCCACAATGTTAATCTCATTTGAAATTAAGATTGCATGATTGAAATTTTGACTACTAATTTTTAAAAAAAAATGCTGCTGTGATTTGGAAAAAACTTGGCCCTTTGGCATAATTTGACTTGTAGAATCAAAATATACGAAAAAAAAATTAGCACGTCATTTCAGAAGTCCACTTTTGTGTCAAAATCCGTATATAAGAAAAATGACAAATACACATCTAATATATATGCTAAGTTGCACTTTCAAGACATGAAAAATGCAAGCTGAATTTTGTCAATCAGCCAAATAGAATGGGAGAAAAAGAAAAGTCATCATCTTTTTTTTTTTTTTTTTTTTTTTTTTGGGATGGACATAAAAAAATTTTTTTAATTAAGTGGGTGTACATTAGAATAATTGTTTGAATTAAACATAGAATTTAAAAAGTCAATGTGTTTCAGCAAATGTTCATACGCAGGAGTACAATGAAAGATTTAGCAGAAGCCTTATAAAGCCTAAGGTGATAAATTTCACAGGAGAAAATATTTTGATGGCTTGAAGAATGTTTCATCTGCTAATGGCGAGAGTTTCAATATGAAAAAAGCATTTGTTGATAAAGAAAAACCTTTAAACTAAAAAGAAGTACTGTGGGTTTGAGATGTCAGTAACTTGAATATAAAGAAAAAGGCCTCTAAGATTCAATTAAATACGGTTTTACTAAAATATGTCCAGCTTCCAAACATCCAAATTGCCTTAAATGGAATCCTGTCACTAATAGATATAGGGATGCATAGTAGCTTTTTGAGGAAAAAGGTTTTTAAGAAAAAATTTTCATAACATATGTTGTTTGATGTTACAGGAACAAATGCGGTAACAGCAGAAGAAAAATACTGAATGCATAGGGCATAGGATTTACAATATGCAAATTAAAAAACAGCAGCATAAGATGGTATTTTTCGTAGTCAGAAATTTGCACACAAGCCACATTTGGGGATCAGATTTTTTTTAAAGTGTCTGGTTCACAAACTAATTTTCAGGAGAGAAGATTGTGAAACTAGGACATGAAAAGGGTAAAAAGTATTCAAAATTCTTTTTGGCATTATTGGAAACTCAAAACTTTATTTTTCATAATAGTAATAATAAAAGATTGAACAAAATAACAAGCTGGAATCAAAGTTAACTTTTCTCGTGGCCAACAGAGACTAATTTTTTACATATTAAAGCCATGTAGTGAATTATTAAGTCAGAATGGAACAGAAAAATAAATCAGCTCGGTCTGCCATTTCCTGCTCTGCACTAAGTAGCAAATTTTGAATCTCCATAACAGTACACTAAATTTCTTTCAGCCTTATATACTGTAGTGAACATACGTCCCAGGCCACAGGAAAGGATTAAGGAAGTTCAATTCATTAAAATCTTAATTTTTTCTCCCTTCTTTTTTGCTATACCAATAAAAGAAAACCAACAACGAATATATCTTATTGTGTAAAGGTGTACTCTTCCCACACACAATCACGTGTCGGTTCACTAGCCGGCAGATGTTCAAACGTTGCATGTAGATTGTTTCAGTACTGTTGTGGGTAATGGTATTTCTCAGCAAAAGAAATCTCAGCTAATCAGGAGAAAACAGATTTACAGCACACTTATATTTTCTATTCCTAAACTGAGTAAGAGAAAATTTACCTTTCCTACTACAAGTTTTGAGGAAGGGCCGGCTAATAAATAATTCAGGTTATTGGACATCCAGGTTTTGGGCTTTCTACTATACTGGCATGATTTAAGAGACATGAAACATACTTCGTCTTCCAAGCTGCATTGAACACCTACTTAATAACACACACTGCACATTGGTACCACAGATTTTGCTTTCATCAACAATCTCTTGAGCTCTGAAACTTATCAAGGCATGCTTATTAAAATATACTATCAAGATACTCTTCCAGTGTCAACAATTCTCGGAAGTAAAAACTGAGTTTTCTACAAAGCAATGCATCTATTTACTCACTCCTCTAATTCAAAAGATAGCTGATTAGAAGCTGTGGGAGAGTATCTGCGTTTTGACATTTGCATGCATTATTCATGCTTGCTGCACTGTACCCATGCACACTAGAGATAAATGATCTACCGGAATCGACTCAAAAGAACCGATCACTGATCACTCAATGATTAGCACTCCAGCAAAAATGGAATGGCTTTTTTTCAGTTCACTGAGACCTGTTCGAAAGCATGCCAAAAATTTGATTCCTTTTTAACATAAACTCTAGCAGTCTTCCCTTTATTATTTACCGAAAATGTCTCTGATCTATTTTTTATGCACACATATATATGTGTGCTTTCAACTTGCTTATGTTTCATCTAGTATTTAAAAAACAAGACATTAAATGAACCGACGCATCTCAGCAAAAGTGATCATCCCTGAACGGTTCCTATTCTGATCCTGGTTTTGCTTATCTACAGTGCGAGTACAAAAACTGAACTTTTTGCCGAGAGATTCTTTTGCATCTGTACTTCACTGGTCCTGTTTGGGCGTGGTTGAAATTTGGCGTCAGCTCATCACCATGTATTTAGTTTCATTATTTTATTTTTAAATTTTAAATAAAGTTAATTTTATGTAGTGCCAAGTGGCATAAACCAACATCACAAAGCTTACAAAATGGTTAATAGATTGTTTTACTAAAAAGCTTAAAACGCTTTTCCTACTGAAAATTTATAATGTATTTTATTTTTAAAAACACATGCAAATGGTTACATATGTAACAAGGGCACAGATACAATACGGCAGCATGCACTAGAAAATGTTCTTCACATGCTCACTCAATGCTGAACCTTTTGTTTGATGTCGCATTCAGCTGCAGTGATTCAACCAACGATTAAGTTCATTAAATTTTTATTTTTTCCCGACAAACTTTTACTACAGTACAAAGTCCGAGATTCAGACTCGTCGGGACTTCGGCGATTCCGAATTTGGGATTTTTCCGGATATTTGATTATCAGTTTAAATCTAGTAAGATGGCATGTAGAAATTATAAAATTAAAAATATGAAATCATGATTTATGAAATAATGAAGCATTTATGACTAAAGAGTATCAAAATTTACAAAAAAAAAGCTTAATATTTATTTACCTTATTAAAATTTTTTTTAATGTAAATTGTTTAAATTGCTTCGTTTTTGATTACAATACTTTTTGTTCAATTTTATGCACAGACATAATTTCTTGTTCAGCTACAAAGTTCCACTGTTCTTATATAGTTGCAGTGTTGGGAATTCCGACTAACTTGTCAATCAAAACTTTTTCGTTTTGAATAGCCTCTCTGTCACTTTCTTCACTATCGGTAGCGGTATTTTCTAGATCTAGAACCATACACTACAGAGTTCACTGTCCGTTAATTGATTGAAGATTGGAGCCTTGTGATCACAATGAAAAACTCTGTTATATCATCTTCATTTATTACCGCTTGTCCACATTTCTTTACAAAATCCATTAACTGCAAAATTTCACCTGCAGTTTGCGATATCCAAAAGCTTTCAGATTTGCGGCTATCATTTTCATCATTCTCACCATGAAATATGGTAGCTGGCCATAAATTATGCCAAGCATTTTTTAAAGTATCTGCAGCACATCCTCCCACGATCTTGTGAAGCTCTACACAGCAGATTTTATGCTAAAATATTTTTTAAATTCTTGAAACGTCTTGCCAATATTCAAGAAATTTAACATGGGTTTTAAAAATGCGACTTTATATTTGCGTTTCAGCGCATGCACTATTTCGATATCCATACGCTGAATGAAGGACTTGGAAGAAAGAATAACACAGACATTATCTTTAATTAAAATTTTAAGTGAAATATGAGACGAACAGTTAACAACAATCAGGACAATTTTTGGGTCATCAGGTAAACCAACCGAATTCAAAGTTTGCCAAGTTTTGGGTATCAAATGATTTTCAAACCAATCCTACATTAATGCTTGTGTTATTCATGCTCTTTTATTTCCATGATATATAACAGGATTATATTTACTCCTTTAAATGCTCGAGGTTGCATATTTGTTCTAGTTACGAAAAGTTTACACTTGTGCGTTCCTGCAAAAATTGTTAGTCTAGCTTTGGAATATTTGACATCATTTGGAGCCTTTTCTGTAGTAGTTGTCAAGGTATTTCGTGGTACATATTGCCAGAAAAGACCAGTTTCATCAATGTTGTAAATTTGTCCTGGAGATAACGTTCACTATTAATGAGTTCATCTGCAAATAGTTTAGCAGCTTCAGTATCAACTGAAGCATTTTTAATTGTACTGTATCACAGCAATTTTAAAATTTAGTTAACCAGTCTATCGAATATGTGCACTCAGTTTTTAAGTTCATTTCTTCATGAAATATTTTTTGCTTGAGCCATTAGCATCGGACCTGTCAATAGCATGCCCTCACTGCGTCTCTGTCTAACCATTCAATCATCACTTTGTCATCATCGTCACGTTTAGCACAGCGAATACTTTTTCTGTTATTCATTGTAAGTGAGGTGTCAGAATCCAGAAAAGTTCCTTTTTCTCTTATGTCATATACAGTTGACTTTTCAATGCCATACTCCTCGGATAATTTTGAGACGGATATACCTACATCCATTTTTTGTTTAATGGACACTGAAACATGCTTTCACTTTGTAGATCCAGATTTTTCCTGTTGCAGCTCCAGAAACAAAAACTCCTTTCGACATAATTGAAAGTTCAAACTTTAGTTTTCACAAAATTGCTGTAATTATAACAGCCTACAAAAAATAATAAGCTGGATGAAATCAGAATGTTAAAGAAGAGCGCAATCTATTTATATTAACTGAAATTCTTTGGAATTAGTAAATTTTAGCCTAGCTTAACAGCGTCCGCTATACATGATTGTCTATGTTGCAAGGCAACGAAATGTTTTCTTAAATTTTGCCTTACTTCTATTGCGCACTGAGACAATTAAGCCTGAATTGTGTTTATTATACTGATGACTTAATTCTTACACATGCTCAAGGCTTATCTCAGTCCTGAATAAATAAATTTATACATATACTTAAGCTTACTGAGGGCAGGTGCTAGATATTTTGCCACCTGTTGCAGTCCCTGAGGGTCCTGAATTCTGCTACCAAGCGCCTCCCTAAGTTCTAAATTTTTGCTGTCCCTTAAGTTTGGGTCTCAGAGCTTTCCCTAAATTAAAAAGATGTTATTGTCCCTTAATTTTGTTACTTGGTGTTTCTTTAAATTTTGACTTCCTTAAATTCTGACAGCACGGTACGGCCATATGAGCTCTGGCTTTATGTGAATAAAGAATCAGTTAGTTATTCTTAATTCAAATATCACTAAATGTAATCTTGGCCTATGAGTATCATGAACAAAATCTATTTTTGCATATGGAAAGAAATTTTTGTTAAATTTTTCCTTTTCAACACTTAGCACACTTAACTTAAATCTGTAATCATTGGCAAGCGTAATGTCAAAATAAAAAGGTTTCCATACTCTTTGTTATTCAATTACTAATGTAAAAAAATTGTTTAGGGATGGCTGTATGAGTCATTACTTAAATTTTCATGTGTTGATAAACATACGGTGATGAAAGCAAAATATAATAAATAATGATTCGCCAGGTTGGCATCAGGGATATAAAATATTGGATAATATATTTGAGATATATGTCAAGCAGATATGCAGCTACAGAGCCAAATTATTGATCATCCACATTTATGCTAAAATGATTGTTTCTTCAATAATGAGATGTTTTAGTTAGTGTCAAAGCGAAATTAAGAATCGGGATTCTCCGCATGCTTTCTTACAGGGGGAAAAAAATCAAATGCGCATGCCTAAAGCATAAAAAAAAATCTTCAAAAAAGAGTTTTGTTGGTGGTTTTAAGGTCCGGATTTTAGATCATTCTGGATCTCGGACTATGTACTGTATATATATATATATATATATATATATATATATATTAATTTTTAACATACTGGTTAAAGAAACCATTTTCAAGTCTTACGGATTCTTAATTTTACTGTTGGAAATTCATTTTACAGTGATTACAATATTTACACTTGAAATAACTTTTAAACCATTACAGTCATAAGTTTATGGAACTAACAGTATTTGAAAGGTAGGCAGATTAGAAAGTAGAAGAAGCTATCTGAAGTAGAAAGCAGACAAACTCTTTCTTTTACATGAAAAGTAAAAACAGATAATTATTTGATCATGTGAAAGAATTATGGCAAAAATTTAAGAATCTTAAGCTACCTTAAACTGGTTTCCTGGGTTTTGACAGATACTGTCTACACACCTGTAACATATGTCATAATTATGCACCTAATTAAAAAAGAAAAAGCATATTTTAAAAAAGTTATACCTTTCTTGCAGAATCTAGGAAGGTAGACATGTATTCATATGCTTCAGTATGAGCATTTACTCTAGTTTCAGAACCTTCAACAGGCAAGGCAAAACAATCCATGACAATCATTGTTCCAATCTCGACTTTTCCGAAAAGCATACCCATAACTTCAATTTTTCCACCAGTTCTTGCATGTGTCATCATTTTCAACAATGCATTAACAGAAACCTTGACCACTTTAAAAAACTGAGGGCTGAAAGTTTTGCAAAATATTTAAAAACTTTCTATGAAAAAAATTAACATAAATAAAAGTATGTTTACAATTTACTGAACATGACTTAAATAAAATTAATACATACATCATAACAGGTTAGACTGTAATTAAAACAGATTTTAATAATATAGAACACTAATGTAGTATGACAGTACCGTACCACATTTTTATCAGGAAAACCACAGAATACAAAATTTTGTTTTACATATTTAATTACAGCCACATCTAATAAATTAAAAAATTTATACAATCTTACTGCTATCATTATATGTATCTCTTCTTATAAAAATAAGTTTTAACTAATTATATGTGAATATCTGTAATTCTAAGTACTGCAACTACTGCATAAAAGGGGAAATTTTTCTGCTTAAAAAGGACTGTTTTATGTACATCTGTTTACTTAAACAAAAAATAAAAAATATTCAGTTGCATGGCTGAAATATATAATTTTCATGCTTTATTTATATCACCAAATATTTGCTTTCTCATTATAATTTTTAAAAAAAAATTAAAACTTGGCATAACACAAATTACTTCAGAGCTGCAATTAATCCTATCGAAAGACCACTTTAAAAGGATCTTCACTTGCTATTACTGCATTCTGTAAAAGTTTTACCTTTAGTACAATAAAAATTCACTTATGTATTTATGTTTATGGCACTGTTATGATTTTTATTAGTGATATGGTAACAAGTGTTTTTTTACTTTCCCATTTTTCTATGTGTGTTCTAAAAACAGACTATGCTTTGTATGTTAATTTTATGTATGGGCATTAAATAATGCTTTATCCACACCTTTTGTAACTTCTAAAAAATAATAAAAAAAAAAAAACTATTAATCATTATAACACGTAATTAAACTAGTGACAAATTATGTGACAAAATGATATAATGAATCCAAAGTGGAAAGGGAAAGTAAATTTACTATCATTTCAGCAAAAGTCATTCAAAAGAAAATAAGTTACACTTCAATTAATCAATATGTGCAACTGATACAGTTGCTGCACATGACAGAAATGATTCCTAAGATTTCTATATTGAAGAAGCTATTTTTTTCTTAGAAGCTAACAGAACTAATGAAAGATACGAGCAGGCTATGTTGAAATCTATCTGTGAAATTAAATTTAAACATTCTTACAGCATTTCTATCACTACAGAACTCTCAGAAAACATTCTGAGGAAATAGTAACTTGACATCTTTCTCCGAAGACACTTGAAATTTATAGTAAATTTCATAAAAAATATATCATGATGAAAGCTTAAATGATTATGTAACCAAATTGGAATGTTTAATGGAAAAATGTAATTTTGGAAATCCATTAAAAAGCATTTATGAGATCAACTTTTTCATGAAATATTAAACAACTCAAAGACCTCTTCTTTCAGAATCAAAATGAACATAAGATACATCTATAACAGAATACGACAGGCGGCATGGCATGACCATGCCATTTCTTTCTAATGCAAGAAGCAGTTTTGTAGCTTTATAAAATGACTGTTTTATGACAAAATTAAGATCATATGATAAATTTTTATTATGGTCCTACAATTTCTTTTTACAGATGTTTACCTTAATTTGAATATTAGAAACAAATATGCAAAAGGAGCAGATAGCAGGCAATAAAATCTGCACAAATCATGCTGGCAGATGGTAACAGTCTGAACATTATAGGCAGCCAGTCAAAGGGTTAATATTGACTAAAAAAAGTGGCACTGAACAACATTTTCATTCTGTAATTAACTGAAACTGAATTTGCATTATAAAATTACATCAAATGAAAACAAAAGTAACAGCATATATTATGCACATGTTTATAAGTGTTCTATTATTTTCACAATGATCAGACATAACAATATCATTGCTTAATAAATAATCTCTCTAAAAACATAAAAGTTGAAAATTTCTACGAAAAAGAAGTTACATTATTTTATTTCAAATCTTCAGTGAAATATTAGTCCAAATGTTTTCCAACGCACGCAACAATTTATTGACAACCAGCATCTTAAAAATCAAATGAAACACCCTCAGTATATGAAATCAAGCTTGAAAATAATTTAAAATTTTAAAACAGAATTTAGGAATGAGTCCTTTCACTATATTCTGCACATTTTTTAAGATTATAAATGAAAATAGAAAAATGCACAATTAAAGAAAATTATTTTCAGAACCATAGGGAAATTACAATAAAACCAAGTGGTATTACTCTCAACTTCTGCAGTGTTAATGTGTTAAGCACTATGTGTGATAGAGAAGGGAGGAAATCAATAGATAATCTGAATGCATAAGCAATTAATGCACAACATAAAATTAAAACATAATTTAAGCAATGTTAGTTTTCCAATAACATTCAGGTTTTTTATTCTATATTTTAGAGTTAATAAACTTGTTTTTAGGTGTTGTCCAGGGAAAGGGTTCAAACACATTTCTTTAAATGGAAATTCAGAACTTTTAAGGACATTTTAGAGCCAGCAATAAAAAAAATTTAAGGACTTATCAAGAAACAGAAGAGAATAAATAAAAGCAATTATCTACACAACAACCTTCTATTTTGTAATATTATTTTTAAAATAAAACAAAAGTAAGTACTATGTATCATTATTATTAAACACAATCTGATATTAACATCAAGTTTCAACATAAAACCAACTTCCTAAAAGTTCTGAAGTAGTTTATATTACAAATCGAATTTCTTGAAGCACTTAATTACACAGGTGGGAAAAATGAAAGGAACTATCAGAAAATGCTAATTCAGTTTCTTCTATTAAATGAAGTCTACTAAGTGAATGAAAGGTGGTTGGTAGCTTAAGGTTGAGATTCATCTTCCATCATTAATTTTGGTTAGTCTATATTTTAGGGTGCCCTTTGGATTATCGCCAAGTTGTTGTTTCATTTGTGGTAACCTGAGTAGTTGAATGTTATGGAAACCATATTATGACATGATTGGTTGCGTGATTGCGATGAATTTGACTAATAGGAAAATATTTGTAACGGATGTGTTGGATGTCAGTTAGGAAGTACCTTGACTATTTTATGCTTTCCATTGTAAAATAGCTGCCGGTGGTAAACTGGGTGTTTTGTGGCATTGAACAAGAGAGAGGAAGGTATTTTTCTTTAAGTGGTTGAGTACAGATGAAAAGAAACTTTGTTGGATGTAATTCAACGGAATTATAAGTGTTCTGTTTGAACGAAGGAAATGCATATGGTTGAACATAAAGATCTTTCAAATGGCTTTGAATGGGTTTGTCACAAGAAAGTTTCAAATGCTCACCATATAAAGCATTCCATTAGAAAGGAAACATGGTTTGAGGAAAGTTTTTCAATGCTGTTAAGGAATTTTACGTGCCACAAACTGAAGACACAGAAATTTCTAGATAAGGTAAGTGGATATGATAAGATGCATTTCCTTTTTTACGTTATTTGACTGTTTGATTTAAAATGCAGTTTATTGAGATTATATATATTTTTGTTTGGCTCTTATGTAGAACTGGGTGCTCCTTCGAGTTTTAAGTGAAAATAGATCGATGTGTATATGGACAAAGTCAAGTCAGTGCACCCGAGATTCTCTGATGTTTTTTAAGTAAAAATAGATCAATGTGTACACGAACACCGAGTTTGTGCAAATCTTTGACTTGTTATTTTGGTTTTGTGCAGCAGCCATCTTGAAATTACACCTTGTTAGCCAATCGCCAATTTTTGCCAAAGGGCACCCTTAAATATATTTTTACCTTAGTTTTAACACATCAATGCTTCAAATTCTAATTTTGAAGATTATGAGGAGCTGAATAAAATGTTCATATCTGGAGGTGGAACACGTCACTGAGACAGCATTGTGAGATAGGCTTTTAGTAGAATGGAAGCAGAACTGAGCACTGAACAGGGTGGCTGCTTTGTCACAGTCCATTAATATGAAAGCTCTTGGCACTGTTTCAATAATGGATGTCACAAAATAAAACAGCACTAATGTAGAAAATTCAGATAACTTAGTTTTCACTGTGTTTTCTGAAAATTCTGTAATACATATGAGAAACAAACTATAATTTTATTGTAAAATAGTATAATCTGAATTAATACCAGTAACACATTTTTCATTTTGTCACACGCCTTTTCTACACTTTTAGCCAGTAAAATACCTGTCAGCTTAAAGTAAAAATCATGTAACTTAACAATTTAAAAAAAGTGAAGAATGAATTTTACAAAAAAAGCTAACACACATCTAAATATTTTGAAATAATATTTAAAGAATTATCATAAGAAAATTAGATAAATGAAATTAAGTTTTACATAATTACAGCAGTGTTTTTGCTTTTACTAAAAAGTAATTCAAAAATTCTGTTTCATAACATTTCTTATCTGTTTAAATTTTAGAAAAAAGATATTAGAAAATCACCAAAATTATGACAGGTACAGGAATATTTAATTTAATAATACTTTTTTTTTTCAAAAAACTAATTTAAATATACTATTGTTATTTTAATAATACTGTAGCGAAACATGTTCCTTTCAATCAAGCACATTGTGGCTCAGTGGGTAAGATGAAGGATTCGGTCCTGAGTTCGAAACTCATCAAAGGCAGGTTGCCTGCAAATTAGTTTTGTTTAATTTCCCTTCCTGTTAAATTTTTTCCTTTATTTTATGTATATTGGAGAATTTTCTCTATTTTCCAGAACGTTCCAAGTCTAGAATATTGTAGCTTGTTCATCAGGTGTAAGTGGTTACTCATTCATTTAGAATAATAAAGAATTGAGTTTACACTTGAATACTTGTCTCTTCATTTGTTTGATCACATCAGCTATGCGACAGTTTGGTTGATGCGCCAGGTACATTGATTACTACGTCAGAGTTACGCCAAAGCCTATGTATATAAGAATCCAACCCTTGATGGAACAGGGACACTGAGTCTGTATACAGCTTCGATGACGAGTAAGCACAGCCTACTTTTTCCCAAATAAGGAGCAGTTCAACTTACCCACGACACTCTCTCAACTGTTGACAGTCACCAATACACCACTCCAACCACACCGAACCAATGAGGAAAACTAACTCAAGTGACCTGTGCGGGAGATGAGCCCAGAACTGAAGAAAATCATCCAACGTTCACCACAGCCAAGTTAAAAAAGAATACCACCTTTATCATTGTGAACAAAAAACAGTGTGTAAAAGCCCTTGTTAATCAGGGTACTGATTATTCTGTCATATCCGAAGAATTACACTGATAACTAAATGATCTATGTTTACTGAGAATGGAACTATACTGAAAACTGCTTGCGGCCTCGGGACATTGTGTATTAAAAGTTTATTTGAATGGGACGAAGAGGCTGTTTGAAATCCTCGTGTTTCTATATTGCAGCTATCAAATGATACTTGGATGGGACTTTCTAAGTGCCACTGACGCCATTATTGATTGTGGGAATCAAGAACTTCAGCTTGTTGAAATCCTTTCAGACAGTGAATGTGAGCAAAAGAGAGCTATCGATACCAGCATCAACTGTTACCACAGAGAATAGTTGTAGTAAATTATGGGTAACTAATTGGTCTCAACAAACTCAACTGATACCAAAAGGGATAAATTTAGGCTGTTTAACGGCCATAGCCAAACGATGCTATTTGTTCTGAGTGGTCAGGTGCAAGAAGGTTCCGACGGACATAAGTCCAGAAAAAGGTTAACTCAAGAAACATTAAAAGAAATTTTCAATACTGATCTGACCAATGCTGAGAAAGACCAATTGTGTCTAATAGAAGAATTTAGTAACATTTTAGACTTAACAGCATTGCGAGGAAATTCCGAAGCAATTCGGTGAAGCATAAGATAAATACAGGCGATAGTGCGGCAATCAAGTAAAGGCCACTCCGTGTGTCAGCCACTGAGAGACATGGGATTGCCGTGGAAGTGCAACAAATGCTGAAAGAAGACTTGATACAACCTTCAAATAGTCCATGGTCATCTTCAGTCATGCTTGTGAAGGAAAAAAAAATGCTGAATGGTGTTTTTGTGTTCTTATAGAAAACTGAACAAAGTTACCAAAAAGGATGTCTATCCGTTACCTTGCATCGATCGTGCTTTGGACTGCCTAGCTGGTACAAAAATTTTCTCTATGATGGACCTTAAGTCAGGCTACTGGCAAATTGAGGTTGACGATAAAGATAGAGAAAAGACACCCTTTGTGATGCCAAATGGTCTCTATAAATTTAAAGTCATGCCATTCGGATTATGCAATGCTCCAGCCACATTTGAACGGATGATGGACACGATACTAAATTCTTGCCCCAAACTATGCAGACTTTCTTAAAATTCACTTGATGAATTATCAACACATTATTTGCTACCATAAATTTAAGTCTTTTCAATAAATGTGCCAAGTGTCTTGAAAAAAAAAAATGGAGTCTGAATTACAGAAGTAGCTTTGAAATAGACGGAACTGCAAGAAAACCAAAAAATCATTATTCCAAATTTTCATGCAAAAGCTGTCCAAACAAATAAGCGGCCAATTTTAGTTCAAAGAACAGATACTGAGAGATAAACAAAAATCATTTTCATAGCTCCTAATAAAAAAGTTGTAGTTGACAAAAATAAAATTTTTAACAAAGTTTTAAGTGTAAAAATAATACTGCAAGACTTAAATAAAACTGAAAAAAATTTGGGAATCCAACAAAAACAGTATCAAAAGGCTATTAATTTACAGTCTGAACTATTGAAAATAGTTAAAACAAGGGCTAGTGCATGTCAACATTTTTAATAGTTGATTAAATTTATTTTTTGCTTGCCAGAATCCATACTACCATGTAAAAAAGTATCCTGTGGTCAAGAATGATTGGTATGTTAATCAAAATAAATCTGTAATAAAAAATATCACACAGCTCTTTTAAATAAAAGTTATTCAGACATGAATTGGACATAGCTCTATAAAATTTAAAAAAATCACATTTTTAAAGAAAATATCATCGCGCAGATAAATATTAATAATGCAGTTACTAAAATGAATAAACATTACTTAACGCTTGTTTTTCTCAGCTTTTTTTGTTTAACTAGACTTTATTTTGAAAATAAGTAACTCTTTATATAACATATGGCCTTATTCCATCTTCAATAGACACTTTAAATATCTTTCTTTTACCGAATTATTTTCCGCAGTATGCGAGAAAAGATATGTTTAAATAGTTCATTAAAAAAAATACGTAATATGTATAATATACCACACAAAGTATTTAGAATTATATCTCACTGATCTCCATTATAAGCATATTGCACATTATTAAAGAAATGCAAATCTTTACTCTGAAGCCCAAGGTTTTGCAGCTAACAGATCTTGTTGTTGTTTTCCGTCAAAACGGTAAATATCATCATTAGCTTCCATTGCGTTATTGACAATGGTAAAAATATTTAATTTCGTACACAGCGTTCTCCAGACCACCTAATAGCCGGAAAAGATACTAACAATGAACCAACGGTTATTCGAATACAGTGCGAGGACTACAGACAACTGAGTGTTACATCAGACATCAGTGAGCATCCGCTAAAGGATATAGTCCTACAGAAAAACGTTGGTGATTTAAAAAAAAAAAAAAACTAATTCATGTGATTAGTTGGATTATAATGATACAAGAAATATATATTGTGTCAGCAAAACTTCAAATTCAAGTGATTTCCTTCGAAATTGACACTTCGGCGTTTAGAACGAGATCTGTCAAAATATAAACAGATCAATCAATATAAATTATCTCTACCGTCTATCTGTGCCGTGATTGGTTAACCGTACACGGGATTAATATGGCCAGTGTGCTTAGACCGAAAGCAAAAGCACGGAAGATACCTCTTCTCCCCAAATGGATTTTCTTTTTCTTTCAAACTTCCGCAACGGATTTCACCTCTCGGTAAATAAGAGGAAGAGTGGTGTGGAGTGGTGTCCGTACACCTGGGCCCCTGGGCCGAAGGCCCCATGGAGGTTAACCTCCATGGAAGGCCCTACCCCATGTAGAATATGTTGTGGTGTTCCTAACAGTGACGTAAAATAACCGAATGGAATTCATAAAAAGTAACAACTGAAAATATTGTAGTGGGGTGATTAGAATTTACTTGAGCTTAATAACTAATGTAAAGTGTAAATGTGCCTAAAATGTGTAGAGCTGTTCGAGTAGCTTAGATAGCTGAAACTAAGAGACAAAGGTAAAATACAAATCAGATCAAGCACATAATCCGAGTAACTCATGCAACAGACAAGTACAATACACAAGCAGAGATGCTGCAAAAGGAGTAAATAATAATTCACAGGGTATATAAGTAATTACAATTCGTAAATCAAAAGAAAATAAACATAAAACATGTACAAGTAGTAGAATATGACAAGATTACATAATCCAAGTGTTGAGAATAGCAAGCGGACAATACATGTTATTAAGATCATTAAAGTCATAATCGGCAATTTTAATTGTCGGGTTGGAGAGAGCACTTTGCCTCTGATGACATTTTTTGCCAATTTTATAATAGTGGGTCCTTAATAGCTTGACCCCTAACTCATCATGTAAATAAGAATTCCTAACGTACCACTCAGTCCCAGCAATTTGACGCAGTGTACTGCTCTGGGCGGCTTGGAGCCTCATACGATAACTCTTTCTAGAATATGCCCATACCGGGCAGGCATAACACAAAAGTGGACGTAGAATGGATTCATAAATGAGTAACTTATTGTCGATAGATAAAACGCTGTTTCGAGCAATTAAGGGGTAGCGTTTACCTTTACGCACCCGAAGCTTTTGAATAATAGAGTGTATATGTGGGGCCCATGAAAGAGTTTTTGTGGAGGATCACCCCCAAGTACGGGACCTGCTTGGCCCAGGGAATTGGAGTATTGTAGAAAACCAGGTTTTTGCGAATTTTCCTCTTTTTCGTGAATAGGATTGCCTGCGTTTTGGATACATTGACTTGAATTTTCCATTGTACCAGCCAAGTCTCAAGTGCATGTATGTAATTTTGTAATCGTTGGATAACTGAACCAATAAATGCGCTTTGAGCAAAGATCGCTGTGTCATCAGCATACATAGCTAAGGTGGCGTTTGGTGTTGTAGGTATGTCGTTCACGTAGATATTAAAAAGTGTGGGGCCCAAGAGGGACCCCCAGCCCTGATGGGGCGGAGAGTGGAATTGGAGCCAGCTACGTGAACTAAAATGTGTCTACCGGCTAGGTAGAATTTACTGATGTTAATGATGTAGTCTGGGAAACCCATACGGTGTAATTTGTAAATAAGTGCGTCCAGCCATACTCTGTCGAAGGCCTTGGCTGTGTCAATAAATATTCCACCAGTGACTTTTCGGCTGTGCATGCCTTCCGAGATGGTTTCTACTACTCGGTACAGCTGATTACAGGTGCCCAATTGTTTCCTGAATCCGAACTGGAACGGGATAAGTAAGTTCTTCTCTTCTAAGTGGTTATTGATTCTTGTGGGTAAAACTGCCTCCATTATCTTACTCAGAGATGACAACAGGCTAATAGGTCGATAAGATTCCGGAAGAGCTGGCGGCTTACCAGGCTTGTGAATTGGGATAACTTTGGCCACCTTCCATGGATTGGGGTAGTGCTGCCATTCGAGTATTTTGTTGCAGATCTTTGTGAGGAGGAAAATAATTTTCATCGGAAAGTTTTTGATCATTATGTTGGTAACAGCATCCAGTCCAGGACTCTTCTTGTTTTTAAGACGTTTGACATAGCCAGACACCTCCGATGGGAGGGCAGGGACAATGTTGTATCTGCAAGGGCTGCTCGTTAAAGTGGAGTGAAAATTATTAACTAGGTGTTCTGTAGTGTCATCCTGAATGTTTTTGGTGCAAAACTGAGACTCCAGCATCTGTGCTAAAAGTTCGGTCTTCTCAGTTTCCGTGTAATGGATCCCTTGAGGGCCTTTTAAAGACGGAATTTTTCAGTGGCATTTAGTAAACCTCGCAATTGTTTTCCACAGGGAATTATCTTCTGCGGAAAGGGAATTGAGGTGGTTGGTCCAGTTGCGTTGTGCTTGTAAGTTAGTAAGAGACTTGACCGCACTGCATAATCTATTAAAGTCTGCTTATCCACCCTGGATCTGGTTCTCTGAAATTTCCTCCTGGCTGCGTTTCGTTGTTTAATTAATTTGTCAAGCTCCTTGTCTCTGTGACTGCGCCGGATCGGCACTTCTGTACGTGAGTTATTATATGCATCAGTAAAGTTCTTGGTGAGATCCTGTATGAAACTATCAATGTCATCCCCCGTGTGTATCGTTGGAATGTCATAGCGAATGTTGTGGAGAGCTTTGGCAAAATTCTGTCAGTCTGTTCTAAAGGCTCTGGTGTCTGCTGTGGTATAGCTGCTGATATCCAGAATTAACCTGACCGGGTTATGGTCAGACGAGAGCTCCTCCAGCAAAGAAATATCCAGCGGAACGCTAGTATTTCTGAGCAGGAAGAAGTCGATAATTCCCTCAGAACCAGCAGCATACCGTCTTCTGGTTTTAGGAGTTGCTATGCGTAATCTAGCCGAGGTGGCCAAATTATAGATCACACGTCCAGTGTCATTTCAGTTAAAGCAGTTCCATTCGCGGTATCTAGCGTTTAGGTCTCCACCTATGATGATGTTATTGCCGAGCGAAAATAATACTTGTAGATCAGCCAGGACTGTTCGCGCATTACGTCCAGGCGGGATATAAGCGCAGACAAAGGTGTATGTTGTGGAAGTGTTTGTAGTGAGTGAAATAGCTGAAGCCTCAACGACCGAAAGCTGTGGAATTGTAACTGGATAGTGGGGGATGCAGCATTTTATCAGGATAGCTGTTCCGCCTCCTCTAGTGTTTCTAGTGGAGGGAGGACGATCATATCTATTGACTGCATAGTTATGCACATAAATAGGAGTGGCAAGGCCAAGCTTGTGTTCTTGTAGGAACATGATATCAGGATTGTACTCATTTATGAAATCTCGGAGTTCATTAAGATAATCCATTCGCGTTCCAAGTATGCAATTAAAAACATTACTAGACATTATTTAGACACATTCTGAGAACCAAATACATTTTCAAAAATTTCAAACGGAATAAATAACTTGTCAATTGCGTTAGGTGCAGCCTGTATATCAGGCATTCTACTATTCAGTTGACTCATTAGGCTATACAGAGATATGCCCTGAAATATATTACTAATTTCTTTTATTAATTTAATTACTTCTAAAATGCCACCCACGCCGGAATCACTACTAATGCTGGCACTAGTGTTCCTGTTTGGTCTGCTGATAGTGTCTGCTTTGGAGTTAGAGTTCAACACGTTTTCAGTGCCCTTATTAGTTTTGACAGAGTCCATGGATTGCACATTAAGTTTAGTAAGTCCTTTAGCGGCATTGGCATAGGATACTCCTTCTTTAACTGCTGCTGTTCGGGTGCCAGCACTGCTACCACTAGTCTTGCTAATACTCTTATCTCCGGCGGCATTTTTCTTGCCCTGCTGTGGAGCGGGAAACTTAGGGCATCCACGGTAGTTCGCCGTGTGCCATTCCTGCAGGCAGTTACAGCATTTAACTTCCGGTATTCTTTTGGCAACACAATCCTCTGTTCAATGTGTGCCAGCACACTTCACACATCTAGGCTTGAGGTTGCACGTATCTGACGAGTGATGGAAGTACTGCCAGTTATGATACTGCACAGTACTTCCATTAGTACGATATGGTGAGATATTAACATAAAAACCTAACAGTTTTTTAATGTCATAGACTTGCTCAACACCTTCGGTGTTTTCAATCTGAACTTGGAATAAGGGCATAGGTACTCTAGTTTTAAGTCGGTGCATTTGGGCAAACCTCCGCACCTTATATCCAATATTATTTAATTCCTCACTTATGTCTTCCGAAGGGCAATCTATAGGTAACCCACGGAGAACTACTTTAATTGGCTTATCCATTTTGGCAAACAATACATAATGGTCAATGCTTTTCTCATCCAGATAACGCGTGATGATTCTATGATCGTCTTTGGCACCGGAAAAGATCTTGAGAAATTCACCGCTGACTTTGCCAGTAAACTCACATTTCAGTTCAGACTTGAGTATTTTCATAAATTCACTGAATTGAATATCAGGTTTGTCCATTATTGGCCTTACTTTAGATATTTTAACAGTAACAGTAGTGTCATTAGCATTAGTAGTATCCATATTATTATCATTTTGAATAATTTGAACCTCATCAGAATTATTAGTATTTAATTTACCATTACTGTTTTGTTTACAGCTTTCACAGCTTCATTCGTGGTGAGTTTCTGAAATTTGTTGGCCAGAGGCAATTCAACATTACACTTAACTAATTTAGCGGGTCTAGTAACATTGCGGGAGTTAATAAACCCTTAATCATACCTATCATCATTGATTGAACGTTTAGCATATTTTTTGGATGGCCGTTTGGCCTTAGGGCGATTATTATCATTAACAAGTTTTTCAGTATTTTTATTAGCATTTATTTTAGCATTAACATCATTACATACATTAGCATTATCAGTTTTTATAACGCAAGCATTAGTACTTTCAGAATTAACATTAATAGCATTAATCTGGATACAATTACATATTTCACTTTCTAATTTACTTAACAGCATTTCATTAACAGCAGAAATATTCGGATTTAAAGCTTGAAAAGATTCGCACTTACCTTGTATATATGAAATGAGCCCCTCCGCAGTAGCACGAACGACTTCCAATTTTCCTAACATATCCGTTTTTATGTCATCACTAGAATAACTGTCAGCTAAGCTAACCACCATATCTACGCGAGCACAAATATACGAACGACGAACGTAATTTTTCTTCATACTGCTTGGCAATAAAATAATCGTTGAATATGAGTTTATCCTGTGCAATAATATCCCTCCATCCATAAGGAAGCACTTGATCCCCGTACGAAAGAATTTCCTTCGTTAACATTATAAGCACATTTTGCTTAGCAGCCGTTGATTCAGCGTTAAGTGGGGGAAAATTATTTTCCTCCATAAGCACAAATCACGCGCACATACTTTAACACACTAAAACACTATTCACATAATCCAGGATGCAGGAATAAACACAGAATAATCCAAAAAATCAGCAAAGCAGCAATAGTAATCCAAGATATCAGCCGAAAATGGCGCAAAGCAGCAAGTGGTGATAACGAACTCACGCAGCGCAGAGAAAACACGTCTAACCAGCTCAAGCTCTCAGCGATCTATCACCAAGAAAGAGTATAGGCTACACAGTTATTTCAGCATTGCGTACTGTATTTTTCAGTGTGCATGCGAAAACAAAATTGATGGTTTTTTTTCTCAGTTTGTTTTTTCGGTGGGGGGAGAGTGACTTCAGCCTATAAATCTTCATATCCCATAGCCACGGAGTATAATGAAATGTGTTATTTTTTATCGAAAACAGAAAATACAAATAGCTATGATGAATAAGAAAACATCTTGAAATAAAAAATAAACTGTTAAAAGTTTATAAAAAAAAATCTTAATATACTAGATAAGATAAACTCTTCAGGATATCGGATCATCAATACTAGGTGTTTTGAAAATTCAAAATGCAAGAGTTTGGTTTAAAAGTTCTTATATACTATTATTTGACGTAAAATTCTTGCATAAAGCTATAGAGTTCTTATAAGCTTTCAAATTGCATGCTGCCATCATGATCCAAGCATATGATTGATTATTAATATTTCAACATATATATTTTTACTAATGTAATTTAATTCTAGCTGATTTGGAGAATAATGAATGATTCAAAATGATTTACTTCATTATTGTTTCCTATTTAATCTTCTAACTGTAACATTGAATAAAAACAATGAGCTGGGGAGTGGCAAATTAAATGTAAAAAAGAAAAATTTAGAAGTTTAATTGCAACTTCCTGTTTTCTTTCCAACATTTTAATTCGGAGCAAGTGCAGTTCAATGAGTTTTTTAACACTTTTCCATATGAGTTCTAGCTATTATATAATTATATAGACATGTACACATTTAGCAGCAATACTTTCTAAGCCACAAACAAAAAGAAGAAAGGGTTTGGTTTGCTTTATTTAATTACACCAAGGAATTTGCAGGCTATCTGCCTAAGGGCAGATAGGCCGCAAATTGAACACAAATTTAACAAAAGAGTCACTCCAGCCTCCTATAGCTCAACCCTGTGTGTAACAATATAAAACAATACTGCTAAGATTGTTTCAGGATTATTTATACAATTACTCTTAACATTTTAAAAAAAATTTTGTTATTTAATTGAACTTGTGTCTTTTACTGCATGTCTTTAATCGTGGAAAAAGAGATACTGAATTGAGAACAAAAAAAGTAAATAATTACTGCAAGAGAAAATGGACTTAAGTTTTACATAGGTAATGATATTTTTTAAATGCTGCATTAGGTATTCTGACATTAAACTGGTAATTTTGCAACAAATGTAATTAGACTCTATCAGTAAATAATCAGTTCATGAAATGAAAATAAAAGAAAGGGCATTTTTTTCAGTAAAAGCAACACATTTTTTTTCAAAAATGATACATGTACCATTTTTGAAACGTAATAGCGAGAAAATATCATCTCATTGTAACTGTGCTAAAATTTTTCTGAACACAAGAAATTCATCTTTCAGGCTATTGAATGGGACAGAATGATTTACTTTGAAAACTTATTAACTACACTTAATTTCGAAAAAAAAACCACTGTTGTAGGTAATGAGAGTAATATATAATTTAACCATGGCCAACAGCTCAATGTCTGCACATATATCTTTTGAAGGTAAAGACTTTGGCACATGTACTTTTAAAATACAAAAGATCTGGATTATTTTTTCAGTTAAAATACTGCACTTATTGGTTAGATAAAATAGTAGTTAGTTCAAGCAGGAAAAAATTAAAGATAGATCGAATTAGTTTGAATATATTTTTTACTCTTTATATTTAATTATGAATAATATAGAGAGAGTTCAGAATACCCAAGGGTTGAAAATACTTAATTGAATTCAAATCTGAATTCTATTATAAAATATTGTCAAATCAATTTGAAACAATCCTCTCAAATAACAAAGATAGCGACATTTTTAACAGAAAACGATAGAAATATCGAAATCAAAATTGTTGAAGTGTCTACACGTCCGACGTCGGACGGTTAGCTCATACATGGTAAAAATGCTAAATGTCCGACTAGTTGCGCAGAGACATCTGCGCATTAGCATACTTTCAATGTGCCATGCCATTCTAGCGCCATTTTGTTTTCGAACATGGTCGAATGTTGTCGTGGTGAGTATTGAAGTGATGTGTATTGTTCTTAGTTTGAAGTTAAAATTATAATTCTCATGCTTTTCCCACTTAAATAAATAGTTTTTTAATGATTCATTTTAATGTGTATTCAGGTTTTCGTAGACAGATTGGTGAATTGCTTTGTTTTCTCCTGAATTTTTAGATGCATTAGGAAAGTAAGAATTAGTTTTGATTTTGCAAATATTTTTAATAGAAAATTATTGGTTTAATCCCAGTGTATAGTACACACGGGATTATTTATTAACTCTATATAATTTATCACTTTGTGTGTGCAGTTGAGAAAAAGAAATTCGTGTTGTTTATGTACTTATTCACACTATTTTCTTATTAAATACTGCGTAATGTAATGTATTCTTGTATTTCTGTGCTTTCTTAAACAAATATACACATTTTTTTTGTGTTTTCTTTGATATCAGATGAACGGTATCTCGCTGAGCAAATAAACAAGATGTTCCCTAATTTAGCAAATATTTTAGTTATCCTCTCAAAATTCTTCCGGCAGTTACTGGAAATCAGCTTTAATAATGTTTCTAATTGAACATGTTTAGCCAGAAACATTAAAATTGTATCCTCAGCTGAGCCAAAGAGTGTAATATTAAAATCAAGAGCCTAAAATTCTATGTTCTTTTAGCGTAAGCAATCCTAGTATTATTTTCTGTTATTTGTAGCGAAAGCAAATAACAAATATGCAAAATTACAAAAAATTGCAGTAAGAAGCAATGGCTCTTGCTGTGATATGCTTGTTTTTTCATTCTTGATCCAAATTAGTTAACTTTGTATACTTACTTGCCTGTGTGATTGTTGCATTTTTATAGCGTCATAAAGGGACTGTTAACTTTTTAATGACTGAAAATGGAAGACATGTAGACAAGATCATCAAATCCCCTTCTCCCAAAAGAAAAGTTTGCAAAGCAACATGCATTGTAATGAAAGATCACATCATCTTTACAAATGAAGGTAAGAATCAGCCGCAGTGCAACAAAGACCATGCTCGTTCTATTTCAACATCCGCAAAATGTTCACATATTCACTTGCCAAAGCCAGATGAAATAAGCAGACTGCTCTCAATGATTTCTGTATTTCATGATGGTTGTGACATAGTTTTGCGCATTTTATTACATTACATTTGCAGTTATTGGTTAAAATTTACTCTACAGTACCGCTTGGCAAATCATTTCCTTTTTGACGCCAAGATGGTGCCGATCCTTCCATCCGCTACACAAAACCAAAACAAGAAATCAAACACTTACACAGACTCGGTGCCTATGTGTACATTGACGTATTTTAACTTAAAAACATCAGAGAATTACATAAACTTTTGACATTGCGCACTGCCTTCACTTGTCCATGTACATATTAACCTATTTTCACTTAAAACAAAGTTAAAATTATCATGTTAACTAGAAACAATTCACCGCTGAACACACAGACACAAACAACTAACCAAAAATACTCATTTCCTAACATAAAAATATTAAACAAATCTTTTAACAAAAATTCACACATCACATACATCAATAAATAAATAAGACGTCAATTTTTTAACATACCTTTTCTTCAAGTGCATACGTTGAAGACTTCCACCAGCATATCTTCCACGTAAAGCAACTCCAGTCAATTTTTGGTCATTTCGGCTCATCCGCTGTAAATGGCAGATAAATACATAGAATAGCATCCAAGAAAGCCATAAATGCGTTTCCCCCCATCCTCCTCCTTGCGCCATACATATTCGGCTAAATAATAGTGCAAGCCGTCCTTCATTTTCCTCCTGTCTAAAGCGCATTTAATTGCACTCCACGTTCCTCAAAAACATTCACTTTCATTCCTACTAAATTTACTTGAATGCTTCGAAACCCAAATATATATCAGGATCAAAACCTCATTCATTGTCATTCGACTCCAACCATGAACCCATTCGCACGCTTCTCTTAATAAAATGCGCAGACGCGTTTGACCTACGCCTCCATTCAAAACCATCAAAAAAACCTGGTCCATATGAATGGGTTACTATTACAAAAAATGTCAATTTATTACAACCCATTTGACAATATTCGCAATTTTCCCCAAGCCTAGTTTCGCCAACATTATCAACATTAGGGTTACCGAAAAACCTACTTCATGCAGCGGGCTTCCAGATTTCACGAACAACCAATACCACTTTTCGATTTTTTTTAGACAGAAACCAAGCGGCACCGTACAATAAATATCAACCCAATTATTTTATTTCATTTTATACTATGTTATTTAATCTACAAATTCATTTGCCTTAAAAATTTATTTTCATGTGGGTTACAGCAATCTTTACATTAATGTTAATTTACATTAAGTAAAATATGCATCAGAAGATTGTATAGTTGTTCATGAGATTGGATCAAATTATGTCCTTATGTTATACCAATACTATATAAATTTGTTAAAGTTGCCAGCTGGAATGTCCTCTGGAGCAAGATTTTGAATTTTCTTTTCTGTTTCGAGAGCAGACTTGCTAGCAAATTCTAATCTGTGTAATTATGTAATATCAATCACTTAACTGCTGTGGGGCTCATTTCCGTATCATATTCATTAACTGGCCTAATAACACCATCTAACTGTGTCAGAAAAAAGAGGACATTCAACTCTTCTGCTGAATGTCATTTGTAGAAAAATACCTTAAGTGATCACCTCTGTGCTGTATGTTGAGCACGTGTTCATTTTCCCTTTCTACTCATCTCTTATCATAAAAGCGAAAAGTGAGTTTTGAAACCAGATTAAACGTAGTGGATCGAGGCTAATTTTGCTTATGGTGTTCTTTTGTATTATTAGTGAGTGTTGATTATGATAATACTTTTTTTTGTTAGTGTTATTTGTATGGGTACAATGGACACATTCGTAAAGCCCTATTTGGAGATTACAGCTGAGCAGAATTTCAGCAAACATTTTATGATTGCATTATACTCCTGTACAATGTAGGCTTGAGAAAAGCTTCTTTGAAAGAACTTAAAGATCTGCCTTTGATCTTTGGTTTATTAGATTGTGGCAAAACACTCGAGGGCTATCTGCCTATGAGGAGGGAAGGCTTTCTACGGGAAACTGGCTTGTACACACGGGGAAAACACCCATGCAGCCAACAAATTTGCGGGATTTAGACCGAAGTACCAGTGTTTAGCTACTTTACCGCACAGCCGCTGGTGGGCTTCTGTCTTCGAAAATGACGGCAATGATTCTATAAATATGGAGCTTCCTCCAGAACAGGTTGATGACGTTTTCTGACAAAGAAGTTACTGATGATGAAGAATCAGCAGGACCAGACTCAGAGTGGCATGGTGTTAATGTGACATCTCTAGGAGTGACTAATTTGTTTATCTATACAAGTGTTATTTAAGACTGTGCTCAGCAACAAGCGATTATCGCAATAGAGATAAGAAATTATCGTCGAGCTAACAGGCACTGGAAGCTGTAAACACACTAATATTCGTGAAAAATGCAACACCATGAAGGAAATGTCGGAAATGAATGAAATTTACTCCCCATATTACCAATAGTGGTACAAATAAACTATCAAATTTACAAGGCAAAAAAGAAAGTCAGAAATAAATACTTTGTGTGTCTGCCATACTGAACGACGAGATCCTGCAGACGTCGTGGCATTGAATCATACAGGTTCTGAATGCAATCCTGGGGAATGGCATTTCATATGGCTTTGATTTGATGCCAAAGTTCAGTTTCAGTGTGTGCCCCACAGCTGTATGAACAAGTCGCTGACCGAGGAAATCCTAAACATGCTCAGTGGACGACATATCTGGGGAATGAACAGACCGTGGAAGGAGCGAAACCTGTTGTACCTAAGAAGGCTTGTGCAATCTGAGAAACACGTGCACAGGCATTTTCCTGCTGAAATACAGCACCCGGAATGCGTCGAAGAATGGGGAAGACCCCTGAATCAACAACTTCCCTTACGTAGCAGCCATTGTTGAGGTTGCCCACAGTCTGCACTAGATGAGATCCACAATTATACTCCATTACTCCCCACACCATGATGCCAGGCGTTTGTGAGGTATGATGCTTGATAACATACTGTGGGAGCAGACGTTCCCCTCTGTAATGTCTGATGCTTACCCTTTTATCACTGTTCTCCAGATTGTAGCGAGATTCATCAGAGAAAACAATTTGGTGCCACAGGGGACGCCATACATTGTGTTGCCGTGCCCACTTAAGTCGGAGGCGTCTGTGACAGAGTGACAGTGGAATCCTGCGTAGAGGAACCCTTGCACGCAGTTCATGTTGCAGTAGACAGGGTCGAACTGTGGAGCTAGCTAATACAGCATCTGTAGCCATACTCCAACATTGTGCTAACGTACAAATAGCATGCGAATGAGATGTTTGTCATCCTGTGCTGTTGTGTGCCCTACTGTCAGGATTTCGTCTTGTTTAGTTCTCTCTGTCCATTTTTTGTAACATGTATCACTGTTGTGACATTACACTATGTGCGGGCTTCAATTGCTTGGTACGAAAGTCTACCCTCTCACATACCGATGATGTGGCCTCACTCAAATTCCGTTGGTTGTTGGTATGGCATCCTCCGCTGTTCACGAGGCATACTGACCACAAGCTAAACATTCACCACAGACAAAGGATGATAAACAGATTTCAACACAACTGCCGGTTCTCATTTCATGCATGCACAATCGTTTTGTAATTCTAATCATTTGTATGTCTTACCTCGCTTTACATTTAATGTAAGTTTGGTTCAATTTGCATAATTCCTTCACGGTGTTGCAATTTTCACAAACGTTAGTGTATATTAAGTAGTCCTAGCTCAAAAAGCATTTTGAACTAAAAGTATGCAACTGTCCGGATCAAAAGTTTATTTTACAGAAAAAGTATAAACAGCTTATGCATGCATTCATTGTTTTTATGGGATTCTGATCATAAGTGAATAATAATTTTTATCTAAGTCGTATTTTACGAGTTAACAATTACTCATCCATTATTTTAATTAAAATAACTTTGTATATGTTTCTGTTGATAACAACTAATGTAAGGGAAGTGTATGTACTTATTTTATTAAATACATGTGAATTTATGCAAATAAAATTGTTTATAAATGTATAAGTGTATACATTCTTAAACCATTTTCATGTGAAACAGAAGCCTTATTTATAACAGTATAATCAAACATACCAAGTTCTTGTTTTATTCAGACCCTGAGTTACATCAGTATGAACTTATGTTGGGACGATTGGAACAAGACTCATCATAAGTACAGAATTACTTATAATTTGTCAACTAGCATGCATGAAAATGGATTTTGTCATTAATATTAAATACCTGAATATATAACGTTTTACGTAAAGACAGAATGATTTCATATCTGCAGATAGTACATTGCAAGAGGCTGCCATGTGCCAGTGTACAAGTTGATGAAAAGGGAACACTGATAGCTTGAATCCTGGTGAATGGGCTGGCTGCATAGGCATTGTCATGATTTTTCCATGTGTAACATGAAGGCAAGACAGTTTGTCTTAAAGCATTCTCCATAATTGCATCTCTCCCTGGAAAATAGTCTTGAAGTGTTTTATTGCAAAAACCTGTTTCTCATGATTTGCAAAAATACATAGTATAATAAAGTGAAATTTAATTGATAAATTGTTGTATGTTGGGATTGTATATTATATCGTAAACTTTTTAATATATTTTCTGTATCTCTAATAGTGAAAATTTTGATGTTGTAATTTAATCCTAAAGAGAATGGTAAGTACTATAATCAAACTAAGCAGTATTCTATTTGATTTCAGAAAAATAATTTTTTAAAAATTTTGTACTTATATATTTGTGCTTATGACTGGAATTTAATACAAGCCATTTTAGCATGATGTGGCCTGTTCTCATATCAAATGCGTTTTGGGAGCAGCTGTATTATATTTTGAGAGAATCTTCAATGTCATTTATTATGAAGGTATAGATGATTGTTTTTATAAATTCATTTATTCTTAGCTATTTAAGAGTTATCATTTAATATAAAAATAAAAAAATTAACAAAATATTGTAACATAAATAATAAAATATACTTTTTGTCCTTGTCTGAATATCCAAGCTCACTGTATGCACAGTTAAGAGATATTTATAACTTACTCGTTTAGCTTTGTACTTGACATATGTCATCAAAGCTAGAAACATGGTAGTAAAATATTTGTGCGCGTCCGTGTTTGATGATAAATTACTGTTAAGCACCTTAACCTATTCCTAAACAATGCTCATTTTTCATAATGCTATTGTAAGGTTTAGCCTAAGTTTATTAACAGTTATTTTAAGTTTTGTATCTTTCCTATCTTATTCTAATTTCAGCTTACAATTTTCTGCCAGAATATGAATTCTGTTAAAAATACATTACTTGTTTTAATGTTTATTATTTTGTATTTTATATTTCCTGGCTCATGAGCAAGTCTTACTTAGATTTTGTGAGTATAGTTTAGTAATTTGTGTATGGCAACAGTAATAGATATTCAAGTGCGAGAACGATGTAACAGCGCTAAGAGCGTTATTGATTTCTTCCGTGATAATAAAGTTTGTTTTCGTTATAACTCATTCTATTTTGTGAATAATCACCGGAGTTATAGTGTTTTAACGATAGTGACTATTTTAAACCTATGATGTGAGTCTTTAATTAAAAGCTACTTCGTGCTGAAGTGTGATTTATACGTTTAAGTACTGAAAGCTAGAAAAGTCGGTAATACCTTTTCTTGTAATCTTTAACATTGCTAGCGTCCGCTTCCGGATTATTTTCGTATTTAAGATGTTTCAAGTAATAAAAGGTTTTAAAAAAGAAGATTTGAAACATGTTGTGGAAGAAATCGGTGAAAGTTTACTACCAACCGTTACAATAGCAGGTTTAAAAGACATTATTTTGAACAGTTCGGAATACGAAAAGGATCCTGAATTTGTTCAAGATTTATTAACAACTGCTATTGCGGATAGAAAATTGCTAGAGCAAAGACAAATTGAGAAGGATAAGCTGGATTATGATCTTCAAAAAATGAGAATGGAGCAAGAGTTTCAAAAAACGAAAATGGATTATGAACTGGAATTGGCAAGAATCCAAGTACACAATCAAAGTGAATCATTTCCATCTCTTTCTGTTTCTGATGTAAATAGTTCGAAACGAAAGTTTAGTTTACCTGGATTAGAATTTAGACAGTTTGGGGATGATATTAAAGATTGGCTTCCTTTCTGGAGTTAGTTTGAGCAGATTCATAAAGATGATGATATTGCCCCTGAGGATAAATTCCAGTATTTAATTCAAGCTACCGTGTCGGGTTCTCGGGCTAGAGAAGTTGTGGAGAGTTTTTCGCCTACCGCCGCAAATTATGAAAAGGCTGTGGAAAGTTTAAAAATCCCGTTTTGGTAGGGAAGACATTTTAGTCGAAGTATACGTTAGAGAATTATTGAAAATAATCGTTAACTGTGCAAACTAAGGAAAAGTTTTCATTAACTTCGTTGTACAATAAACTCGAATCTTATTTACGCGCTTTTGAAACATTAAATGTGACAACTCATATATGTGTTTCTATATTATATCCAATGGTTGAGTCTTGCTTTCCAGCAGATTTTTTAAAAGCATGGAATCGCAGTAATTCTTCCGATTCTTAAACGGATGCGAAGGACCGATTAAACAATTTAATGCAGTTTTGAGATCGGAAGTAGAGGGAGAAGAAAGAATATTCTTAGCTGTTGCTGGTTTTGGTTTAGGAAAGCATCAAGATAATAATAATAAATCAGTAAAAAAGAAGCATCCTAGTGCCGAATGTTTACGTAACAAGACACCGACAGCTGCAGCGCTATTGACAGCTGCTTCTGGTTCCAAGGCTGTGAAATCGTGCGTTTTTTGTGATGGTAAACATTTAAGTTCTGACTGTTTTTTCCGCGCAAAAAATGAGTTTATTGAAGAAGCAAAAAATTTTAAAGGAAAAACTTTGCTGCTATACTTGTTTAACTCCAGGTCATACAGTTAAGAAATGTCGAGTTTTCTTAAAGTGCTTAATTTGTTCTAAAAAACATGTGCCATTAATGTTTGATGTGCTTGATACACAAATCAAAGTCATGCAGCCGAAAAAAGAAGAAAAGCCGATAGAGGGCGAAATTAACTTGTCTAATTTCAAAACACATACCCCTAGAGTGTTCCTCCAAACTGTGAAAGCTAACCTTATTTCTGATGGTAAACAGAAGACTGTGAGATTACTTTTAGATTCAGCTTCGCATAAATCTTACATCTTAAAGAATGTAGCCGAAGAGATGAATTATTTGCCTGTTCGTCAAGAAAGTATGGTGCATTCTCATTTTTGGGGGCGTTTTAAGTGATGAGTGGAAGCATAATTGCTATAAAATAAGATTGAGAAGTTTAAATGAAAAGTTTGCCTGCAATTTCGAAGTTCTAGATCAAGCTACAATCTGTGATAATATTCGGCCTGTCTGTAAAGGCCCTTGGATTAGAGAGCTAGAAGAAAATGGCATAATTTTGACAGATGTTGCAGTTAACTGTGAAACCATTCATATTCTTGTCGGAGCCGACAAAATGGGAAGGCTGTTAACGGGAAATAGGAAGATTTTGTCTTCGGGTCTCGTTGCTGTAGAAACTAGTTTTGGATGGACACTGATGGGTAAGGTGCCAGTAGAAGAAGCTTCTAATGAAAACCTAGCAACGGCGGTGATATCTATGTTTATAAATGAAGCTGAAGTTTCAAGTCTATGGAGATTGGATTTAATAGGAATCAATGATCCTGTAGAAAAGAAATCTAAACATTAGATTGATCTTGAAACCAAAGAACATTTTTTAGAAACCGTTACAGTAAATAATGATGGTCGGTATGAAATTTGCTTACCTTGGGCTGATAACAAATCACCTTTACCTGATAATTTTAGTTTGGCTGAAAAGAGGCTCGAGTACACCACTTCGAAACTTTTAGCAATGAATTTGTATCAACAATATGAAAATATATTTTTAAACTGGATTGATGAAGGTATCATAGAAAATGTGCCCACTTCTGAAGTGGACTCCTATGGTAATTACTTACCTCATCGTCCTGTCCTAAAGGCAAGCAGCAGTACCACACCTATTCGTCCAGTGTTTGACGCATCAGCGAAATTGACAAACATCCTTCTCTGAACCAATGCTTGCAGTGCGGTCCTAATTTAATCGAAATTATTCCAGACGTCCTACTGTAATTCAGAGAGCGGCGATATGGAGTCATAGCGGACATTAGAAAAGCCTTTCTGCAAATAAGTATTCGAAAAGAGGATAGAGACTTCCTACGATTTTTATGGTGGGAAAACATGGAAGAGAATAAGCTCAGAGGTTTTCGACATGTCAGACTTGTTTTTGGTGCAAAATGTAGCCCTTTCCTTCTGGCTTCAGTTATTGAGCACCACATTGAAAACAGTGAAGATTTTGAAGTTGCTTTCAAAAAGAGACTGTTGCAAAGTTTCTATGTTGACAATGTCGTTACCAATGTTGACACTAAACAGCAGTTGGAAAAGTTAGTGTCCGATTCTAAGTTATTGATGTCCAAAGACTGTTTCGACATAAGGGGATGAGAATATTCTGGTGAGTTCGACGGAATCGACGATAAGAAAGAAACACATGTATTAGGTCTGCTTTGGAATAAAGAACTAGACACCCTGAGAATAAATATGGGATGGTTGAATGACTTTAATTTGGTAAAGATAACAAAACGCAGCATGTTATCTGCAGTTCATAAGGTATTCGATCCTTTTGGTTTTTTCTCCCCCGTTATGCTCTGCTTAAAAATAATGTTACAAAAGGCATGGAAGAAACGTCTGAGCTGGGATGAAGAGTTGACTGGCGAACTTCGTAAAGATTTCATACAATGGCTTGAAGAATTAAAATGCTTAAGTAGCATTGAAATTCCTAGATTTATTCAAGTCACTTCAGAAAATCTTAGTAATTGTGCTCTTCACACATTTGTAGATGGCAGCAAAGACGCTTATGCAGCAGTTACATTTCTAAGGGTGGAAAACAACGATCGTGTTGAACTGTTTCTTCTTGCTGCAAAATCTAGAGTTGCTCCCTTAAGAGGGGCAACTATCCCAAGAATGGAACTTTTGGCAGCCGTAATTGGGGCCAGATTTACAGATTCAGTAACCAAAGCCCTCGGATGGGAAAGAGGTAACAAATTTTACTGGAGTGATTCTACAACAGTGCTCGCAGGGATTAAAAGAGATGAAAATTGGTCTATTTTCGTGCGAAACCGTGTTTAGGAGATTAGAGAACTCAGTAAACCTTCAGCTTGGAAGCACGTTCCTGGAGAAAAGAATCCTGCCGATCTGCCATCCAGAGGTTGCAAAGCGAAATATCTAATTACATCAAGATGGTGGGAGAGACCACACTGGATGACAGATCCTACAGAATTCCTTAATTGTATGGATTCCTGTAACCACCATAGCTGTAATGAAGAAGAGATTGAAAGGGAGAAGTTGAAAACGACTAGCGCGATGACAAATAATGAAACCGTTCATGATAATAATTGGTACTACAAGCATTTTTCCAATTATGACAGAATAGTACGGATGGTTGCCTGGATTTTCCGTTTTAATCGTAACTGTGCAAATACAGAAAGCGGGACACACGGAGAACTGAATGCAGTAGAATTTCACGAAGCGGAGTTAAAGATATTGCTTATGATTCAAAAAGAATCCTTTGATTTGGAATATGATAGACTCAAAACACTTCAGGTATTTAAAGATGATCACGGCATCTATCGTGTAAAAACTAAGATTATCTACAGAAAGGATAGTGATGATTTTCTGAAACCTGTTGTCCTTTCTCCAAAACACGAAGTTGTGAAACGACTTATTTTCTCTGTTCATGTGAAGAATTGTCACGCAGGTGGTCGGATATTTTTGAATCTGCTTAGAGAAAAATATTGGATTCTTAACGGAAGGAAGAGTGTGAAAAATATTGTGGCTAATTGCATGATCTGTAAAAGATATAGTTCAAGGAACATGGAGGTGATAAGTGCACCCCTTCCTGAAAATCGTGTAAAAGATGCTGCGGTATTTCAAATTACAGGTATTCACATGGCTGGTCCTCTGTTTCTAAAAGAAAATAGAAAGTGTTGGGTGTTAATATTCACTTGCGCTGTGTACAGAGCAGTACATTTTGAGCTAATTGCTGCCGCTTCCACAGGTGCCTTTTTAATGCATTTAGAAGATTTATAGCTCGCAGGGGAAGATGTATTATTGTATACTGTGACAATGGTTCTAATTTTGTCGGAGCAGCCAACTCATTGAAACAGCTAGATTGGAAACGTATACAGAAACACGGAGTCGTTAATTCGATTGACTGGAAGTTTAACCCGCCGACAGCCGCATTGTGGGGCGGTTGGTGGGAGCGACTAATAAAGATATTGAAAGATCTCTTAAAAAGAGTGTTAGGACAGGCTCGTCTAAATTATGAAGAAATGGCAACTACTCTGGCAGACTGTGAAAGTGTAATCAACTCAAGATCTCTAACTTATATCTCTGAAGAAGATGTTATAAAGCCCATTTCTCCATCAATGTTTCTTCAAGACACTTATGAATGCAGTGTTCCAGATATTGATGCTGTGGAACAAAATTCTTTATCTAAAAGACTGAAATATAGAGAAATCATACTTAAAGAATTAAGGAACCGTTTTCGGTCGGAATACTTAGGTGCTCTCATTCAACGAAAGGACAGTAAAAAACTCAGACACACAGTGGCTGTGGGGGATATCGTTCTAGTGGGAACTGATAACAAAAAGAGAATTAACTGGCCTTTAGGTCACATTACTGAGCTTGTTCCAGGTAAAGACGGTAACGTACGACTCGTAAAGGTGCAGACTTTACACCGAGAACTTCTTCGTCCTATTCAGAGAATATATCCTCTTGAGATAGCATCTCTTACTGACTGTCCTAAGCCTGTGAAATCCAATAGTTTGACCAAATTTTCAAAGCAGTCGGCCAAACAGGACAATTGTATCTTTAACAACAACCCAAAATTTAGTCGGACTGGTAGAAAAATTAAGATTCCAGAAAAACTGGACTTATAATTCAAATATGTGGCTTAGTGAAATACATTTTTATTGCTTGTAATTATTTCTTATATTTGAGAATATTTCTGTGGTTTATTTGATTAGTACTGGATATACATATATTTTTTAATATTAACTTAAAATGGTTTAAAGTGGTTACTTTATGTTTTGATTATAACTTATAATTTATAGTCAAAAGGTGGGAGGATGTTAAGAACACATTACTTATTTAACACCTCACTTAGATTTTGTGAGTATAGTTTAGTAATTTGTGTATGGCAACAGTAATAGATATTCAAGTGCGAGAACGATGTAACACCGTTAAGAGCGTTATTGATTTCTTCCGTGATAATAAAGTTTGTTTTCGTTATAACTGATTCTATTTTGTGAATAATCACCGCAGTTATAGTGTTTTAATGATAGTGACTATTTTAAACCTATGATGCGAGTCTTTAATTAAAAGCTACTTCGTGCTGAAGTGTGATTTATACGTTTAAGTACTGAAAGCTAGAAAAGTCAGTGATACTTTTTCTTGTAAGCTTTAACAAATTCAGAAACGCAGTTAATGCAAATGAGAAAGAGTACTATTTAAGTCGCGACTTCACCGACTTCAAAAGAGAGAGAGAGAGTCTGATTCCCCGACACTAGCGCGCGTTTGCCTTTTGGCTACGTCTCTCTTAGCTATTGCTACGCTCGAACATACCTTAGGCCCTTGCTTGGCTTCGCCGATTTAATTAATACGTAGAGGCCAACTAGTTAGATTCTGATAGCTTCGGCTATACCTTTCAAGTAGCTTAGTTAAGCTAGTTTTAGTTTAAATTATTATTATTTTTAAGCCCGAGTGGAGGCTTTGTGTAATGCTCCAAGCAGGAACTGACTCTGAATATACTGAAAAATAAAGGGTGTAAACCCTCATTAAGTCTTAGGTGTTCTGTTCACACACTTAAGTGATTATTCGCTTGTTAATGTTCGTGGGGTTCTAAATTTGAACTCCAGGATTAAATAGTAAAACCCCACATTTGGCGCCTGAAATTGTTCTTAACGAACCATGCTGCTGGGTAGTGAAGATTTCTCGTTGACCCGTCCCACCTTTCAGTTCCCTCATACCCGATGGAGGGATTTGGATTCATCTTCGAATCAATGAGAGCGGCGATGAAGCCAACAGCAACGTTTGACGGCAAAGGATTCGTAATGACCTTTCCGGGATAGCTGGAGTTAAACTTCATGTTATATTCTGTGAATCAGCCACAGAGAATAATCATCACTACGATGAATTTAAGAGAACGAGCCTTCAGCTGGTACAAGAATATTGGCAAGAATTTTTTGGGGGATCCAGGATCCGAAACGTATACATAGGAGAATTTTAAAAATTCGCTATTGAAAGCATTTCCAGTTGTAAAAGACCGCGCAAGACTCGAATCAGAATTATTTAGTATATATCAAACTAATTTTGACGAATTAACAGATTTTATCTTAAGGAAGATCCACATTGTCAAATTATTATGTGGGAAAAGGCCCGACAATGAAATCATCGAAATAATTTTGCCGCGGTTGCTTCCGTCAATTCAGGACTTTCTTGAAGCTCGAAATCCGCAAACGTTGGAAAGCTTATTTGAACTAGCTGTCAAATTTCGGATTAGGCGAAAGGCGGAAAACGCTCGGGCGAAGAATTTTACGCAGCATTCAAGGCTTCACAATCAAACGAAACCTCAAGCTCAGCAGAATTCCTATCGACAAGAGGGAAAGATTGGAAAGCCGGATAGAAGGAAAGCCGGACAGACCAAAGCGTGGGGAAATAAAAGCAGTTGGACAAAGGGGACGAAAAAAAGAATTTAAACTAATCACGGTGACTAGGAAGTGGGTGAAGTCACCGTGTGAGAAGGTAAATCCCTCAGAAATCAAGCTGAATACGGTAGTCGTCCAAAATTTGGCCTTGCCAGAAATCCAAATACTACTAAACGACGTCCCTACGACAGCCTTACTGGATACCGGGGCTCAATGCAGCTTCCTGTCGCAGGAGTGTTTAAAAAACATTTTCAAATAAAAGACGAGGTCCAGAAAATAAACTTTCTCGTGGTAAAGAATTTACTAACCGCAGTCATATTGGGGGTTGATTTCTTACGCGCAACTAGCGCAAAAATTACTTTCAAAGACTCTACCTTACAGGTCAAGATGGATAAAATGGAAGTTGAACAAGCCGCCATGCCGGAACAAGAGCTGAATCACCTTGAAGAAGGAGAAAAAGACAAGATTCAAACACTGGTAAGAAAATTTTCCCAGTTATTTGATGAAAAGCCTGGCTTCTGCCAGATTGTCTCGCACAGCATCGATACTGGTAATGAACACCTAATTCGGTCTAAGCCATACAGGTACGACCGTGTGAAAGAAGATATTCTGGAACAACACATAAGAAAATGCTCGTGGATAAAATAATTACGCTAAGTACCAGCCCTTATGCCAGTCCTGTAGCTTTATGTAGAAAGAAGAATGAACTGCCACCCGCAGATCCGAACGCATGGACATTCGCTATTGATTACCGAAAATTAAATAGCATAACGAAATATCCCATATATCCCTGCCGATAATAGATGAAATTATACGAAAAATTCGGACAACTAAATATATGATAACCTTAGACCTGACGTCAGGCTATTTTTAAATTGCAGTAAAACCCGAGGATGTCGAAAAGACAGCGTTTATCACAAAGTCAGGAGTGTATACCTTTTTGAGAATGCCGTTTGGCTTAAGCGGAGCTCCGGCTACATTTCAAAAAGTTATGGATATTGTTTTAAGGTCAATTTTGGGGAAAAGTACTGTCATTTATCTCAAAGATATTATTGTAACAAGCGAAACCCTAGAAGAACACATTAAACATTTAGAAGAAGTGTTTACATTATTACATGAAGCGGGCCTTAAAATTAATCCTAAAATGTGCAAATTTGCCGCCAAGGAATTGAGGTACCTCGGCTATAAAATCTCGAAAAAACGTATAGAAATTGACAATTAGAAAATTTTAGTGATCGAAAGTTATCCACTGCCAAATACGGCTAAGAAGTTATCGTCCTTCTTGGGGATGTGTTCCTTTTATAGAGTATTCATTAAAGATTTTGCTAAAATAGTTGAACCTTTGTTGGTGCTTAAACGAAAAAAGACTAGGTTCACATGAACAGCGGAGGCGAACACGGTGTTTCAAGAATTGAAACACGCCTTAATTAATGCCCCTGTTCTTAAATTCCCGGAAGGGGATCAAAATTTAGAGGTCACAGCAGACGCATTAGACTACGCAGTTGGCGCAGTTCTTTCTCAAAATGGGCAACCGATAGCTTTTTTTAGCAAGACGCTTAATCAAACTCAGCGAAATTACACTGCAACTGAGCGGGAAACTCTCGCAGTCCTACTATCGGGGGCCCACCAGCGGCCGAGCGGTAAAGACGCTGAACACTGGTAGTTAGGTCCGAGGTTCGAATCCCGCGAACGGGCTGGCTGCATGGGCGTTTTCGTGGTTTTCCCCATGTGTAACGTGCATACGAGCCAGTTTCCCTTAGAAAGGTCCTCCACGAGCAGATAGCCTCGAGTGCTTTGCCATAATTGAATAACCTAACCTAACCTAACCTAACCTACTATCGGTGCAAAAATTTCGGGTGTTCTTTGGGAGTGCACCAATAACTGTGTATTCAGATCAGGCGGCAGTTGGTCGCCTATACTCCGGAAAAAATCTTTCGCCTCGGCTCATACGTTGGACACTAAAACTGCAAGAGTTTAACTTAATTAAAAAAGACACATCGAGGAAAGAAAATGTAGTTGCAGATGCCCTTTCGAGGATAAAAATCGATGAAGACTGAAATACAATTAAATGTACGATGCTAACGGCGAAAATAATTGAATCCCGAGAAGCAATAATCGCCGAGTTAAAAACGGACCCAGAATTTAAAGACATTTATGCTTACCTGGAAGATCCCGAAAGTTTTGAATATGTAGACTTAACGGCTATTCGCAAAAGGGCGGCCCATTATGAAATTATAGATAAATTGCTCTTTTACACGAAAACAACCAACGATAATCAAGAATTGCAGCCGGTAGTCCCAATGAGTCTACGCTTAAGTATTCTAGAGGAGCTCCATGACTCGAAATTAGGAGCCCATCTTGGTGTTAGGAAAACCCTGGAAATGGTCCGCGAAGCGGTATATTTTACGCAGTTATACAAAGTAGTGACGGCGTATGTCAGGTCATGTCGCTTGTGTCAATTAATTAAAGATGTTAATTACAAACCGCCCGTACTTAAACAGCATAAAAACCACTTTCCCAAATGAATTGGTTGGCATTGATTTGCTTGGTCCCTACCCTAGAACAAAGATTAATAAAATCAGATACTTGTTAACCATCGTGGATCATTTTTCAGAAAATGGGTAGAAATAATTCCCCTTAAACGGGCTTCAGCAAAAATAGTAGCAGATTCGTTTCTAAATAAATATATTTTAAAATACGGGGCTCCAGTAGAAGTAATATCAGATAATGGTAGACAATTAGTAAGCAATTTATTTGAAAACCTGAGCATAGGCCTTGGCATACGCCATCTAAAAATGGTACCTTATAGACCGAAATCAAATATTGCGAAACGCGTAAATAAGAATATAGTTAAAATTATTCGGGGATATGTTAAGAATTGTGATGACCGTTGGGATAGCTGCGTCAATGAATTAGGCTTTGCCTTGAGAACAGCAAAGTATAACACTACAAAAAAAACCCTCAGAATTGTTATTAGGAAGAAAAATTTTAACGCCTCTGGATAAGCTATTTTTCGTTCAACAAAGACACGAAGACTTTAAATTGAATGATATTCAGAAAATTATTAATGAGGCCATCAAAAATTCTGATGGGCGAGGACGAAAAAAACCATACTGTGATAGAAAGAGACGTGATGTAGAATGTACTTATAGGCCAGAAAGTGCTAAAATTAAAGCACTCCTTCTCATCTGCACCCGAAAATAGGGTAGCCAAATTTGAGCCCAGGTTTGAGGGTCCTTTTATCATAGAGAAGATAAAATTTTCAACGGTTTACTTAAAAGCAGAAAACTGACAACAATCTATCGCGAACATAGATCAACTTAAACCCTAATATAGCCGTACACATTTTCTAATCTTACAAGATTTATTGCAGGCTCCTGAAACAGGGCCAAGAATATTAATTTGACCATCGCCAAGAAAGGACCCCCCAGCAACGAAAAGAAAGGCCGCTAACACTAAAGAAAACACAGCGAAACAAAGGCAACTTCAACAAGATCCAAACTGCGCCAGAACGAGGAGTACGAAACAGATAAAAGTTCCCCTTCAACAAAAGCCAGCGCCTATAGGATAGCAGAAAAGGCTCCTGCAAGATAAGCGAAGAAAACGGCAAACTACAGAACCCAAGCCCCAAGAAGATACTATAAGAATATGCCAGCCGAAAGCAAGTATGAAAAGAAAGCAACCCGACGACGCGAGGTCTATTCCTTTTCAGGTTCTTCTGGGTTTTTAAAGATTCAGTTTTAAAGGGTTTTTAAAGATTCAGAAACAAGGTCGGCAAGGTACAAGCCAAAGAGGAAACTGGAGTTCCAAAATCCTCAACCGACAAGGAAAGCTCCCCGTTTCAACGCCCAAGGAATGAAAAGAAAAGAATGCGCAGAATAGAATACCAGCCGCCCGAGACGACTTAAGAGTCCGAAATTTGGCAAATGCAAGATTTCAAGAGTTTTGCGCCAAGAGAATGCAGGAGTTTAGAAGCCAAAAAGATAAGGGAAAATTTTCCTTGTTTCCTATTTTGTATTGAAAGTTCGATTTATGTCATGTGTTTAAAGTTGCTAAATACTGTTTAAAACAAGAAACTGAATTCGCAAGTTTGCGAGAATGTATTTGTAACTATTTGTTAAACAGAAAAGAAATTGAATTCGGAAGTTGGCGAAAATTAATTTTGTAAATACTTTCTTTTAGAATCCTCAAGTTCCGAGAAACTAATTTCTGAATATGCTTAGTCGAAAGACTTCAACTGTGTTAACTTAAAGATTGTAGCCAAGCTTTGTGAATTTTGTATAGCAACTATAACGAATGATGTAAAATGAATTTTAAAGTATTACGTGTTAAAATGTTCTATTGAATGTGAAATGTTAATGTTAGCTTTTAAACTATTGTAAAAGTTAAACTGATACAAATGTAAGTTTTGGTCAAGCATGATTCTAAATATCTTTGTGTAAAAGATGAATTGAATGAAAGTATAGATTGAATGTGCTTAAAGTTAGGTTCTCCAGGCTTCACTTAAGAATTTTTAAATTTAAGCTCTATTTTAGGGCATTAGGTCTAGTTTTGTGTTTAAGGAGTTGTCTAAGGTTTGGAAAGTCGAGTTTATAACAAATTATAACAAATCGTAGCGATTGGATAGTGGTAGATTGTCGTCGCGCAATTACAACATAAAAGCCTCGTCTCACTTAGAACAATTTCTGGAAAGCATGGGGGGAAGAAGAATTAAAGTTTCGTGTGAATGAAAATGTTTGAGGGCCAAACTAATTGCAACGAAGAGTGATTATAACACTTCGAAACTGTTATGAAAAGAACTAATACTTTTTCCTTCCAGAGGACTGGAAGGTGAAGACTGACGTCTGATTGAAAGGTTAGGTTAGGTTATTCAGTTATGGCAAAGCACACGAGGGCTATCTGCCTAAGGGGAGAGATGCCTTCGTGGAGGACTTTCTAAGGGAAACTGGCTCGTATACACGTTACACATGGGGAAAACCACGAAAACGCCCATGCAGCCAACCCGTTCGTGGGATTCGAACCTCGGACCTAACTACCAGTGTTCAGCGTCTTTACCGCTCGGCCGCTGGTGGGCCCGTCTGATTGAAAGAAAAGATGAAGTAGATGAATGTACAAACTATTCAAATTGTGAATCTGTATTTTTCTTAGTGTTAATCTAGCTTTAGATATTTGTGTAAAGTTGGCCCTAAACGGGAAAAGTTTTAGTGATGGAATTCAGTTCCAGAAGTTTAAAATTTTGATATTAAAGACTTCTTTTCTAGAATTTAAACTCTTAAACAAGGTCGTTTAAGACCTTATTCATCGAGTAGTGAAATTCTGGTGGGGAAAGATGTAAGGTTTATCCTAAGTTTATTAACAGTTATTTTAAGTTTTGTATCTTTCCTATCTTATTCTAATTTCAGCTTACAATTTCCTGCCAGAATGTGAATTCAGAAACGCAGTTAATGCAATTGAGAAATAGTATTATTTAAGTTGTGACTTCACCGAGTTCGAGAGAGAAAGTCTAATTCCCTGACACTAGCGCGTTTGCCTTTTGGCTACGTCTCTCTTAGCTATTGCTACGCTCAGCCATACCTTAGGCCCATGCTTGCCTCCGCCAATTTAATTAATACTTAGAGGCCAACTAGTTAGATTCTGATAGCTTAGGCTATACCTTTCAAATAGCTTAGTTAAGCTAGTTTTAGTTTAAACTAGTATTATTTTAAGTTGAAGCCCGAGGCTTTGTGTAATGTTTTAAGTAGGAACTGACTCTGAATATACTGAAAAATAAAGGGTTGTAAACCCTCGTTAAGTCCTGCGTATTCTGTTCACACACTTAAGCGATTATTCGCTTGCTAGTCTTCGTTGGGTTTTAAGTTAGAACTCTAGGATTAAATAGTAAAACCCCACACAACAATTAAACATCGCATATTTAATTTTAATAAAATATTATGCAGAGACATATTTTTGAAACCTGCGCATTGGTTCTCTATCCGCCCTCCGGGGATAAATATGGCCAGATTTGCACTGTCATCTACAATGTGCCCAAGTCCTTTGCCAATGACAGAGGTTACTCAATGCCTGAACAATTAAATTCATGGATCTGATCTGGCCGAGTTTCATATCAGGAGAATTAATAAAAATTAAAATACATTCGTGACCTCGTGCCAGTTTTCTCCAACTAGCTTGAATGGTCATGTTATTGGTGTGTGTGGATGGTAATGTGAAAGGATGTTATTAGTTTTCTTCTAGATTGTAATAGTTTTTAATAATTAAAGGCTCTTGTTCTTTTTTCTTTAAAAGCACACTTTCTTAAAAGCGAGCTGAATTAGATGGATGATTACTATGAGTTTCTCGACATATTTGAAAGTAAAATATTACGTAAATAATTATCTACTTCGTTTTGAATAAACTGTTAGTACTATAGTTTGCAATCATTGAATTCATTTTAAGATTATAAATCTTTGCCACTTTTTTGTTTGTGGGATGGGAGGTTGTAATTTTACAGATTTTCTGTTTATTTGGCCAGTTTTCTATATAATGGCAAATATAAAATATAATTTGTACTTATATGCCCTGTTTTAAAAATTATGCATAGTTGAATTTAAATTTCGTTCAGATGTCAGATGAACAATGCTGCTAAATATCTGGTTGAGAGATTAGAAAACATTTGACCATTCCATGAAAAATCTTTTAGTACAGCTTATTGATTAAAACACACACATACACACCAATTAACTGTGCTTATCAGAAGTGCTGTGTTAGTTAATTGTTTTTTCTATGAGTAAAATTCAAAGCATTATTTCTGTACAGATAAAATTTTCCTCCCCTTTACTGATATATCTATATTTTGTATGCCTGATAATGACCTGCTGCATAAGTAATATCAGTTATGCAAACATAAAACAAAATCATGGTTTAGAAGAATTCCACTGGTTCCTGAATAGATAAGACTACAGAATACTGGTGATACAATCGAGGTTTGAATTTTATCAAATTGGTTAGCTACATCTCTATTTTTACAGTTTTCCCTATGTTTAACATGAATACAAGGCAGTTTTATTCAAAAAGTGCTCGAAGACGGCATCTCTTCCTTTAAGGAGATAGCCCTCAAGACCTTTGTCATAGTAAAAAAAGGTAGCATAGTGTACAGAAGCCCATTTTTTAATTTTCAAATGAAGTGGTAGATTTAAATTTCATCTCTGGTGCTACAGCAATATTATATGAAAGGTATACACAGCCAGAGGTGAAATGTTCTAAGGAAGACGGTTTCTAATTTTATTTTCTCTTCCTAGAACAAACTAGTTCGCATATGCATCTATGCAAGTCTAAATACTATAGTTGAGCTATTTTTTACAAAATATTAATTTAAAATAAAGACACTTATGAGAAAGAAATATATGCATCTAAACTACAGCTAAGAAACAAAACATTTGAGCAATGTGTGAACACAGATGCTAATGATTCAAATTTGGTGTAACAGGGTATGACTGCATACCCTATAGTGTTGCTGCTAACATAAATTAGTGTTTAATTCAAGGCATGCTTAAAAACTAGTGCATAGTTGATTCCCGTATGATTACAAAAGCCAAAGTATGTAATCAGAAGAAATATCATAGACATTGATTATACAATCCGCAAGGTTCTTAAGGGCCTTATCATTCGGCTGGAAACCGTAGGATGGTTGGCACACTTTTGCTTGGGAATGAGCTCCAGAAACACATCTCTAATTGTGACCCAGTCGTATATGGATTCCATGACGGCCTGATTCACTCTACATAGGAGATGTGGCTGTGAACCGTTCCATTGAAACTGCAATTCTAGGGCCCCTATGTGCACTACCCTTGACATTATAGCACTGGTAGCTCTATTTGCAGTTGTGCTAGCGTAAATCAGAGTAGAAAGCCTTAGAACGACGATGTATATTTATTAGGCTTATTTAGGAGCAAAGAACATGATATATTAGAAATGACCTATCCCGGATTCGAAATCTGGGTTTCAAGATTACCATCCAGAAGTGCTTCCAATTAAATCATGAAGACATGCAGCGAGAAAAAAGAAAATTCCTTACATTCTTCCCCATTTAAAGGGAAAATGGGGAGGTGATGACCTAATCACCAGCTCCTGGTGGTGACGAATTATTGTCTACCACATTTTAGTTTGGGAGCCATTTGTTGAGCCTTTAGGTAATTATTTGGAACAGGAACGTTTGGAACAGGAACATTAATTAAAAATGAAATGGAAAAATTAATGTAATGTCAGTACAAACAAGAAGAAGCAAGAAATAGATCAATTAGGAGATCACGTAGGGTCTGGTTTGGTACAGCATGTGCATATACGTAGCATGACATTTATAGGGGTGTAGGAGAGGATATAAAGCGCGATATTGGTGTATGCTCAATACGTCAGCAGAAGTTGACACGGTACATCCAGTTTGAACAACATCGAATTGTAGTTTCAGTGTGACAGTTCTATAGACAATATCTGGTCGACCTTGCCTGAGGTGAAATCATTGGGAGATTGAAGGAAGGCCAAAGCGTGACTAGTGTGACTAAGGATTATACATCATGTCAAAAGTTTGGATTATATTTAGAAAAAAAGGAGCAGCTGTCTGAAGGTTTAGTAATGCTCAGTGCCATATTAAGACTTTTATATGCCCTAAGCACTCAAAAGATTTTGAAGTCCCCGCATACATTTATAATAAACTGTCTCTTTCTCACCATTCCGTCTTTCTCGGTCTTGGTTTAACTGCACTTTGTATTCCCTGTTAAAACCTGCAGTGAGAAATTTATTTTTGTGGTCCCTTATATTCCTCTTTGAGTCTTTAAGCAGCTTTTTGTAGTGCCGCCTTTTCCTGATGCAAAAAGCACGTGCTTTGCTTAATATTTAATCAAACTCTAGTAACGGTCTTCCACAAACAACCACGGCAGGATATGAAGAACTGTTATCTTCTGTTACAGACGATGAGTTGGATTCGGTTTATTTAGTTATGATAAAGCATTCGAGAGCTACCTGTCTAAGGGAAAGGATGCCTTTGTGAAGGAATTTCTCAGGGAAATAGCCTTGCATGCAGGTTACACATGGGGAAACCACGAAAACGCTTAGCTAGCAGCCAGCCCGCTCACCGGGATTTGAACCCCGGATCGAATTATCAGTGTTCTTAGACAGTACTGCTCAGCCTCTGCTGGATCGTCTTCAGATGATGAGAGATTTACTGTAGACAGTGAGTGAAATCCTAAGATGCACGAAACCCATTACTGGGCATCCAATATCACGTTTTATTATGGCTAAAGCATTAGCTAGTTTTCAGCGCCCAGGGAGAACTGCAGATTTCACTCACCTTCTGTTTGCCGAGAACGGAAACAATTCATTCTGAAACCTCGAAACATCAGTTTGGTATTTCAATGACACTACGCCCAGGGACTGATGTCCACCCTTGCCCCTGCCAAGTTACGCCACTGACTATGGCTAGGAAGCAATCTGAAAGCGTTTTGTTCGCTCGCTTTGCGGCCCTTGATGCCTCCTCGTCGGTTAAGTTAGGTTATTCAATTATGGCAAAGCACACAAGGGCTATCTGCCTAAAGGGAGGGATGCCTTCGTGGAGGACTTTCTAAGGGAAACTGGCTCGTATACACGTTACACATGGGGAAAACCACGAAAACGCCCATGCAGCCAGCCCGTTCGCGATATTTGAACCTCGAACCGAACTACCAGTGTTCAGCGTCTTTACCGCTCGGCCGCTGGTGGGCCTTCCTTCTCGTCGGAGACAGTGTCTTCTGTAGTGTTCCAAACACAAGACCTGAATAGCTAAGAAACGGTGTCGAGTTTTAAGGATGATAGCAGCAGTCGCTGCCGAGACTAAATCAAGGGTTGTCATCAGGTTTTCAGGATAACAGCAGCAGCAGCTGCAGTATTACATCAGGGTTTATTATCCAGTTTCATGTATCAGATAACAGCTTCAATCTTACAATTAGCTTTAATTTTACGATATTTTGATTATCCAGCGATTCTGGACATCACAATATTTGCATAAAGCAGAGATTACGCAATCCTCCCTTTGACATCATCGAAAGGAAACAGCTTGCAGGTTCTGAAATTTTCGTTTGTGGAAGTAAAATGCTCGGTGGCTATATGAAGATCATATATCTGAAGAAGATTAATTCACTACTGACTGCGGTTGTGCCAATGTTGCATCTTTTCCAAGATTCTTTGCGAAAAGATGTACTACACATCATGATATAGCAGCTGTCGCTAGTTTGTTTTTAGTGAAGATGCCGTCACATGTCTTAACGTATGCATTCTGAGTTATCTTAATAGCGAAATGAATACATGACCTGTTAATCTGGGGATTTGACAGCCCGTTGCTATCATGCTTTCATAGCTGTAATCAGCCCTACAAGAGGAATCGAGCGTAATTTCTCAGAAATTCGTGGACTGTCTCGTATGAATAGACAGTAGACAAACTGCATCAGAATTAAGTAGGATCATACGCCTAATGATAATTGCATTCCTGTTACCTATCGCTTATCATATGGTCATTCGACTTCCAATTTGAACATAATCCAGATATACCTGCAATCTGCTTTGCATCCTTTGCATTCCTTTGTTGATTAGTGTTGTCACTTTTCTTATTGTCTAATATCTTGAATTAGTTATACTACGCTTTGTACCGTTTTAATTACTGTTGGCACACGAGGCTTAAGATATTGTATTGGCAGAGACAGAAAATATGTCTGTCTCTGCCAATACCAGTTATACACCAGTTCTGACAAGGAATCCAAGTACGATAATCCAGCAGGATAATACATCCCACTCATAGCTCACTGTCCAAGACTGGCTGCGTCATTGATACTTACACGACTCACCTGCTCCACAAGTATGTCCCCTATCGAGAATGAGGCCCATCAGTAAAACTAATGAATACTCTCAGTTGGACAGTGTTGAAATTCTAGCGAACGGGATGGTCGCATGAGAGTTTTTGTAGTTTTTCTCTTGTGCAAAGTGAATGCCAGACAGTTTCCCTTGGAGAATTCACCAAGAAGGTATCTCATTTATTAAGCAAATAGCCCTCGCGTGCTTCAAATTAAACAAACCAAACTTCTAAAAAGTGCTCCATGAAGGCATACCTGTAAACAAAATGCCCTTAGATGCTTTACCTGATCAAAATATTGTGACTTAAACTCTATCTGTCATGCGTCGGCTCAGTTGCCTCGCTGTCCTCAATGTTAAACACAGTATCTAGTAAATGTGGAATATTTGCCATAGGATTATATCACTGCCTGTTCAATTTTATGCCTCAATACATTGTGGTCAGTACTTAATTTCTAAAGCAGAAGGACTAGAGCCCTATGAAAGGTTGTCAGGAAAGATAAAAAAAGGGAAAATAATAAAGATAAAATTAAATAAAATGTAAATTAATAAATGAAAATAGGTAATTAAATTTAATTAATGAAAGTAATTCAGCAGTAAATTAAGATACCGGAACTCATCTTAAATTAGACTCCAAATTGGAGTTAGACTTTTGCTCAAAGACTGAGAAGTAGTGGAACTGGATTTCAGCTCAATTAAAGCCGTGACTGCAGCTAGATTTCGTACAGAAGATCGTCACATTGCATGCATATCCCTCTGTAATTGTCCTGCTGGTCTGTTTTGATGCGCAGATCTATAAAAAAAAATCCAGAGAATGGATCTCACATACTCTCTAAATTCAAAACCAAGAAATCAGCCAGGATTAGCTTTTTTATGAAGAGCATTGCTTATTGATTATTGACCCCATAATAGTATGATAAAAGGTGTTTATTATGCTAATCTGTTGACTCAACTTGGACAAGGTCCATCACTGGCTATGCGGTAAATCCGCTGAATGCTAGTAATTCGATCAGACTTCAAATCTCGACGAATAGGCTGTCTGCAGAGGAGATTCTGCCGTTTTCCTCATGCATAAAGTGAATTAGAGCCAGTTTCTGTTACAACGTTCCTTTGAAAAGGCATATTTTTTCTTAGGCAGATAGGTCTCACATTCTTTGACATAATAATCCAGTACAGTTCCTATTAACTATAAATGTAAAACTGTGTAACAAACTCAGCAGAAAAATGCTGCTCTTGCATTAACAACGCTCCAACACACTAAAATTTCCCAGATTGCTGTTCAGGAATGAAAATTTCAGCTTGTACTCTATCCACCATGTTCATCAGACGTGTCCTCAAATTATTATTATTTTTTTTTGTTTCAAAAACTGGAGCAGTATTTGTGCATTTCATACTGCAGTCTGATGATGATTTGAATGATGTTCAGGATTATGTGAAGGCTGTAATGAAATATTTTTCTGTTGGAACTGAATGTTTAATTGATTGCTGTACTAAAGGCATTGAAGTCTATGTGGGAAATTCAGAAAGGAATTTTAGGCATTTATCTTCTACAAATTTCTTAGGCTTAAACTTACTGAATATCTCTATATATTCAACAAAGTTGAGCAGAGAGAAGCCATATTGCACAAATGGCATGATATGACAACACTAAAATGTTATGAATCTATCAAACTTGTTATGAATCTAGGTAAATCTTGAAATTTAAGATGGGACGTTAGATTCTGAATGTTAATCATAAATTTTAAGGCTGTTAAGCCGTAGAAAACTTCTCAAAAGAGAAATTAAAAACAAAAAATTACAAGAGAATTAATGTATTGAAAAAAAAAATTAAAAATTCTTAGGAGTCCACCACACAAACCAGTTAAAAAATATTAAACTAAGGAAACAGCTGTTATTTTGGAAACAAATGAATAATAATTAAAATATACATAGATTTCAAATCAATAGTGAAAAGATTATTTAAAATGCCAGTGTGGTAATTGTATTAGAAACCTTTTTAAATATAACCCATTGGTAACTTAAAATAGTAACAAATAAAGGTCATGAAAGACATTATTATGGTTCTTAGGAATAATAATATCTGTGTGCTGATTCATTGCAATTAGCAATATTTCTAGAATTGTGTTTTCCCTGAAATCAATTTCTCATGTATTTCAAGGTTTTGAAAAGTAGTAAAAAAATATCAAAGTATCAAATGAGTTAAAAGTAATGTAAAGGGGTTAAAAATGGCATTTATCTCATCTATATATTGTAGTTATTTTAGAACTTATATTTTAGAACCATCAAAAATTGGTTTCCAGATTTTTTATTAAATGGCTTCACAAAACTTACTTTTTTCTCTGAAGACCGAAATTAAATTATATTGCTTATATTATTTGTTACTGTACTAAAAATGGTTTCCGTTAATAGATATAATGTATTATTTACTCTTATATTAAGTTATTATATTAGATTGAGTTTACTCTTATATAAAGCAAAATATAGTGATAACGTACGAATGTGTAAGATAAGTTGCTAAAAAGGTTAACACTTTTTTTGTTATTGTTTACTTTCAATATTCAACATAAGTCATACATTTAAAATTTATGTGCATAAATCAATTCACACATTTGCATTAAACTGAATATTTTTAAATACATTATGTTAGATTAATAATGTACTTATGTATAATACACTAATATTTTACTCAATATGCACACAAATATATTGCATTATTTCAGACTTCCATAATTAAATTTTTGGTTAAAAACTACATTTAAGCCAAGAATTTTTAGACTTCACAACTCTGAGTAGTATAAAGCTAAAATTTTACAGGGAAAAAAAGGGACATTCAAAGTACAGTTCTTATACTAGAAATTAGATGCTTTGATCCTATATTTGATATATATATATCAGTTCTTTTTGACAAAACTCACATAAATGACAACAAATAAATCTGTCATCTATTGCTTAAATTGTTTTGAACATACAAATATTTTTCAGGGAAAAACTTTTTGTTTAAAAAATATTCATGATATTTTTTCAACAAAAAATTCTGACAAAAATAATCATCTCTTATGATACTTCAAAATCATCAAACACATTCGGAGGTAAAATTCACTTTGTATGTTCCTGTACAAAGTCTTATTTTTGAGCTTATGGAGCAGGATACTATAATAAAACAAATACTGCATAAGTTATTTGCAAGCAAAGCAAGTTATTTGTCTGTTAAGATTGTAAGCAGTTATTTTCTATATTCAAAGTTGTGTATATAGTCACTCATATTTATAAACAAATACCTAGAATTATCTTTATTACAATTTTGTATATTTCCCCTCCTTCTTTTCAACATTAAATATTAATTAGAAGAGAGTCAAGTGTATTTTTTCTAGATCAGGTACCCAATAGTAAATCAAAATGTCAACATTTTTTATGCCTTTAATATTATTTGATTTCTTCTAAAAGTTTTAAAACAAACCCCACACAAAATTTTAGAAGCACAACTATGATAAAAAAATAGTTCGTTTTTTTAAACAGCTGGGTGGTTTGTTTACATTTGCTTTTCTGCAAACTCCTCTCATGAAATCCCCTGAACACTGTCTCTCTTTATGTACATAATGCTTCTGTATGCAGTTTTATGCAAATATTTAGTTGGGCATGATAGAAAAGCTACACAAGGTTTTAAGATTATTTTATTTTTCAATTCCTTTTCATAAAAATGTGATTTTACTGCTTTCATACATGATTTACTAAACCTGTTGATTACAATTTCAAGAAATTCTGATTATTTGTGTAAACTCCGTATCTGTATAAAATGGCCAATTATAAGGAATTTAAAACAAGAATAATATTCAGAAATATTTATAGTTCTTTATTTTGTATAAGGTTTTAATTGATCATTTGTATAAACTTCCTAACTGTATAAAATAGCCAGTTATTATAAAGTGACCACACGTCCCGATTTTGGCGGGACAGTCCCGCGTCCCGCCGATTTTTAAAAATGTCCTGCTTTTTAGAAAATATCTGCATTTCTTATTTTAACTATTATTTATCAATTATTATAGTGAATAAAAAGAACTAAAAAATATATAACTAGGAAAAAAACACATAAAATGCATGCAGAGTAAACTGAATTAGGCGATGTAGCGAATTAGATTTACTCTGTGGGGTTAGACCATTGTTGTTACGTCTCGACAAAGAATATGTATTGTTAACAAGAGCATCGTCAAAGCAGGAGTTGCTCCATCACATTGTAGAGGTAAGCGCTCGCGCAAACCCAAAATAGCTGTCGAAGCAAATTCAACCTTAATACTATTTTGTGTATGTGCGGAATAGTTGTCGAAGGTCGAAGGTAACGTTTGTGAAGAGTTCATACTTCTGTGACATTTTTTTTTCCTGTCTGTATCGACATAAATCAAATTCGTGTTGGTCTCGCAAATAAGTGCGGGCTGCTTTTAGACAGTGCAGCTTGTTGTTTTCAATTTGACGCTCAACTCATTATTCGACTGATGAAGGAAGAGCAATAGTGTCCACAGCGTAACGGTCAATAAGTAAAATTTAGTATTCTTCTTTAGCCCTTATAGTAAATTATTTATTTATAGTATTTACCCATAAAATAAAAGATGAGTGAAAAAAGAGAATGCAAATTTAATGACGAGCTAAGCAGAGAATTTCCTTTCATTAAGCAAACCAAAATAGACTATATGGTATGGTGTGATAAATGCAACACTGAATTTTCGGTCTCACATGGTGGAAAAAACGATATTAATAAACATCTAGCAACAAGGAAGCACAGAAGATTTTTGAATGATGCCGCTTCCTCGCCAAAAATGGAACAGTTTTTTTGCAGTGCTAGCTTTGGCAACAGGGAGGAACAGCTAGCATTAGCTGAAGGGCTACTTGCTTTTCACACCATAAACCACAATCAAAGTTTTAGATCAATGGATTGTACGTCACAAATCATCAAAACATTTTACGACAAAGAATTTGCATGTGCAAGGACAAAAAACGAAGCAATTATTTGTAATGTTTTTTCACCATATTCGTTTTCACAATTGCAGAAAGAATTTGATAAATGCACATTTATATCCATATATTCTGATGCTTCCAACCACAAAGATTTAAAATTATTTCCCACAACTGTTAGATTTTTTGATCCAGAAACAGGAGTTAAAATTAGAATATTAGATCTTGTTTCATTGCCTTGTGAAACTTCACAAATAATTTTTGATTCAATAAGTAATATTTTAAAAAAGAATAATTTGAACAATAAAATTACTGCCTATTGTGCGGATTTCACTAATGCAAATTTTGGTGGAAAAGCTAGAAGAGGCATCAATAACGTTTTTACGAAACTGAACGAACATTTGAACCAAAAAATTATTGGAGTAGGTTGTGCAGCGCACATTCTACACAATACTATTCAAACAGCATCTGACTTACTTCCAGTTGATGTTGAAAATATTATTGCAAAAATTTATTCATATTTTTATATATATATACTGTGCGTGTTGAAAGTTTGAAGGATTTTTGTGAAAGCGCAGAAATCGAATATAAAAGAATTCTTGCTTACAGCAAAACATGATGGTTAGCTCATTTACCAGCTGTAGAAAATATTGTGAAGTTATACGAACCATTAAAATTATACTTTTTATCACAAGATAAATGTCCAAGAATATTGAAGCTCTTTTTTGAAAATGACACATCACAAATTTGGCTTCAATTCATCCACAACCAAGCTACATTATTTCACAATGCTGTGAAACTTATTGAAGGGGACAAAATTTCAATTACAGAAGTGTCAAATGAAATCAATAATTTAAAAACAAAATTGCGAGAAAGAATTGATAACGATTACGTTCCTTTAGTGATTCGAAAGGACATCACTAGGTTGGAAGAACAAGGTGCCATTAAACGACTAGATTTTCTTAAAGAAGTCAGAAATTTTTATAATAACTGCTTAGAATATCTTGAAGAATGGACAGTTCAATTCGAGGATATTAAAAATTTTCATTGGGTGACATTAAAAAAGAAGATTTTATGGGAATATGTGGAAAATTCTTTTGAATATATTAGTAACCATTTTCCGAAAAATAGTATTTGTGAAAATGATCTTTTTGATGAGGTGTCACTGGTAAAAAGATACGTTACTGATGAAAAAATTAAATGTTGGTTGTCTGCAAATGTGGAAACAGACAAAAAATGGACAGAGTTATTCCTTCATTTTAAACAGAATAGTATTCCTTATCAAAATATTTTGAAAATAGTAGAATACGCGCTCTCCCTTCCAGGAACAAATGCAGCAACAGAACGTGTTTTTTCTAGTATCACTAAAATATGGACAAGTGAAAAAAACTTTATACAAAATAAAGAACTATAAGTAAATATTTTCTTGTTTTAAATTCCTAATAACTTAAAGTGACCACATTTTTATTGAGACAAAGCGGGACAAATAGGATGAAATGAGAATTATAATTTAGTTATGAAAGCAGACCAATAATTAATAATAAATACATTTTTGTATATTTATATACTAATATATGAATGTATACAATAAAATATTTTTTTGAGTTATTGGTCTGCTTTCATAACTAAATTATAATTCTCATTTCATCCTATTTGTCCCGCTTTGTCTCAATAAAAATGTGGTCACTTTAAGTTATTAGGAATTTAAAACAAGAAAATATTTACTTATAGTTCTTTATTTTGTATAAAGTTTTAGACATCTGTCAAATAATGACAGCAATTATTCTTTAAACGAAATAAAAAAAGCTTTTTCTTGTGATTTTTGCTAAACACGAAAAAACAAATCAGCCTTCCGTAACCAACGCAAATGTAAACAAACATTCTCTTCACAACTGGTCGGAATGCTCAGAAATTACAAAAGTGTCTCTGCGCAACTAGTCGGACATTTAGCCAAAGAATATGTATTGTATTTTTAAGAAGGAAAAACTTCGCAGAAGTGGCTCCCTTCGAACGAAAAGGGAAAAAGCTACGCATGAGTGAAATATCTGTCGTCAAAAAGCGCCAAACCTCGAAGCTGATGTCCAAGTTTCAACAGGTTCGACGGTCACGTTTATCAAGAGTTTAAAGCTGTGTGACATCCATACTGACGGATATAAAATCAGACATCAAACTGCGATATGTATAATGCAAGTTCAACAGCCAGTGAAAGTGAAACTTCCGCCTAATAATTCATCATTTCCCAAGTCAAAGAACGATTCATTTTAACCCGTGTTCCTCAATTTTCTATACACATGGCGGAGGAGGAAAATCTCGGCCAGGTCCGGTATGTTGTGGCTTGAACTTATACAGAAACTTTAAATACCGATTAATATTGTTTTATTTATTTTTTGTTGTTTTGAGAATGGCAACAAAAAGATTATTCAATTTTTGTTGTTCTTGGAATGGCAACAGAGATTGTTGTTGTCGTCGTTCTAAAGAGTTGTTCTGAATTTTCTAAAAACGAAATAAAGATTATTTTCGATTTAAAAAGTGGATTAACGTTTTTTTCATGAAACGGAATTATAATTATAAGGATTGTTATATTATACTTTGGAGTCAGAGCCAATAGGTACATCACAGAGAGAAAATTCTCGCCAACAGGTTCCGTCGCCAAATTCCTCGGCGAATGTTCCCTTTTCTTTTCAGCGGCGTAGAAGACAAACTGGTTTACATTACGTCTATGAAGCCTTTTATTCTCCGCATAGACATTCTTTGATTTAGTATTTCTGATGTGTATGAGCTAACCGTCCGACGTCGGACAGGTAGACACAGCCGACATCTGATTCATAAGAAAGAATAAATCATTATGATATTTAAAAAAATCGTAATGAGGTATTCTTTTAAAATGACAAAATTTACTAACTGAAGCAAAAATTCTATAAGTTTCATTAAAATTTCGCCACAGTTTATATCAAGCTGTGTATCTAAGCATTTTACCAAATGAGAGACGCGAAGAACCTATTCTAATTAAATTTAACATATAGTATACAGTAAGTATTATTACTAGCAATATGATTATTTTCCTAAAGGGGAGTGAAAATATCTTCAAATTAATCATTTATAAAAAGTACTACAAGCCTTACAGCATGAAAGCTGTAAATCAATTTTATAATATGAGGAATAAAATGCAATCATTAGAGAACAGAATATTATCCGACGAACTTAAATTTTGTACTTCAGTAAGAACTTCTTTTCAAAAGTCTCCTGGGCAATAGCCCTATGCCTCTCTAATGCAGAAAATTATTTTTCGAACGTTGATAATAATGCAATCCAACGCATCAAATCATACACATTTCTTTGTAATTAGGAAGTTTAGCCGCTTGGCGACTCAATAAATGTTTACATTTGGAACGGCACAGATGCAATAGCAGCGCCATCTAGTGATCGCGACATTTTTGGCCCCTTTTCTACTAGGCAGTTTCCCCTCCTTCATTATACTCATGCCCATAGCCCTTCATAAATCTTCATATCCCAGTTACCAATGTAATGCGTTCACTGAAAGATAAGCATACTTAAATAAATAAAATAATAGTTCTCATGATCCTATTTTTATTTCAGTAAAAACAGATCATTCAAAATTCTGGATAAGCAAATGAAGAGAAATTGCTTACCTTTATGATCCTCGTTCTTTGATTCTGGTCCGCCGTTTAAGGAGACTATATTTCAAACTCATCTAAAATTGACACTATTTTGCACGAATCACTTTATTTTACACTTCACACAAAACGGTAACAATATATCGATCATTACAACAACAAAAATACGCTTCTAAGCTACTTAACGTCATTGTTTTATACACGTACACTCATCGTTGTCAGTTCTCAAAGTCAAACTACAGAAACTTTCTTTTCTGTACTCGTCGGTCTGGAAGCTCGATCCGTTCCCCAACAGAGGAGCATGCGTCGTTCGCGACACGCTCCCCCCGATGACTTTCACCAAGTTGAAACTCAGCCATAGTCTGGTTGAATGTTCATGAGGTCTAACCGTTCAGGGGTTCGAATCACTCGTCCACATCCAGTTGTTTTGAGAGATTCCTGACTGAGTTCATCTGACTGATCTTTGTCAGTGGCACGAAAATCCAATAGAAGTTGTAGGCTTATCACAAATCTTTTTATCAGAATGCTTCTCTCTTAAACAGTCTCCTAGATTATCCGTTTGTAAATGGACTTCCAACAGATAAATTCGTTGTATGGGTCGAAGGATTTCGCCACTTTTGGTGCGTCACTAAACGAACTATACCATCATTTCCTGGGATTAGTGTTATAATTTTTCCTAGAGGCCACTTGATTCTTTTCTCAGGTGTTTCTATTAACACAATGTCTCCAACCGATAGTTTAACATATTTCTCTGTTTTTAAAGTATGATTTTTTAGTTGTCCTAAGTATTCCGTTCTGAACCGTTTTTTTAGATATTCTCTGACCTTCATCTGGTATGCATACCTTTTTTGTAAGTATTTGGCATCAATAATGTCTAGATCGGGAACACCACTTTCTTTCAGATCACGAAAAATCATTTCAGGTGTCAAGGGTTCCATTTCCAAGTCCTCGGAGATATAAGTTAATGGTCTGCAATTTAAGATATTTTCGCAATCAAGAGGATTGTAGAGAGTTCTTCATATTTCAGTGAGGCATTACCTAAAACTTTTCTGAGAATGTTTTTCATCAGGCCAATCATTCTTTCCCCAAATCCACTCCACCAGGGAGAAGCTGGCGGGATTAATTTCCATTTAATTCGGTCGACCGTGTGATTTTTAATAATTTTATCATAGTCAAACATTTTTAAGAACGAATTCGTAACAACAAAATTACTACCGTTATCAGTGTAGACAGTTTCAGGTCTTCCACGGCGAGCTATAAAACGCCAGAAAGCCAATAAAAAGTTATCCGTTGACAAAGATGTTAAAAGTTCAAGATGAATTGCCCTGTATACGGCACATGTAAATAAAACTATCCACGTTTTCGACCCATTTTTAAAAATAAAGGGCCAGCTAAGTCAATATCGGTCACTTCAAAAACATAAGGATCTTTAACACGGTCTTTTGGCAAAGGTGCGGATTGTATCGTCGTGGGCCTCGAATCAAATCTTCTGCATTTAGTGCAATTTTTCAACACTTTACGAATAGTTTCACGACTTTTCAAAATGGAAAAAATTCACGTAGCATTGCCATTAAAGTCTGAGTTCCACAATGCATTAATTGTTATGTTTTTCCATAATCAGTTTAGAGACAACTGAATGTTCAGGAGGTAGGATTACAGGTGTTCTAAAATTTTCGAAGTCTTGTCTCATCAATATTCTTGACTTTACTACTAAAAGACCAGATGAATCAACAAATGGTTTTAAATGTCGCAAATGTTTATCATCTTCTGTTTTAAAGAAGACCCTTTGCACAATTTTCCAAACAAGGACTTCAGCTGCATTCAGTTCTTCGACTTGTAAGTTCTTTGACGTTGTTCTATTTTTATCTCTGCAGTTGTCAATATATCTTTTTATCCAGGCTGTAACTCTAATTAATTTCTCAAAAGAAGAAATTCATGAGAAATGAGAAAATTCTTCATCTACATTTGTTAACGAGGATACAACTGTTTTTCTTCTTTCTCGCTCAATCATGTCTTTGTCAGGAGAAATATCACAAGTAGGCCAACAGTCTGGATTCAACTTCAACCATGCTGGACCTTCATGCCATCTTCTGGCTTTAGTAGTTTCAACAGAACATCCTCTTGACGGAATATCCGCAGGATTCAAGTTTCCAGGAACATAATTCCATGTATCAGGATTAGTAAGAGCTCGTATTTCTTTTACTATATTCATAGTAAATACACCCCAATTTTCTTCATTCTTAATCCAGTACAATGTGTTCATTGAATCTGTCCAATAAAACGTCGATATGTTTTCTTCCTTTAAATCTTGTTTTATAGATTTCATTAATCTTGCACCAATAACACAAGCTAATAATTCTAGTCTACAAACTGATGTGAGTTTTAGAGGAGCAACTTCAGATCGTGCTTGAACTAAACGACAAGAAACTTCAGTTTAATTTTCATTTCTTAAATAAACGCAGGTGACATATGCCATTCGAGATGTATCACAAAATATATGAAATGATAATTTCAAACCAGAATCAATATTAAGCATCATCTGTCGTGGGATTTTTATTTCTGTTAAACGAGTTGCATCAATTTTCCATTTCATCTATTTCGTATTTATTTCTTCAGGAAAACTTTCATCCCAAGTTACTTTTAATTCCCAGCAGTTTTGTAACAGAATTTTAGGAATTAAAATTACAGGGCAAGTGAATCCAATAGGGTCATAAATTTTATGAATTTCAGACAAAAATAGTCTTTTTGTAACAGTTTTATTTTTAGATTCATTTAGTCCCTTAATATCACAGCTTAATGTGTCATCATGCAAATCCCAAAGAAGTTCCAAAATGTTGACCGTATTAGCTTCGCAAGGTTAATTTAAAAACTCATTCTCATTTAATTTATCAAGCTCCGACTGTTCTAAAATGGGTTCCATAACAAAGGCATCCCTTTCATTTCGAGGATAGTTATACGTTAACTCTTGTAATTCAAATATAGCACTTGCCAAAATTTCAGCGGCATCATTTTTTAATTTCTTTAAACGCTCAGAATTTCCCTATTCTCACCATAAAAATTTTAAATAATCTCTGTCTTCAGGACTAAGTCCTATCTGCAGAAAAGCCTTCTTAATATCAGCGCTCATACCAATTTTTCCCAGTCGAAATCTATTTATTATAGCTGGAACAGTGTCAATCAAATTCGGACCCTTTTCCAAACAGTAATTTATGGAAGGTGATCCTTTAATTCTTACGGATCCATCGAAAACCGGTCTTATTTTTGTCGTTGTGGAATTCATTCGAATCACAGCACGATGAGGTAAATAATGGGAGGGGTTATTAACTTCTTCCTTAGGAACAATCTCTATTATCTTCTCATCTTCCCAAGATTTAAAAATTGCCTCATAATTTTCTAAAAATCCCCCATCCTTTAAATTCTTCAATGTGCTCTTTAATCTCTTTTCTGCTATTTCCCTATAGTTTGGAAGTGGGGAATGATTTTCAATCCAAGGTAAACAAACTTGAAACCTTCCCTCTTCATGTCTTTTCACATTAGCAAGAAAATGTGTCATTGTTTGTTTTTCTAATTATCTTTTAGTTTGACTTTCTGAATGATCTAATATCCCAAGAGTATCAAATTTCCATAAATCAGAAATTTTACTATCTGATACTAACATAGAAAATGTATAAGAACAATCATATTTATTTTCCATTTCTACAGGAATTTTCCCCATGATATCCCAGCCTAAATCAATTTCAATGCAAACTAATCCACATTCTAACTTCTTTATTTTCCCTGTAAGCAATTTTCCCGCTATGTCCGTGCCTATGAGGATATGAATTTCAGAAGGGGAATGTTCGAACAACAATTTTTTTTGCATACCTTCAACATCATTCATAAATATATTATGGGTTTTTAACTAATTTAAATAAGGCTTGATGTTCAATTGTGGAATATGAAAACAAACTTTCGCTTGATCAAAAGCTTTAAAGTTACACTGATAATCATTCTTAATACTACTTAAGCGTACAATGAACTGTTTATGAGTCTCAACCACTTCGGTTCCTCCGAACAGACTATGAATAACACTGATTTCGTTAATACATTCATACTGCATAGCATTAGCTAAAATTTTAGATACATAGCTTCGTTGACTCCCAGAATCAATTAAACACCGGCATTATTTTTCTGGACCATTTCCACGGACTTTCACTACTAAAGTTTGTAATAAAACTTTCTCTAAACATGTTTTGTTTGTTAAATTGAAATCCTTCTTATTTGATGTTTTCTCATCTAAACTATTTCTATCACAGATTAAACTACAATTGTGTGCAAAAATTAAGGACGAGACGGTTTTTTCAATATAACTTTGTACAAAAGCTTTCCAAATCAACACATTTAATACCGTAAGATCCCCAATACGTAAGGACATGAGTAATGTAAGCAACATTTACTAAAAGAGAAATCAGAGGGATAAAAAGAAGCTTTATTGAAAAAGTAGCATGGAGCGCAATGCGACTAAAGGCCGAAACATCCCTGTGATGGGTGTCCAGCAAGAAACATCCGGTCTTTAATAGGGGATATGATCTCCCCTGACTGCTAGGCAGGTTTCACATCATTTGTGCATGCTGGATATGTGGTTGTTAATGAGCTGTTGAGACACTGCTGCTCGTTCCTCTTGTAGCACCAATCGCAGTTTCGGAATCGTTACTGGCGATAAGTTACGTGCTGCCACGGGTCTCCCTAGTAAGTTCCGTACATGCTTGACGGGATTTAGATCCAGAGACCTTGCCGACCAATCCATGTGTTCAATATCTTCACTCTCCAACAGCTCTTCGACAGTAACTGTGCGATGAGGTGGAGCGTTGTCGTCCATGAAGAGGAACTGAGGACCCATAGCCCTTGTGAAAAGACGCATGTAAGGAAGAAGAACCTCGTTACAATAGCAGTCCCAGGTGACGAACCTCCTTGGGAGATATGAAGGTCGGTCCGGCTACCAAGCATTATGTCTGCTCGAACGAGAACTCCGCGACCTCCAAAACAGTCCCTTTTGATGATGTTGAAGGGGTTATTGCGTGTTCCCCGCTCTGTCCAGATGTGTATGTGTCTAGAATCGCAACTCAGACTAAATCTGCTCTCATCTGTAAAGAGTACTCGTCCCCATTCATTGTCTCTCCAATTCCGGTGTTCCCGGCACCACAGAGAACGCCTTCTCCGATGGGCAGGCGTTAGAGGTACACACCGTACAGGGCGTCGTGCAAACAGACCACCACCGTGCAGTCTTCTGGCCACGGTAAAACGCGATATCGGTCGTCCAGTCGCCTGTGTCCTGTGTCTATCGATTTCTCCAGCTGTCTGCCGCCTGCTTCTTCTGGCCTGTAAGGCAATATACCGGTCATCTGCGGGTGTGGTTCCTCGTGGACGACCACTACTAAACCCCCGGATAGCTGTTCCTGTAGTCTGAAATTGTCTCCAAAGTCGTGAAACGATGCTGTGAGCAATTACGAACTCTACAGCCACACTTGTCACACGGCGGCCTTCCTCCAACTTCCCAATGATTCGACCTCGGATAAAAGCATCCAAATGTCGTCTAACAAATTGATTATTCGCCATTTCTCGCTGAGGCAGCAACCGGGTGTGATTTTAACTGCTATACAGCGTGCAATCTCTCTGCCAGAAATACTGATCTTACACCGACAACATGTTTTATACTACTCAGATACTCCCCATGACGTCTACCTGCATATCTGCGCATGTGCTACCGTACATGACCTTACTTAATCTCCTGATTGGTCCTGTCCGCTCTGCCTCTTCGTTCAGCTGATATGCTAATTTTTCGACTTTGTCCTTGCACACCAGTGTCTTGTGTTTCCAACCACATGAATTACACTTTATCTTCGAATAGCAATTTTTCGCCAAATGGTTACCCCTTTTAAAGCATAAATAAGATTCCGAGTTTTCGAAGTCACGCCTTTCTGTCTGCTACAGACTTCGGGCAAGCCTCGAAAGTGTGTTTTTCTTTTTCTGAATCCTCGCAAAATATGCAGGTGTTGATTGAACCCTTTAATACAGCGGCTGTTGGAATAAAAATTTTATTCATTCTTTTTTCTTTAGGAAAGTGGCTCGAATTCTGATTGTTTATTTTATCTTGAATTTGTAGCATAGAATCGCGGCATTCAATTTCCATTTTTAAGAACTCTGATAATTCGTTTACATCAAAATTATCTTTAGATTTCCTTTTTCTTTGAAAATCGAGATTCAATTCACTCGGAATTCATTTTAATAGCACTGGTGTCAATAACGTGCCATACGCGCCGGAAGTTACATTAAGTGACTTCAAACTTCTTATTTGTATTGCGATATCATCATGCAACTTACGTAATGCAAATATGTTGCTAGCATTCCTGACAGGTTCTAAATTTAACAGTTTTCCCATATTTATAATTAAATCTGTTCTACCAAAACGTGTTTTAAGCAACTTGTTTGTGGCAAAATAATATTCACTCGATAATGCAAAACCACTAACAGCATTACAAGCAGCACCTGATAAAAATGAAATCAAATAATTAAGTTTGTCTGTATCTGTTAAAACACCATTTTGATGTATCGCATTATCAAACTGGTTCCAAAATGATAACCAATTAACATTAAATTTATTGATCGATAATTTGGGCAATTTAATTTTTGAATGAGAAACAGAAATATTTGACATATCATTCACAGTATTACCAATTGTACTCGAAATAGGAATTTCAGGTTTCCCTTTCTTTTTTAACATAAATGTTAGTTTCGATTTCATGGAAATTAGTTTCTCGGAATAAACTTCACAAATTTCAAATTCCGATTCATATTCAGTAGCCTCAATTATATCTTGTATTTGTTTATCTAATTCTTTTAGGCTGTTATATTTTGAATCTAATAAATCAAGATTCTTATTAAGAATACACAAATCGTGTTCTGTCTCTTCGAGGTATTCTTTACAATTATTTATCATTTTTGTCATACTCCTGACTACAGTTCGCCTTTTCTTTAATTCTTCTATATTCGTAGACATGTTTAAATATTTCAGATAGAAAATATTTCAATAGAAAATTGAATAGAATTTCAATAGAAATAATATTTAAAACTTTCTGTTAAAAACTTTCTGTTCTGTCTTGGTCTGTGTTTCTGTTGTTTCTGTCTGTCTGTTTCTGTTCTTAGAAAAAAGTTTCAAATTACAAATCAGTATTCTAAAATCATAACTATTGTTTCATTTAAATTTCAAATCAAAAGGAGCTATTTTTCAAACAATCCTAAATATTTTTCTTCAATATAGTCTACTTCGGCGGTCCCTGTTCGGGCGTCAGTTATTTTATTTCAGTAAAAACAGATCATTCAAAATTTTGGATAAGCAAATGAAGAGAAGTTGCTTACCTTTATGAACCTCGTTCTTCGATTCTGGTCCGCCGCTTAGGGAGGCTATATTTCAAACTCATCTAAAACTGACACTATTTTGCACGAATCATTTTATTTTACACTTCACACAAAACGGTAACAATATATCGATCATTATAACAACAAAAATACGCTTCTAACCTACTTAACGTCATTGTTCTATACACGCAATATACACGTACACTCATCGTTGCCAGTTCTCAAAGGCAAGCTACAGAAACTTTCTTTTCTGTACTCGTCGGTCTGGAAGCTCGTTCCGTTCCCCAACAGCGGAGCATGCGTCGTTCGCAACACTTATAACGCTTTTTTGCATGCTGGATGAAATAACGAAAGATTGAAATCTTTCGCTATTTCATTATTATATTATTCGTAAATTAGGCTAGAAGAGGCAAATAAAACTTTTAAATCATTCATATAATAATTAAATAACTTAATCTTAAAATTATATAGATGAAAAAAGAGACTCAATAAAATACGTAGTGTGCAAGAAGCTCTTGCGTTTTACAATGAAAGTGTAAGGTTTTATGAAAATTAACCACGTTATCTTGTCCCGCCCCCTTTCGGTATAATAACTTTCGTCAAATTTTTACCAGAAAGTAAATTAGAAGCGGGTGAAAAAAACGGGTATTCTTCGGAGAAACAGTCTTGGTGGCGACAATTTGGCTCCTTTAAGGATGTGAGTGTTATTTTATTATGCCAACAAAAGTAAATATCATATGAGGAATGTGGGGGTGACGTCTTATCAATAAATAGAGATTACTCCCACTGTTCAAAGTATCAGGTTTTATTCCTGGTTCACAGAAGAAAAGATAAACAGGATGAGTATGTACAGATGGATTCAATATGTTTAGGAGAGGTATCACAACGCAACAGCTGATCTCCTACGTGTGGTCACTTTGGATAAATCTAGATCCGATCGCCTACACGCAACCGGTAAGCGTCTAGTTGTAGTTCCTTCGCGAGCGTTCCGTTAGACCGCTTCTCTCTGACTTCTCTAACCAAATGGAAGATGTGTTTACCTGGAGCGTTTCTACCGTAGATGTAGATAGCGACATCTGGTGTTTCGTTGAGGCACCATCCCCACAGGAATAGCACTTAGGGACAAGAAGAAAATACTTGGGGAAGTGAAGCGGGATTAAGATGTGTTTATTTTTGTTTGGTAATTGATTGCTAATTTGGTTCTGTTTTCTAGCTAGATTAGATTTAAAAGACAAGTTATGTGCATTTATGACAAAAACATGGGGCAATTATTTTTGGATTCGATTTCATACATGTATTAATCTATCACATTTCCGCTCATATAGTATACAAATGTATTAAATAACTAGCTACGTTTGACACTTATTTATGGATGTGTACTATTTTAAAACTTTTTTTTTTGCTTTGAAACCCTAAGTATTGAAACATTATGTGAATGGTTGTGAAAATATTATTTCAGATTAAAATTCTCATACAACTACGATGGAAATACACTTCTATTATTTATTTAAAAATGCAGTATTTGATAACCCTTCCACATAGCAGCCATTCTAGAACTGGTTTTGTAATATTATATAATGTTCATTAAATTATTTTATGCATTATTTTGCCTAATTATTTATTTTCTTAAAGAATATATAATCAATAGAGAGAATGTGAGTTCAATGTATTTTAAAGATAGAGATAATAAACAAAAAATATAAGAGAATCTACACATTGCGGATAAAAGTGGCCATATTCTAAAGAAAGTAAATAAACTCAAAATCTGTGCATGCATAGCCACGTTTCCCTGCTGTTACAATCTGACTTGCCAGTGTATGCTTCTGCCAGGGAGTATAAAGACGGAGGTGAAATTCGTATAACCACTTTTCCCCCAAAATGTCCCCTTTTTGGCGCATCATGTATACATGGCGCTGCTGTCGTTACTTGTTCAGCTTACGATAGTATTTTACACAAGCAATAATAGCGGAAATATTTATTCGATATCAATTTTCAGTATGAATAAGGGATATAATGGAACCTGTGTCGTCCCTGGATGCAACAGTGGTAATAGGACGGTGAGGATAAAGAACAAAAACTTGGGAATTAAGAATCCAAGTATATTTGGAGTGTGTAAACAAGTATATTTAGAGTATATATACCCAAGTAAATAAACACCAATTTACAATGAAATAATTTCATAGCATAGTTTCCTCCCCCCTTTTTTTTAACTTTACCATTTCCAGCAATTCATTTTAAATATAAGATTTTACAGTTTATACGTAATTTCTGGAATATTTTTCTTGCAAATAGCAGCCTGTAGTAACTAATTAGCTTAAAATTATTTCAAGTTTTAAACTGAAGTTTACATATACAGACCAGATCATAATTTCTTTTCAATCTTATAATGTTTAAAGAAAAATTCTTTCACTTTTCGAATTCTTAACGTTAAATGTTGAAGATGTTAAACTTTTATCTGAAGTTTTCAGTTTACCTATTTTGTACTTATACTGTTTCAGGTTAATCTCCTTCTTTGATTAATCTAACATCCCTTTGTGTAGCCTGTTTTTAATTACTTCACTGATTGTTTAGTTGGATTTCTATTCCACGTAGTCAAATTTATATCAACACCCGCTGTGAAACAAAATAAGAATAATGCATAAATAAATTAAATCTTTACCCCTTTTTTTATCTTCAACTCTGATTTAAGAAATATCTTATTTATAGTACATATGTTTTTAAAATTTACTGGGAGAATAAGTATATCGCAAAGGTTCAGAATTCAGTTGTGTTCAATTGTACCTGAGATTAATATGTATGATAGTGGTGAGCGATAAGTTATGAAAATCCCTAAAAAATAAGCTCGCAATCTATCCTACGAAAACAAAATTTTAAAGTTTTTAAATTTTAAAGATGAAATGTTTCATTTTTATCAAAAACGGAAATTACAAATACCTGTGCATAAACAAGAAAACATTTTGAAATAAAAAAAACTAAAAAGTTTTTAAAAAGAAAAAAAATCACAAAATACACTCATGTCCATAAATTAAGGATAATGCAAAAGCAGGCAAAGGAAGCGTTGGAAGCTAAACAAATTTGACTTATTTGTAAAGCTTATTTATTAAACAAAAGGTAAAGAGCAAAAAAAGATGCTATATGTTTGATATTATTAAAAAAATTAGCGATTTTTTCACCCTGGGGCAAATTACAAAAAAACCCTTTTTGAAAAAAACCAATATTACATGGTTGGTATGATTGTTAATACATTGTATGTCTCCCAGACGATGCAATACAGTCCGTACAACGATTAGGCATGCTGAGTATCAAATTATCGATCTGATCTTGGGGGATATTACACCACTCAAAAAGCAATGCTATTGGGGGTTATTACACCACTCAAAAAGCAAAGCTCTCCGAATTTCCGGTACGCATGTAGGAGGAGGTTGACGGGCTGGAACTCGTCGGCCAAGCATGTCCCGCACGTGCTCTACTGGATTCAAGTCCGGTGAGAATGCTGGCCAGTCCATACGGGTGATATCCTTCGATTGAAGGCATCCGCTTACGATATTTGCACGATGAGGCCGGGCGTTGTCATCCATAAACACAAATTGTGCGCCCATGGCGCCCCAAAACAAACGTACATGTTGTTCCAGAATGACGTCCCGATAGATTTGGCTTGTCATGGTTCCAATTTGAACATGCAGGTCAGTTCTGGAACCCAGAATATTTCCACTCCAAACGAGCACTCAGCTGCACCACCGTAACGGTGTCGTTCAATGATGTTTTCTTGGTGGTAACGGGTACCTGGAGCTCTCCATATGAAATTCCGGCGAGAATCAGACTGCAAGCTAAACCTGGACTCGTCGGAAAACATCCCACAAGCCCACTGTTGCGGTGTCCACAATGTATGCTCTCTACTCCAGGCTAACCGAAGATGACAGTGAGTTGCAGTAAGAGGAACGCATCTGACAGGTCTACGAGCATATATACCAAACTGCCCTAAGCGTCTGTACTCGATCTGCCTTGAAATTGTCGTACCAGTGGCTGAAGAGAGCTGACGAGACAGGTCTGAGGCTGTGCTCCGCCTGTTTCTTTTGGCAGTAACTGCCAAATACCGGTCCTCATTCGGCGTTGTAACTCTGGGGCGACCTGTGCTGTAACGTCTACTCACATTACCATCATCTTGGAATTGTTGCCAAAGCCTGGAGATGACACTCTGGGCAATTTCAAGTTCGTCTGATAATTCCAGTTGGGTACGCCCACATTCCAGACGGCCGATAATTCTACCACGTAAAAAATCATCCAAATGCGTCCTTTGTGTCATAACTATTCGGTTATTGCACTGAAATGCTTATAAAGCGCCTGCGAACAATTTTATTTCTTTGCCTGTATTCCTTATATATCACTCTCTTACACTCTCGTCATTGTGACGTACCATCGGTGTCATCTGGTTACTTCCTGAAATTTGCATATGATTCTTGAAGATGTGTGTAGTGATTTTACAGGTGATATATTTATTTTAGAGTTCGATTTCCGCATGACTCCGAATTATCCTTAATTTCTGGACATGAGTGTATTAGATAAAATAAATCAAGATATCGATCATCGATACTAGGTCTTTTAAAAATTCTAAATGCAGGAGTTTGTTTAAATGTCCTTATACATTATCATTTGATGAAAAATTCTTGCGTAAATCTAGACAATTCTTAAAGCTCTCAAATTGTATGCTGCCAACATAGTTTGGTTTGGTTATGACAACTTCTTCAAAAGCTATCTGCCCTAAGAGATGCATGCCTTCGTGAAGGACTTTCAAAGGAAACTGTTCCTATAGACGTTACACACGGCGAAAGCGCACGTGCAGCCAGCCTATTGGTGGGATTCGAACCTCGGACGGAACTACCAGTGTTGAGCGTCTTTTTCGCTCGGCCGTCGGTAACCTTGCTGCCATCAAAATCCAAATACATGGTCGATTATTACTACTTCAACGTACACATCTATACTAATGTAATAACTGGGAGCAATTATTCCATTAGTATAGATGTGTCTCCAGTAACCAGAACCAATCTATACTCCCTGCAAATTCTTGCTGATTTGCAGGAGGATGAATGATTTGTTTCATTAGTGTTTTCTATTTAATCTTCCAGCTGTAGCACTGAATTAAAACAATGAGCTGGGGAGTGGCAAATTAAATGTAAAAAAAAATTAGAAGTTTGATTGCAACTTATAGTTTCCATTCCAAAATTACAATTCAGAACAAATAGCAATTAAATGATATTTTAAATAGTTTTTAGAAGACCTATCTAAGTTCGAACTATTAATTATATAGACACGTATACATTCAGCAGCCTTCTTTATATTCCATGGCTTCTGATAGCCGCTATTGCTTCGTATTTTTAGGTAAGTGAGTCAAGGTTTAATTAGAGGTTGTTAAAAATTCTATTTCTGAGCCTTCATTTATTCAACTGTAGGAATCTGGCAACAGAAATTGTGTTTACGATAGTTCGTTACAGTACTGGAATCAGTGTTAGGTTAGAGCTACTACCCTTTATAGGAGCCTTATGTTAGGTGGCCGCAAGCCAGGGGGCATGGATTTCTGACCCGAAATCCTATCCCAGATTAATAAATATAAAAAGCCTAACGTATAAGTAGCATATCTGTAGGCGTAAACAGTGGTTTAGTTATTAAATTAAGGCCCAAGTATTGAGGAGTAAGGCGAATAATGTTCATCGGCAGAAAAATTTGGAATCGGCAAATGAAATACTGAGCAGTGGATCACGTGGGAGCCGGAGTCGGGAAAGCTAGTGATTGGCTGAAATAGAGGTTAGCATCAGAGCAAAGAAAAACTCACCCGCTTTGTTCGCAAAATAAATAATAAAAAGGGGCAGACGAAACAGCGATATAAATAATAAAAAATGAGCAGATATATACAAGTAATAAAAGGAATAAAATACAACCATACCAAAGTGTTAATAATCAGCTGTAAAGCAAACAGTTTAGAAGAACTTGTTTCCAGAAGAGGGGATAAAACAGAACTCAAAGCAAGATTTGAAGCGTAATATGAGAGGATTAATGCTCTAAATTCCACTCACTTGGAATAACTTCTGAAAGATAATAATATAACAGAAGCTAAGGTGGAAGAAGAAATGGCGAAATGTGGTGAGTAAGAATTAAGCTTTCTTAACATTAAAGAAGCAATTTCTGCTGAAACAGTATACAGATAACCCTCTTATAATACGGTAGATAGGTTCCTAGAAAATGCCATGCTGTGTGAAACCTTGTTGTACGAGACCCAGAGCCAGTACAAAAAGGGAGGTTACGTTCCGAAAACATTAAAACCAAGTACTTTTATAATTCCACATAAATAACTTTAATTTTTATTAAAAATATAAATGCATATACAAACCAAAAATATTATTTTAATTTAACGCAACTTTAATTTAATTATTTTCTTTGTCGTCATTGCTCAGGATAATCAACCAAGAACGTTTTTTCGGTGGAATGAGATAGCTCTCATTTTCAAAATTTTTTTCTTCATTTAAAGTTTTGGCACCTTTTTCTCTCTTTAAAAAATCTGTAATTTTACTTTGCTTACTAGTTCTTACCAGGTCATTGTAAATTTCTCGATATGGAGCTAGACAGTTTTGCAGCTCCCTTTAGAATTTTCGTCTTCTTTCAGCGGACGGGTCTGCGTTCAAGAAAAATGGCTCGAGATTTTTAGCTAAGGCCTTCTTTTAATTTTTTTACTGCTAAATTTTTAACTGCAAAATCTTCATCAGTGCTAGTGTCCTCAGAATAGATTTGATTTACAGCTTCGGATAACATTTCCATCAAATCTGCTTCGTCAGTTTCTTCTTCTGCTAATAAAACTTGAACGTCCTCAATACCCATATCCAGAAAACCTTCGCCTCCAACTGACTTAGCAAGTTTCTAATATGCCCCAAATTTCATTTTCTGACGATCCACTCACGTTTTCTATTTCAACTGAAGAGGGCCATATCTCCTTCCAACACGCATGTAACGTTGATGTTTTCAGTTCTTTCAGAGACAACGATATGATGTCGATACAGTGCTTGATTGAAAATATTTTCCACTATTCCATTACATTAATTGATTTTGAATCGTTTACGTCTGAAATCCACTGTAATGCTCTTCTTATATAATACGCTTTAAAGGTGTAAACAATACTTGGATCCAATGGTTGGCGTAACGAAGTAGTGTCAGGTGGTAGGAACAGTATTTTGACGTTGAGATGATTCAAATCTTGTGGGTGACAGGAAGCATTATCTAACAGTAATAGCGCTTTGAAACTCAAATTTTTCTGCCTTAAATAACGTTCAATGTCTGGCACAAAGAAATTTAAAAACCAGTCTTTAAATAAATTTCCAGTTACCCAAGCTCTCGAATTTACTTTCCAAAATACCGATAAGGCCTTTAAGTGCACAAGGATTTAAAAATCTGTAAACTAACAAGGGTTTTGTCATTAAGTCCTCCGACGCTTTACTGTACAAAAGTAGTGTTAGACGATCTTGAGATAAAGTCAAATGCCAAAAATCCGCCGACCTGAAATCCGCCAACTCCTGAAATCCGCACTGCCTCTCAAAATATAGACATTGAATTTATAGGTTCCAGAAACCGCAGAATGGAGCATGAAATACCGAAGAAAAAATATTTATCCGATAATGACGTCATAATTACCGAATAATAATGATTCTGTGTTAGAGGCAGAAAAAAGATCTTAGCCCAGAACAGGTTTTTAGTATGGATGATGTGTTCAGATGAGCCAATACTGGTATATCAGATAACCGATGATGAAATCATTGGCTCTGTTTTGAACTCGCCACAGCAAGAACACGATTCCGACATCGACATACATAGCGAATTTGATAAGAGTGAGAAAATACCTTTTAATGTGGGTTTGCAACATGGTGAAAAATACCTAAAATATTTAGAACAACAGAGCTGTGTCACAGAGCAAGAGATTATGATCCTGTAGAATTTACAAAAAAAAAAAAAAACTTACTCTGGAGCATCTAAAGTTTTAAAACAAACCTCTATCAGAAAAATGTTAGAAACAAGTAAAAAAAATAATTCAATATTTTACGCTTTATTAGTATCCCTTATTTTTACACGTCTCTATTGTATATGTCCTCAATGCTTTAAAATATTCCTGTAATCACTAATATAAATGAATAACATAATAAATAAGTATATATATAATAATTTAATGCATATAATAAAATAATGTAGCAATGTATATTATTGTACATAACAATTTAAGTAAATGTATCTAATATGTCTTATTTATTTTGCACTTTTAGTCTGAATATTATGATTTGGCTTTTCTGTCCTGAAATCCGCAAAATCCTAAAATCCGCACAACCTCTGGTCCGAAGCATTGCGGATTTCTGGACTTCTGCTGTACCTTAAATCCGGATGCAGTTTTTTCTTTTTTCGATATAAAAGTTCTAGCGGGCATTTTTTTTTACCACAGCCCAGTTTCGTCGGCACTGAAAACTTGATCTGTTGTATATCCATGCTTTTCTATAATATTTTGAATTTTTCAGGAAACGTCCGAGCAGCTTCGTAATCAGCCAGTGCAGATTCTCTTTGAATTCTTATGCTATGAATGGCAAAACGCTTTTTAAAATTTTCGAACCAACCTTTACTTGCCACAAAATCTGGACTGAGAGAGGATTCCCCATGTTCTGTAAAGTTCTTGTAAATTTTGAGTGCTTTTTGCTTAACGATATTACCATCCAACGGAATTCTTACTTGACAACTATCATCAATCCAAATTCTGAGTGCCTTTTCCATCTTCTCAATTACTGGTGCCCAGGGTCGAGCTGCACGTTTTGCGGATGTCGAAGATCCTGCAGGAACTGCACTTCTTGTTTTGTTTCATTTTCTGAATAGTTGCTAATTTTTCATCTCATCTGATTCCAAAATAACCTAATGTCTCTACAAGGCTCCTTCATTGTTATCTGGTGACTTCTTTTGTGATTAGGTATTGTTTCTATTGTGCTATACTTTGATGGTCATGGAAGGTAGCGGTTTTCCCTTGTTACCGGTTAAAAATATAACGGTCAGTCTCCACCATGTGGTTCGTGTGCCTGAGGATTTTTGTTTCAACGGGAACCGGATCTTGGAAGACAACTGGCAGGATATACGGAACAAGGATTCTTATGTGTTAACCTTTAAAAGACTGAAAAGTTTGGAAGGGTTATAAGGTATTTCTGCCGCCTTCTTAGCATGCCTTCGTGGTGTAGTGGTCAGATGCTCGGCGCGTATTCGAGAGGTCAATGGTTGGAGTTCCGGCGAGGGCAGTGCTCATTTTCCCTTTCGCCTGCTTTAAAAAAATACCTAAAGGGGCGCCTAAACTGAAAAAGGTGGTGGATGATGATTCTCCACCACCAGGATTTGTTGACTGGATCCTCTAATCCCCAGTCGCCCTTTAAAAGGGGGAGCATATAAGGTACTTCTCCCTCCTTCTTAGCATGCCTTTGCGGTGTAGTGGTCGTCATGCCCGGTGCGTATTGGAGAGGTCCGTGGTTCGAGTCTCGGACTAGGGCATTACTCATTTTTCATCTCTCCTGCTTTCAAAATTACCTAATGTCTCTACATGTTTACTTAAAAAGACGGGAAATAGGAATGTTATTTCCACCCCCTTCAATTGCCATTTCAATGGGAAAGTACTACTCTTTTGAAACCTTTTTTTAGGGGTCGCCTTTGTTAATTTTTAGATAACAGACTGGGGCGAAGGTCATCGGACGCGTGGCGGGGAAGGCTGTCGGACAGTGACTATCCCCGCACCCTGAAGGGTGAGGAGTCAGAATTTCTCTAATCGATATTTGAGTCAGAAACTTTTTTTAGACCCTGCAAATCTGGCCTATATATCGTACACCGTCTTCAAAGTGGACTATGTTGGTGCTTTGATCAATATGGAAGAACTTCGTGCGGAGTTCGTTAAATTTCTTGGGATTGCTTGGGCAATTTTCTTACCGCGTTAGAGCAAAACCGTGTAATAGGATGCCGTGTAGTAGGAGGGTTCTCGCAATTTATGATTCATGTTATAACGAAACCGTGTTACAGGATGTCGTGTTGTAGGAGGGCTACCTGCACTCAAATTTTGAAAATGAATCTCAGATTGAGTCCAAACTGAGATAAAATTATCTAAAATATAATTAACAAAATTTGATGGAGATTTAAGAAACTGACCTGTTTACAAAAATTCATAATGATCATTCTTTATCCAATAAAGATAAATTTGAATATTTGAGATATAGAATGAATCCCGGGTCATCAGCGTATAAATTAATTGAAGTTTTCTCACCATCAAAAAGTATGAAAAAGCTGTAGAAATTTTAAAATCCAGGTATGGGAAGAAAGAATTATTAATATAATTCTATGTTCGTGAATTAAGGGAAAAATCCAATTTCTCAACTTTATGACAAAATAGAATCAAGCGCAAACTGAATTTGTGTGCCTTAGAATCTTTAGGCCTAACTAAAGGAAAATATCCAGCGATGCTTTCCCCATTAGATGAGTGAGCGAAAAGATCTGAGAAAGATACCGTGAAACTAAAAAGGCTTCAACCAAAAAATCCTGATGATTGTTTATGTGAGTTATTGGAATTTTTAAAAATAGAAGTACAAGGAGAGGAATGAGTAAAACTAAGAAATATTTCTTTTGAATCCAGAAATCGACATATTCTTCTTGGGAATATACATCTATTATTGATTCTTCTCTGAAAGAAAGAAAGCTGGTTATCAAGAGAAAAGGTGCATCTGAAGAAGGTGAAAAAAAGGCGTATGTGATTGAAGAGATAACTTCTGTGAACAGTCTGAGTGGAACAACTACAGGTGAAGGAAGTCGAGAAAAACGAACAGTATAATTTGCAGTGGAATCAATTAAGTGTCACAACTGATGGTGGAAAAAACATGTGTGGAACGGGTAAAGGAATAATTGCATGGAATTTTAAGGCTTGTGAATATGCTAAATGTTTTAAAACCTCTGGTAATTCACATAATTCATACAAATATTGGCTACAACCTTTATTATCGAACAGCGAATGGCTATGAAAATTAACATCTGCCACAGACGTCGATTTATGTCTCAACAAATTTAATTAAAAGTTGCAGGGAAAAACAATACTCATATGTGAAATGTATTGTATCTGAAAGGCATATCCCTTAAAATTTGCATTGTTTGAAACGCAAATAACATTAAACAATTTGACCCTTTGCCATGCTGCAAAAAATTTCAGATATTAGTGAAATCCACATTCCAAAATTTCATGCAGGATATATTTTCTGTACAGTCACAAAAGCGTTTCTGTACAGCAAAATATATTGTCTAGGAAAAAACAATTACGTTTTTCCCATTAGAAAATTTAATCTATTTAATAATACTGTTTTTTAATAAGCAAACCTTTTACTCGTTTTTTTTGGTAAGTGTTAGTAAAATGTGTACAAATATTAGGTAAATGTATCTCTTCATAACAGACCTTTTTTTTGGCTTCTGTGAGAAAATTACCCATTCATATCTCCATGTCTGCTACTTTGCCGGCCAAGCCTAAATTTTTTACATTCTGGTCTTTTCTAAAAAATGTTTGCCAACCACTGGTCTAGACCGTACAGGTAGCAAGCTCACTTAAACACGAATACTTGGAAGTAAAGTGATGCTTAATCGTTTCGCTTTACTTATTTGGGAAATAAGTGGCACACGTTCTTCTTAGTACGTATACTTCGGATAAACTGTATCTACCGTTACTCTTAGGAGACAAAATTAAATGTGCTTTTATTATTAAAGAAAGAATTTTGTGTAATAAAATATATAAATAAATAAGTAACAGTTTCATGATTAATAGAAAGTACAAATGAAGTTTTCTATAAGGAGCACTGCAACAGTTGCGATGAGAAACTAGCTCTGAGGCATTATATTTCATATACTTCTATACAGATTCAACTCGTTAGGAATATAGTAATTTATGATTATAATGACGAAATTTTGGAAATTCTCTGTTGCTCTTTATAATCACTTTTAAATTTAGTTTAATTGTTTATACACTTAATCATATGTAAACTGTTTTTTAAGTATAAAAAAAATAATAGAACAGTACGAATCATATTAATTACAATGCAGAACTAAGGTAATCGTTTTTAGAAAATAGAACTTAAAATGAAATTAAGGAAATATTTAAAGCAACATCTTTCTGAAAAGCTCTCCGTCCCTTGGTTACAGTTGCACGGAATTTTCTGCTATCTAACTGCGTCCCTGGCGGTGCAACTGGAATCACGCCCGGCTGACAATCAGGAGTTCCGGCATTCGAATCTTGGCGAAAATACAGATGATTTTCGAAATAACCTTAATGGCTCTTCATCCGACCAGCGGGAGTTTTATAGTTTCAGGAGGATGCGGTCAGCCTTTTATTTAGCTATTATGGTTATAAAAAAATACCTGTTTCCAAATGTCAGTCTTTATCAAGGTTTTATATACTTTTTGTTGCTTAAATTATAAAACATGTTTAAAAATAACCTAAGTTTAAATAAATGTATATGTATTTTTTAAGTTTTGAAAAGGAGAGGGGGATACTGTTTTAGTTATGGTGAAAGGGGATGCGAGAGACAAAACAGGTTGACAACCACTGTTTTATATAGTTATTAAAAAACTTAAATATTAATGACTATGAGTAGTATCCCACGGTCCTCAGCCGACGGAAGGGACGTCACAGAAAAGGGGCGTGGTCTCCGCCATCTTGGATCACGTGACAGTTGGAAGTGGCGTAGATGGATGGGATGACGTTGACGGAATGACATCATCAAAGTTTCGTTTTATTCTGTGGCGACGACCCTATTTTTTCAAAGTTTTTATTTTTTGTGGCAACGACAATATTTTTTTATGTTTATGGCAACAGAGCTCTTGAACCACGTGTTTGGCATGATATCCATTTCATTATATTATTTTTAATTATTTAACACTTTATTAATATTAATTATTTTGTATGTCATTAATTTAACTTTTTAATTATTAACTATTATTTTTAACCGTTTAGTACATTATTAATTATTTAATCCATTATTTTTTAATTATTTTATTTTAGTACAGTAATTTAATGAGTACCTTTGTAAGGTTTCAGTTAAACTAACAAAGTTTTATTTTAATTTGACTTTTTCTATCTGTTCTTATTTCAACTTCCCGTTAGAATAAGCGCGCGTTTCAGCTTTATGCTAATTTGAAGTGAAGCCAAGTTCTATTTAAACGGTAGGTAGGAACCTCTCAGGGTGAGAGAGCTGTTAGTCTCAGACCACTGCTACTTTGTTCGACGTTCGCCTGACCAGCTAGTATTTAAATTCTAAGCCTTAGCGCTGTCACGCTATTAGTTATTGAAGTAATTCTAAGTGCGTTAGTATTAGTTAAATCTTACTACGCACCATTTAGCATAGAGGCCAGACTCGCGTTCGCTCTCTGTGAGCAACGACGACTTAAATTCTATTAATTTTAGTTCAAATAATTTGATTGTTCAGTTTAGACCCAAGTGCGGTCATTATTTTCTGAATCCCTCCCGAGTTGGGAAGTGGCTGTATATAATTGTGGTTTAATAAAAGAGCATTTTAAATCCTTCTTTAGTGCAGTTCTTCTACCACTTAACCACAGTTTTCTACCACAGAACATAGCTGCATTCAGCTCCCTGTTCAAGATCAGGACTTAAAGTATTGCATGAATATGTTCGCCAAGAATATGCACCGAACACCCAGTGCTGACACTGGTGCCAAAGAAAAATGAGAGGATGGCCTGAAAGACAAGAAGAGGAACCTGAGATACCTGCAGTACCTGTGCAGAACCCTGAGATACCACCTCCTGCCCCAGAAGGATTTGGCTACATTGTACAAACCATGCGGGCAGCCATGAAGAGAGCGGCAGGTTTTGACGGCAAGTCAGCCGTAATTAATTTCCTGGAAAAACTAGACGCCCACTTCATGTTATATCGAGTCCACGAATTTCAGAAAGTCACTCTTGCCACCAGCGCTTTGAGGGGCCAAGCACTGAATTGGTTGAAGTGTATTGGAAAGAATCTCTTGGGGGAACCGGGAAGCCCCCGCATACACTTATGAAAATTTTAAAAATTCCTTGGTGAAAGCATTTCCTATAGTACGAGATCGAGCCAGACTGGAGGCGGAACGTTTTAGTCGTTATCAGGAAAAGATAGAAGATTTGTCAAATTTTATCTTGAGAAAAATCCAAGTTTTCAAGCTTTTGTATGGTAGTCGCCCGGATCCTGAAAAAATTCAAATTATACTTCCTCGGCTACTGCCCCAACTTCAAGATTTTATCGAGCTAAAAACCCAATGACTGTAGATAAATTATTCGAGCTCGCCGTACAATTTGAAAGTCGAAGAACGGCAGACAGCGAACTACGTCGCCAATTTGAGCGAAGAAGTCAGTGGAGTATGCCAAGACCCCAGCAGAAGTAACAACAGAGTTACGGGAACAAGGCGAAGCAATGGCCGAAGAAAGATATATCTCCTAAATCGAGAGGCGAACGACGAGATTTTAATATAAAAACGGGCAAAGATGCAGAAGGCAACCAGAATAAGAAGAAGGATTTAAACTAAGATGGATTTCTTCAAGGAAGGTGAAGAAGTCCGAAGCCTCGCAAAATCCTTCCACAATTAATTTAAACACCGTGGTCGTGAAAAATAAGTTTACCGAAGATTGAAGTTTTAATTAACAACATACCACCGACGGCTGTTTTGGATACAGGAGCGCAAAGTAGCTTTATCGCGGAAAGATTTTTCAAGAAGCACGTTCGGCGTTACAGAATTTTTGGTGCAAGAGACACGAATATCATAGCGGCCCAAGGAGAGAAGTGTAGATGCTTAGGAAAAGTGTCACTTTTTGTGCGTATCAACGACGAGCAGGTAAAAATTTTGTTTTATATTGTGCGAAACCTGCAAACATGTATTATTCTGGGTGTGGATTTTTTTAGTTTGGCAGAAGCGAAATTGGATTTTAAAGGGGGAGAATTGACGCTGTCGATGAAACCAGTAGAAATAAAGAATGATAAGCCCCCGCAGATGAACTTGCAGCACTTACCGGCAGAAGAGCAAGAAAAACTGCAGTCGTTGGTAAGTGAGTTTTCAAATTTATATAGCGATGTACCGGGTTTCACACAGGTCGTAAACCATACTATAGAAACGGGGGACGCTCAGCCAGTAAGGCAAAAAGCATATCGATATGATAAGGTAACAGAAGAAATAATTGAATACCATATCAAGGAGATGTTGAAAAATAAAATCATCACGCCGATTTCTAGCAGTTATGCTAGCCCAGTAGTTTTATGCAAGAAAAATAATGATTATCCGATTACGCACCCGAAGCGGTGGCGTTTTGCTATAGATTATCGCAAGTTAAATTCCATCACAAAATATCCCGTATATCCTCTGCCAATAATCGAAGAGATAATTCGAAATATTTCCTCTACAAAGTATATGACCACATTAGATCTTACGAGTGCCTATTTTCAGATTGGGGTAAAACCCGAAGACGTCCCCAAAACCGCCTTCATAACTAAGTCTGGCACGTACGCATTTCTTTGGATGCCTTTTGGTTTATCCGGCGCGCCGGCAACTTTCCAAAGATGTATGGACATCGTCTTAAGACCGGTCCTTGGTAAAAGTACGTTCATATATTTAGACGATATTATAATTACCAGTAGTAGTCTAGAACAACACTTACAAGATTTAAGAAATGTGTTTTCATTGTTAAATGAAGCTGGTTTAAAGATAAATGCGTCCAAATGTAAATTTGCCGCTAAAGAGTTATGTTATTTAGGATTTAAAATTTCCCAAAAGGGAATCGAAACTGATCAATCAAAAATAATAGCTATTAAAAATTATCCTGTTCCTAAAACAGCGAAGAAATTATCGTCGTTTCTTGGGATGTGTTCATACTATCGGTCCTTCATTAAAGACTTTGCCAAAATAGCTGAGCCTCTGCTGAAATTGAAGAGGAAGAAAGCTAGGTTTTCGTGGTCAGCAGAAGACAACTCGGCATTTCAAACAAGCCTTAACTCAAGCCCCCGTCTTAAAATTTCCAGAGGGGGATAAAGGACTAGAAATTTCAGCGGACGCTTCAGATTTTGCGATTGGGGCAGGGCTTTCTCAAAATGGGCAACCCGTGGCCTTTTTAAGTCAAACGTTAAATAAAACCCAGAGAAACTATTCGGCCACAGAAAGGGAAACTCTGGCAGTGTATCAGCAGTGCATAAATTTCGTGTTTCTTTGGAGGTTCTTCAGTAACTGTATATAATGACCACGCTGCGGTCACCAGACTCTACTCTGGGAAAACTTTATCACCCAGGTTAATAAGGTGGGCACTTAAATTACAAGAATATAATCTAATAATTAAACACACGCCGGGAAAGGAAAATGTTGTGGCAGATGCTTTAAGCAGAATTAATTTGGATGAAAATGGGAATACGGTTTGAACAGCCATGTTGACATCCAAAGTATTAGATTCTCGTGAAACAGTAATAGCCGAACTCGGAAAAGATTCGGAGTTCAAAAATATATACAATTATTTGGCCGACCCTGAGAATTTCAGTCATCCGGATATTGTGCCGATAAGAAATAGGGCCGCAAATTACGAAATAATTGATGGACTTTTATTTTATACGAAAACGACTAATGAAACCACGAGTTTAGACCGGTTATCCCAGCTAGCATTACATTGAATGTTTTAGAGGAGTTGCACGATTCGGCCATTTCTGGCCATTTGGGCATACGAAAAACTGTCTAAAGAGTTCGCGAGGCAGTTTTCTTTCCCGAACTGCAAAAGTTTACTAGGGCGTACGTCCAGTCGTGCCCAACATGTCAATTTAATAATTATGTTAATTTCCGCCCGCCGGGTTCCTAAATAGTGTTAAATCAGAATTTCCAAATCAAATAATAGGCATCGATTTATTCGGACCTTATCCTAGAAGTAAAGTTAACAAAAGCCGATATCTTATAGTTATAGTGGACCATTTTAGCAAATGGTTAGAGTTGATTCCGTTAAAAAGCGCGTCTGCAAAAATTGTGGTAGATTCAATTTTAAATAAGTATATTTTAAAATACGGAGCGTCCCTAAAAGTTATTTGCGACAATGGTCCCCAATTTGTTAGTAATATTTTTGAGGAAATGTGTGCAAAACTGGACATACGTCACCTAAAGATGGTCCCGTATCGTCCGCAGTCAAACATAGCGGAACGGGTTAATAGAAACGTAGTGAAAATCATTCGAAGTTACATTAAGAATTATCACTCTACCTGGGATAACCATATAAATGAATTTGCATTTGCCCTTAGAACTGCCAAGCATGACACTACGCAAAAAACACCCGCTGAACTATTTCTTGGAAGAAAGATTTTGACACCCTTAGACAAACGTTTCTTTGTCCAAGATAGGGCAGAAGAATTTCAAATAAAGGCTGTCGAAAACTTGATACGGGAAGCGACAGGAAATGTAGAAATGGCCCAGAGGAAAAAGAAATTGTACTACGATAAAAAGAGAAGAGAGGTGAAGTACAATGTTGGAGATGAGGTGCTGAAAGTCAAACATGCTTTATCAAATGCCCCAGAAGAAGAGGTGGGGAAATTTTTTCCGCGTTTTGAAGGCCCTTTCCTTATCGAGAAAATTACCCAAACAGTGGTAGTTTTAAGGAGGAACAACGGCGAGAAAATTACTGCTAATGTGGACCAAATTAAGCCGTATTATGACCGTAATAAAACGGAAATGTTTAAAGATTTTTTTTCAGGATCCGGGGAGACGCACTTCCACGGAAAATGTACCTCAGCGGCAAAAACAGGAACCAGCAACAATGGCAACGAAAGGCCAGAAACAGAAAGCCCTCCCTCAACAAAGTGGAAGAAACAAGAAACGGAAAATTCACCAGAGGAGGTGGATTCAAAAGAAAGAACTCCGATAGTACAACTTCAACAATTAACAAAAGACCAAAGCACAATGGACAAGGCCAACCCAAAGTAGCCAAGAGGACAGCCGAAACATCGGAAAGGAGCCTGAGAAGCAAGCAGCCCCCGGTTGCAGCCTGAGGATCAAGGTCCGGAATACAGCAGGAGCCCGGAGGAGCGACGAACGAGGGCCCAGGAACAAAGGACCCAGCCGAACAAACGTCGAGCGGATCACCTTCCTCCCCAGCGCAAGTACCCCAGAATGGAAAGAAGGACCCCGAAAAGGAAGGCGGAGGAACAACAAGAGGGCAACGGTCAGCAACCAAAGTCAAGGCGACTGGCCCAAGCTACAATCTACCCAACCTTCAAGGATTGGGCCAAGAAAAGAATGGCTGACTACAACAAGATAAGTAGTATTTCTTATTCCAACGTTTAGTTAATTTTCGAGTGTTACTGCAAGTTGCAGAGTCTCTTTTTACCTCAAGCGAGGTTGATTTTTACGCCAAGTGGGCGATAAATGATTACTTATCTTGAAAGATGCTTTTATTTAAAATTGTAATTCTGCAAAGATTTAAAATTACTTAATGTTTGTAAAGTAGATTCTGAAGCATTGTGAATATATTAGCCTTGTAAAAGCAATGAATTGCTGCGAGAATGTTAACTAAATGTTTTCTATTATGCTTTGTCGAAAGACCTGTAAAATTCTAGAATGAAAAGTCGGTAGAAGGAAAACACGATTTAGTCTACAGACTATTATATCAGTGTAATGCGATGTTTCAGAAAAGAACTTTGGAAAAAAAAAGAATGTGAAGCACTTGCTGTAAACTTAGAAATTAAACGTAGTTATTGTATCTTGTGATTTGTATGCAATTGTTAAGTTTCATAAAATGTAACAAATGGAATTATTCCATCAATGTACGTTAAGTGCAAAGTTAAATTTTGAATGAAGCATTCTTTGTGCAAACTACGAATTCTATGCATGAAAAGGCGAGATAGAATTAAAAGAATGCAAGTATTAGTAGGCTCTCCACCAAATACATTTAAAGTGATAGACATGAAGTTAGAACCTCAGGTTTAGCTGGTTATAGGGCGTCTTTTGAGGTCTCGTTATGTCAAGTTCTAACTAATGTTAGTCAATCGTAGGTGGTAGAGTTGAACACCCCCGAAAAAAAAACCCGCAATTGCGGTTCGCTTTTTATCCAACACCAGTGCAGAGCATTGAGGGAAGAATTTAATTTTGCTTGAATGATAATGTGTGTGTGAGAATTTACACGGGTAAGAAAAGAAATCTGTTACCCAGAACTTAGTGTTATTATGTTATACTAAAATTTCTTTCCTTCCAGATTTTGCTGGAAGGACAAAGACGAAACCAAAGTATCACTCAAAACTGATGAAGATGTATGTAAAAATCAAGTTTTCGTCTGTAAATGGCCAAGAAATTCTATTTTTCTGTAAAGGTTGGCCTAAGTTTAGAAGAGTTAAATTTTGAGTATTTTCTAGAATTGCAAGTTTCAACATGGTCCGTTTGGAACACAGTAGTTCAACTTTTGCCAATTCTGGCGGGAAGTATGTAAGGTTTTAGTTAAACTAACAAAGTTTTATTTTAATTTGACTTTTTCTATCTGTTCTTATTTCAACGTCCCGTTAGAATAAGCGCGCGTTTCAGCTTTATGCTAATTTGAAGTGGAGCCAAGTTCTATTTAAACGGTAGGTAGGAACCTCTCAGGGTGAGAGAGCTGTTAGTCTCAGACCACTGCTACTTTGTTCGACGTTCGCCTGACCAGCTAGTATTTAAATTCTAAGCCTTAGCGCTGTCACGCTATTAGTTATTGAAGTAATTCTAAGTGCGTTAGTATTAGTTAAATCTTACTACGCACCATTTAGCATAGAGGCCAGACTCGCGTTCGCTCTCTGTGAGCAACGACGACTTAAATTCTATTAATTTTAGTTCAAATAATTTGATTGTTCAGTTTAGACCCAAGTGCGGTCATTATTTTCTGAATCCCTCCCGAGTTGGGAAGTGGCTGTATATAATTGTGGTTTAATAAAAGAGCATTTTAAATCCTTCTTTAGTGCAGTTCTTCTACCACTTAACCACAGAACATAGCTGCATTCAGCTCCCTGTTCAAGATCAGGACTTAAAGTATTGCACGAATATGTTCGCCAAGAATATGCACCGAATACTCAGTCCTGACACCTTTTACATAATTGTAGGATTTTTAAAAATAACTCCATGAGCGAGATTCAAACCCCCTTCGTCTTATCAAACTTGTTATCTCACCTAGGCCTCCCCTTTCTGCATTTCACATTGAGCACAATGATGTCACAGGAAGGATTGCGCATGCGCGAAGCTGCGTTGACATGAAAAACCACTTCACCCTTTGTACTTCCGGGACAGCAAACGAATACAAATCTTAACTACCAGTCAAATTCTCGCTAACAATAACTATCTTATTTTAGCCAATCAGCGCTTTTGTTTCTTGAAACGGACATAGATTTTCTTAGGTTTCTAAATCATGATTTATTCTTTGCTATTTTAAGTGTAAAATTTTCCCACAGTTTAAAATTTTTCATTATTATTTTTCAGATATATTTTTCTTGCTTTCTTTTTCTTTTCATTCTTACTAAAGTTAATTTATTAATTTTTCATTCCAAATTTCTTTAAAAACATAAATTTTATTTTTAATTTTCGTAAATTGATGTCTATTTTTACAGCGAATTTACACCTTTTTTTATTTTGCACATTTATTCTTTTCACTTTTTTATTTTGCAAAAGGTTTTTCCCAAATTTATTCCTTTTCATATTTTTACGTTAAATTTTTTTTACATTTAATTTTTTTTTTGGTTTTACAAAAACAATATTCATTTTTACAAGTTTAATTTTTCCTTTTCACTTTTTATTTTTAAAAAACTTGTTTTACAATTTTTCACTTTGTTTTAAAAAAGTATTATTTATTTTTATAATTTTTTCCCTTCTGTTTTCACAAATGAAAAATCTGTTTTTTATTTCCTTTTCCCCTATGGATTTTACTTCCAAAGGTATTCGAAAAGAAAATTTGAATATTTTTCTTTTCCATTTTTTTCGTTTTTATAAATGCAAATTTTTCTATTCTTTAAAATTTTTTCTTGTTACTTTTTTATTTTACCCGTAACTTCTTTCCCTTGTTCTAAATACTTATTGATGTTATATCTCAATTTCTCCAAAAGTAAACGAATTTTAAGGTGGAATTTACATGCATATAATTTCACTCTGCAGGCCTTCATGGATAATATTTTCTGTAACTTTAAACCAATACGTATAAGATTCATTTATTTTTTATTCTGCTGATACTTAGAACTTGTCCTTCTAATGTATGGTACCAACTAATTATTGTGAATTATTACGACTGTATTAACTTTTTAGAACACTGTACAAAACTTCGCGGATTCCCTTTTACACATCTTACATTTATTCAAAGGATTCACCAAACTATTTCTGACAAATGTAAATTTCACACTTTCCATTTACACATTTATCCTCATATTCAACTTTTATCCTACTTTTAAAACATATTCGTGTTACGTCTCTGATTCCTTTTTTCAAAAGTGGATACACACAAGTTTCATTATTGTAGGACCTACTGACTGAACACATAAAGAGTAAAAACATTTCATGGTATGAGGTCCACTCCAACCAATATATGGGCATTTCTAGCCAGTTTATTTCAAACATGCATAAAAAATACTGAATTTCTAACTATAGTGCACCCTAATTTAGTTTCAAAAGTATTTCATTATTAGTTCATTTTATTATTAGTTTACGCTACAGACATTTACATGAATGTACTCAGAACACTCCTTTTTTATTCAGCAGAAGGATTCCTTTATGTTACTAAAATAGATTAACTCTTCGAAACACTTTACAAATATCATGGATTTTATTGTACACATTCTACCTAAAACATACTAAACGTTTTCTAAGCCTTGATTTTTTTCATGGGAAAACATCACTTGGATTCTTAACATGATGTCAGCCATCTACCGCAGAACCTTATAACTGTATTCGAACTACTACACTTGACTTTCTTGACAGGGTATACGAGATGGAATTATTTTTAACTACACAGAACAATATCCATACTGTAACGTATTATTTTTAAATTTGAATTATAATAACATAGGTGAAGGAATCCTAGAATTAATAACCTAGAAAAAATACACCTAGAATTAATATTCAGCCATAAAATTGGAATATAAAAATTTCTTTACTTAGAATATTTGTTTTTCAACCAGTAAGTATGAGCATTATTTTTGCTGACTCTCATAGCTTCTTAACGTATTCATTGTAACTTAACTAATAGATACTCATATTTGAGATTGAAAAAATTCGTGTTGAAGAAATTCAACGTTTGAAAAATTAAAGCACGTATATCATTATATACCATTTTAAGTACAAGCTAAATTAAATATTAAAACACCACAATAAATTACAAGGAATTGCAGTAAATGTTAATTTACCCTAAGTCGAGTTTATCACGGACTTATCAAGGGAAAAGCGTGACAGTTTCGAGCACAGCTGAACTCCATTACGCGTTTCGTCAAACGACAATAATTGAGACAGAAGCGAAAAAGCATTAATAGAAAAAAAGAAATATACATAATGCAGTTGGTCTCAATTCTTATCATTTCCTTTCCCGACGCGCCTGCCATAAATTTTGTAATAATATCGGTAAGTTATCGGTGTCATTTTGATAATAATATCGGTAAGTTAGGAAAAAAATTCTGTACTAAACATATGTGGCTACGAAATTCTTTGGAAAAGCGAAAAGTTAATAATCATTTCGATCCTTCATTTGAAAACAAGCATTATAGATGAACAACGAATTAAAAATTAACCAAGAGTGCAGCAAAGTAGATATATAAATTATTTTGCTACTCAGTTATGAACATTTGAGTAGGATATATCTAGAATCTTCAAAATTAGTACTGAAACGTTCAGTTTAACCTTTAAGGTTTTACTAAAGAAGTCTCTGTAATAGTGAAATACTGATTAAAACTGTGCTAACAGAAGGAAATATATACCTTTTTTTTTAAAATATTCGCATGATATGTATTAAAAATGAAAAGCATGGCCCAGGTTCAGCAATGCAATGCAAGGCGTTAAGTAAGTAAAAGTTTCGAAATTGAGTTTTTATCACATACGAAATGCATTGAAAAAGCGAAAGTTAGCAATGTATTAGCACTGGACTAGGAAACAAATTTTCAAAGATAATCAAATGGTTTGAAAATTAATCAAAAAAGTATAACATGTACAATTTTTTTCTTTGTAATAAGTTATGAATGTTTTCGTTACAGTAGACTGAAGTCGGAAAGTACAAATTTGGTAATGGAACACTCATTTCAGCCTTTAAGATTTTATTAAAAATACAATAAAAACATGTGTGCGTTAGTAAAATTCGACCTGAAAAATGAGCATTTAGGGGGGGGGGAAACATGACTTTCTTCACATATTCACTTGATATGCAATACAATAAGTTATAAGATAACCCTGGTTCATCAATACAATCTATTAGGTATATACGGTTAATTGTTCATTTCGAATATGACAAAGAAGAAAGTTTGAGTCAGAGAGAAACATGTTTACAAAATAAGGGTTCTTATTTTCGTAGAAATTTAAATCAAAGGGTTGATGTTTCTTATGAAAATGAGATATTTTTTAGACATTTCTAAAGAAAATATTGCATAAACTTCTTTTTAAGAAACAAATAGACGTCACAAGAAAATCTATGACAATGCAAGTTAGTGATCGCGGCGACTTAGACAAAATATTCAATGTCTGTATGAGCGGGGTTAAATGTCTCCGTTATCTACATGCGAATACATCAGTGTCAGAAAAATTAATCTATCCCTATAGTATACTAAGATAAAAATTCCATTTCTTTTCTTAATTTCTGGTTCAGCGTAGTACTGTTGTTGAAGTTAAATCTTCCAAAGTGTAACAAAGTTATTAAATGAAACAATATAAGTATTTAGAAAAAAATTTTTCCCTAGTCTTTACAAGGCGTTGTAAAAGATAAACGGGTAAGTATTTGAAAATTAAATGATTTGTAGTGGCAGTAATGTAAAAATTGGTAATATTCAAAAGTGTTGAAATGGTTATAGATAAGGTCCTTCTCAAAAACGGTTTATGAAAACATGGTAACATCACAGCCATTCGCAAATAACCTTCGTCAAAACTGAAACTTTTATGCTCAAAATTTACTTGGAATTCAGGAAAAGAAACATTAAAGGTTTCAAAATGAAGATGCTCGTGTAAACTTTCCGAAATGAAATGTACAGTAGTATTTCAGGAAATATTAATTTAACTTCTAACTTGTTTGTAATTTTGTTAAATTATATGTAATGAGCATATGTGAGACACGAAATGCATTCAGATGCGTAAAAAAATAACAAACATTCAAATATCTGGCAATGAATCAAATTTCATTGGAAATGTATGGAAAGTAGACAAAATATATCTGTATGGAATATCTTGATGATAATTTCGGAGTGTGTTTGTTTCGAATCAAAATAGTTAAAGGCTCCTAGGTTAGTAATGAACTACTAAATTCGGTCAGTTTTCATCAAAAATGCAGTAAGAAGTTCTGCGTACTAATAAAATATTACTTAAATTCTGTAGCTTTATGACTTCTCTCAGACATTGGCAGACCAACGTCTATCTGAGCAATACAAGATAACTATGTGTTTAATAGGTTATTTCAAAGATATTAAAGAAATAACTTTTGGGAACAAATATGGAGATTTTCAAGGAAAAAAGTGTTCTCTTATATTCTTTCTGTATTATAATTATAAACAAAATGCAAAAATTAAGTAAATGCGTAGATAAATCTCAGGAGAAAACAGTAAATTAACACGAAATGTTTTCTAAAAGTCTATGCAAATGGGAAACAGTGATCATAATAAATTTTAAAAAATCATAGCTCATATACAGTGCATTAAAATTTTTCTACCGATCTGTGAATTCGTAACAATCAGCGAAAAAAAGTCACTTATCACTTTCGCTTGCTTACGGTGTATTCTCTCGTCGTTCTAATCGCTTTGCTTTTGAGTTGCATTATTTCTGAAATTGTAATATTTCTGAATCTGAAGCTTCAAAGCACAAAATCACTCCGATTTATTAACTTGTGCCTAAATATAGAACACAGCATTCAAAACGGAAGACTTTAGTATAAGTAAATGTACTACAGGCAGAATAAAATTAAAAATACTTCATTATTTTCCATGCCCTGTTCATGAAACTAGCAAAGGTTCTTGGTCGTTTACATGCTTTTCTGTATTTATCACTTAAGTTCATCGTGTTCCTATCTTTTATCTAATTTGTGAAGTATTCCTGTTTGAATACTTGCATTTGAATCCTTATTAACTGATTTTTAAAGTATACATATAGTTTGATCAATGCGCGGGGAAAATGGGGGAACACTAACATCAAATGGTTCCTAGTACTGTATCTTTTCTTCATCCTTTGTTTCTTAAGAATACAGCTGGTTAAAAGAGAAATGTGTTTTGTACTTTGCGAAATGAGTTTTATTTACTTATTATGTGCTATGCTTATGATAAATAAAATGTCATATATGTGCGCATAATTGTGTGGCTCTAATGTTTAATTAAAATAATGCTTTTTTCAAAGTGTGGTCTTTCTTATGTTAAGTCATACTAAATGCGTTAAAATTTTTAAAGTTGAGGACTATAGTAGATCATTATATGGGGTTTCTGTCAAAATTGCCTATTATGTACGATATTCGTGAGAAATTTTATTTTCTACCTATGAGAAATTAAATGTCAAAAAAGCTGTAACAGTTCATTATTAGGCAATGTCAATTTGAAATGCATACCTAATTTTGAATGTGCTAAAACTTTTAAGAGTTAGGTTGGATTATTATTTGTCATGTATAGTGCTTATGCATAATTTTATTTGCTATCAATGAGAAATCAAATATTTTCAAAGAGCTGCAAGAAGTCAGTGTTATAAAACTAATGTCAATTTGAAATTTCTATTTTCAAATGACTGTGTTAAATCTTATAAGTTAATTACTATGTTGGATCTTTATTTGAAACTTACTCAATATTTCGTATAATGTATCATAACTACGTAGGGGTTTATTTGCCAGGTATGATAAATTAAATTTCGTTCTCAAAAGTCTGCAAGAGTTCAGTGCTAAATAAACTACTGTCAGTGTCAAATATGGGTGTCTTTTAGTTAAGTTACAATGAATACAATGAATACAATGAATACGTTAAGAAGCTATGAGACTCAGCAAAAAATAATGATCATACTTACTGGATGAAAAAAATATTCCAAGTTAAGAAATTTTTATATTCCAAGTTGGGAAAAACGCGACAAAGTTTCATGGTTGAATATTAATTCTAGGTGTAGGTTTTCTATGTTATTAATTCTAGGACTCCTTCACAAATGTGACTATAATTCAAATTTAAAAATAATACGTTACAGTATGGATATTCTTCTGTGTATTTAAAAATAATTCCATTTCGTATACCCTGTTAAGAAAGTGAAGTGCAGTAGTTCGAGTACAGTTTATAAGGTTCTGCGGTAGATGACTAACATCATGTTAAGAATCCAAGTGATGTTTTCCCATGAAACAAATCAAGGCTTAAAACGTTTAGTATGTTTTAGGTAGAATGTGTACAATGAAATCCATGATATTTGTAAAGTATTTCGAAGAGTTAATCTATTTTAGTAACATAAAGGAATCCTTCTGCTGAATAGAAAAGGAGTGTTATTGTTCTGAGTACATTCATGTAAATGTCTGTAGCGTAAACTAATAATAAAATGAACTAATAATGAAATACTTTTGAAACTAAATTAGGGTGCACTATAGTTAGAAATTCAGTATTTTTTATGCATGTTTGAAATAAACTGGCTAGAAATGCCCATATATTGGTTGGAGTGGACCTCATACCATGAAATGTTTTTACTCTTTATGTGTTCAGTCAGTAGGTCCTACAATAATGAAACTTGCGTGTATCCACTTTTGAAAAAAGGAATCAGAGACGTAACACGAATATGTTTTAAAAGTAGGATAAAAGTTGAATATGAGGATAAATGTGTAAATGGAAAGTGTGAAATTTACATTTGTCAGATATAGTTTGGTGAATCCTTTGAATAAATGTAAGATGTGTAAAAGAGAATCCGCGAAGTTTTGTACAGTGTTCTAAAAAGTTAATATAGTCGCAATAATTCACAATAATTAGTTGGTACCATACATTAGAAGGACAAGTTCTAAGTATCAGCAGAATAAAAAATAATAAATCTATATAGAAGAACCTTGTACGTATTGGTTTAAAGTTACAGAAAATATTATCCATGAAGGCCTGCAGAGTGAAATTATATGCATGTAAATTCCACCTTAAAATTCGTTTACTTTTGGAGAAATGGAGATATAACATCAATAAGTATTTAGAACAAGGGAAAGAAGTTACAGGTAAAATAAAAAATTAACAAGAAAAAATTTTAAAGAATAGAAAAATTTACATTGGTAAAAATGCAATATTTGCCAAGACTGGTTGCAAAGTATTCATACAGTAGATACAGGAGATGATAATTTTGGTTTTCTTAAAGAATTAGATAGGAAAAAAATAAAACTTTACCATCTGAAGTGGCTTTACTAACATCTTCAGTTTTGCATTTCTTATTTGGTGAAATATTTAAAAACATGGAAGATACATTTCTTATGTCAGGAAAGCAAATGGATATTTTATATGCATGCAGTTAGGTCGAATTTACTTTAATTTAACAAAGTCTTGCACTTGTGGAATGACATTACAAATTCGGTTAGAAAATATCTGTTTGATAACTATAAAATAATGTTAAATAATTATAGAAAATAAAAAAATTAGAAAATTAATATAAATTTTTCATATAAAAATTTACTTAAATTACGTAATTAAAAAAATTGTCAGGACTGTATGTTCGGTGCATATTCTTGGCAAATATCTTTGTGAAACTCCTTAAGTCCTGATCTTGAACAGGGAGCTGAATGCAGCTATGTTCTGGTGGTAGATACTGTGATTAAGTGGTAGAAGAACTGCACTTGAAAGGGATTTAAAATTCTCCTTTATTAGATCACAATTATTTACAACCGCTTCCCAACTCGGGAGGGATACAGAAAGTAAAAGACCACACTTGGGTCTAAAATTAACAATCCGATAAATTTAAACTAAAGCTAAATAGAAATTAAATTAATCTTTGCTCACAGAGCTATACGCGAGGTTGGCCTCTAACTAAATGGTGCGTAGCAAGATTTACTAATACTGACGCACTTGGATTTATTTCAATAAGCAATCATGTAAAGCGCTATGGCTTAGAATTTAACTGCTAGCTGGTCAGGCGAACGTCGAATAGAATGATCGTGGTCTGAGACTAAAAGCTCTCTCACACTGAGAGGTTTCTACCTCTGGTTTAAATAGAACTTGGCTCCACTTCAAATTAGCATAAGCTGAAAACGCACGCTTCTTCTAACGGGAAGTTGAAAATGAGAAGAGATAGAAAGATTTAAATTAAAACTTTGTTAGTTTAACTAAAACCTTACAAAATTACCAATTAATTTCAGTTAATAAGACGCAATTGTTTATTTTTATTTATGTTTTTTTTCTGCATAGATTGCTTACAATATGTAGCATGTGTGTATATGCTACAGCTCCAAATTGAATCTGTTTTTAATAGTGGAATAGGTTTGTAATTTGGTGAAGCCACTTCGTTCTTTTTACAAATGTAATTAGCATTCAGTTCTTTGAAATTTTCTTGAAAGTTTTATTTGTAGCATAACATGCATGTTAGTTTATCTTTATACTCAGATTTTCTAGCATTTAAGGAATATTTAATTTATTTCCCTGTTTTGCAAAATTGAGATATCTAGTTTTTATTAGTGAATGGAGTGAAGACAGATGACTATGGATATTTGCCTTCTAAAAATTTATATAGCTGATGCGATGGTAGTGACATGGAGTTTTACAAAACATTCTGCCCTTAATATTTATTTTACTATTAAGAAAATCTAAATAAAACTTACATCCATAAATCTATTGAATTTTCTCCCTTATGTAGATTTTTATTATTTTGGGAATAAATTTGGTTCAGATTACATAAATGGATTTCATTTTTATTAAAATTACAGAAATAAAATTTGCATGCGGTGATTCTCAATGATATTTTTAGTTACATAAACAAAGGATAATTGTTTTAAAAATTATTGAAGATATACACCTACGGCCTATGAAAATATTGCGCTATGAAAAATTTAATGTAAATCATACAACCTACTAACGTTTATTAATTTTACTTATATTTATATTAAGAGAAAACTATTATTTTCGGCAAAGTTAAACTTCACGATTATACTGAGGAGAAAGAGATAGACTATTTCGATCACGTGACCTTCCGAAACTGATTTCGCTCCAGGGCCATGATACAGTAGGCTGTGGCTCAATGTTAAATGCAGAAAGAGGGAGGACTAGGTGAAAAAACAAGTTTGATAAGACGAAGGGGGTTCAAATTCCACTCGTGGAGTTATTTTTAAAAATCGTACAATTATGTAAAAGGTACTCATTAGATCACTGTACTAAAATAAAATAATTAAAAAATAATGGATTAAATAATTAATAATGTATTAAATAGTTAAAAATAATAGTTAATAATTAAAAAGTTAAAATTAATGACGTACAAAATAATTAATATTAATAAAGTGTTAAATAATTAAAAATAATGTAATGAAACGGATATCATGCCAAACACGTGGTTCAAGAGCTCTGTTGCCATAAACATAAAAAAATATTGTCGTTGCCACAAAAAATAAAAACTTTGAAAAAATAGGGTCGTCGCCACAGAATAAAACGAAACTTTGATGATGTCATTCCTTCAACGTCATCCCATCCATCTACACCACTTCCGGCTGCCACGTGATCCAAGACGGCGGAGACCACGCCCCTTTTCTGCGACGTCACTTCCGTCGGCTGAGGACCGTGGGTTACTACTACTGTGTAATACTACTCTGTGCTTGAAGAGTAAAGAACTGAAATCCCTTGGAGTTTAAGCGGAATATGTCATAGGACATATGAACAGCTACTGAACAGGAATATTCTTCACTGCAGTTACAGTCATGAGCAAAAAGTTAATATTTAACACGAATGAATAGATTTATCTCATTATTATCGTAATGATAATGCGATAAAATGAAGTTTGTTGATATATAAATATTATCTTAATAATTTTCGCAAGTACTATCAATTGGATTTCATCGTGCCTCTGCGCTTGAGATTTAATGTTTATCGGAAGTTCGAATTAATACCCGAAGTAATTAGTGAGAGTTTTCAAGTCAGTGGTCTCAAACAAATATTGCATACGGGCCGAATGCACGATCTGAAAGCAGATGATGAGCTGAATATTTTTTTTAACTAAAATGAAAAGCTTTTTTTTTTTAACAAAAAAATTTTGTAGATAAATTACAAATTTTATTTACTAAATAGTTGTCAAAAGATGCATAAACAGTAATAATAATGAAGATATAAGGTCTCGTTTATGTTTTTAAACTAGTTATTTTAAGTTAAACTACTTTCTTATCACCCTCATTTCCATTTTCCTGCCAGAATGTAAATTTCTAGCTCGTGCGATATTCAAATCTGGTTGAAAGAAGATAGCATTTAAAGGAAGGTTTTAGAGGGTAGAATCAGAGCAAATTAATTTCTTTGCGTAGTATTCTGGTGGTGTTGCGTTATTCTCGCCATTACGCTTGTTACCCCTATCCTAGATCAGAGCCAGTTTGTACGTTGTTCTAATTGCGCAGCCGTTAGGCTAACTTACTTAATTTAATCCATTATCTTTGATTTAAGCCAATGATGCTCAACCTATTTCTGTCGCGGTACACTTTTAACGATATCAGAATTTGGCTGCATACAAAGAAAAGTTGTTTACTTACCTATAATACACCGTGTAAAATAGTTTATGATAATAATTTTGAATGTAAAATAAAATAATATGTACTACAAAAGAACAGCAGTACGTTTATTAAGAGATTAATTACAAATTAATAATAAGAATACTTTTCATGAGAAATCTGAGGTTGATGGTTTTTGATAATTTTATTTTTATTTGGTCGTACGAATGACAACGCTACTCTCATATCGTCTTCTACATTTAACAGTCTCAATGTTTTATTCGCTTTTATGTTGGTTCATACTGAAAATCCGAATTCACACAAATAAGATGCAGAAAATTGTAATAATATTTTTAAAGCTTTTTTGGCGTTCATGAGATAATTCATTCTGGATTAACATTAAATACGATTAATTGATTCTTCCAAATATTTTAAAATTAAATTTCGATTATCATTAATTGAAATTAGTTCTTCAAAGTTAATTCAAATACAGAAGTATTCGTTATCACAAATGGATTAGGAACCCCATCAATTTTTTTTATATCTAAATTTGGGAGATAATGAATCATTCTCTCCTCTAATGTTGTCAAATGGTCAATAAGAATTTTATGAATAATTTTATTAAAATCTTTTGGGACTGACTCAAACTTTTCGAATTGCCTTCCTGAGCTCTATTTTTTCTACACAGTTATTTGTTTTTGGAATTCCACCAGTTTATCCGTTAGGTTTAATATATATTTTCTTTCGAACCTTACATACTTGAATTTATGTTATTAAAAATAACAAAAATGTCTGATCAGTAAGCTAATCTCCCATCTGCACCAATCAGAACTTTTCAATTTAAATTACATACTGAACATGCGCGAAAATGCTCCCAATTGTGTTCTTTTCCAGAGGACCAAAATCGGCTTGGATACCAGAATTGGCAAGCTTATTAATCAAATTTCACCTTAATCGAATTTCGATTAATCGAAAATCGAATTTCACCAGTTCTCATATGTGCCGTATACTAGGTTTAAACCCATTGTAATTTTTACTATATACGTTTCTAAAATTTGGCGGCCCACAAAAATGCCGTCAAATTAATTAATTAAATTCTATTAGTAAAAGTTAATAATTCTTAAGATAATATTGCATTTGGAAATAGCAAAATATTAAATTTCAAACCGACATTTATTTCAAATAATTCTAATATATTGAATTAATCAGTAAATAACTTACTTATATTAAAAGTAAACAAATTACGAAAACTTTTCAAGACGAACAAAACTTGAGATTAAATAATAAAAACCTATTATCTTTCTTTTACTCATTAATTTTTCTTAGACGCATGCAGAAAAAATAAATAATTATAAACGTTTTTATTTTTACAAATTTCAGCTGCAACCCCACATGGTGTTTCGATTTTGATATAGTTTGTAACATGCTTATCGTTCAGTCTTTTTTTTTTTAAATACTTCTTAAGTTTCAATTGCTGAAAAAAATTCCTCACATATAAATGCATTTTTATACAAAATCATAATTTTTACTGAAAAATTCGCAACTAAGGGCTCGTATCTTTTGACAAGAACGTAAAACGGTTACTCAAATTTGTATGTTCAAATCTTTAAATAAGATACACTGGTCATCAAAATTAAAGGATAATGACAGAAATAAAACGTAACTGATAGTTAAAAATTATTCATAGAAATTTGTACAAAAGTATGAGTTAACATAAAAGTCACCTCTTGTGGAAAATATTTTCCTTTAATATGGTGTATGGTCACCTCGAACAGATATACATACCTCAGATATCGATTTCAAAGACTTTACCAAAGTGCTGATCAAATCTTATGGAATTGTACGCAGCTCTTCTAAAAGTGCACTTTTCAGCTCTTCGGGGTTTTGGGAAGGAATTTGGCCCTCTGAAATTGGGGGCCAGAGGCCGAGCATTGTCATCCATTAGTAAAAACTCTGCCGCAACAGCACCCCTAAACAGTCTAACTTGGGGTTCCAATATCTCATCCACATATCTTCGAGCGTTACAGAGCCTCCTTGAGAAGATATGCAGCTCGATGCGGCCAATTTGTCATGATTCCTCCCCAAACCATTAAATTGCGCCAGCGGAAATAGGATATTTCACGGAAAAGTGAAGGCACGTTAAGTGTTCCTTCCTCTTTCTAAATCAAAAAGCAACTAGAATCACTGTTCAGAGTATATCTAGACTTATCAGTAAACAATACTCGGGCCCAGTCGTCTTGGCTCCATTGAACATGAAGACGGCACCAGTTTAAACGGGCCCATCTGGAAGCTGGAGTGAGTGGGATACAAAGCATTGATTTTCTCGCATACAGGCCAACCTTATTAAGCCTTGGTGCACCTTTAGGATATTTGAGTTCCTGTGACAGCCTGGGAGTTTAAAACCAAATCTCTTGCAGTCGCTTCGCGGTTTCTTCGAGCCAACAAAGATAGAAAACTGTCTTCTGATGCAGTTGTTGCTCATGGTTGCCCTTGACCAGGCTGTCTATCAACTGATACAGTGCTTAAAAAGCGGTTTCAAATTCTTGATATGACACTCCGAAGGATATCTAAATCTTGGGCGATCTCCATTTGTGTTTGACTTCTCTCGAGTTTACCAATTATTTGCCACTTTTGATCTTCACTTAAATGATGCCTTTGAGCCACAACTACTTAACATTGATCACTCTCAGAAACCACATTCACTTTAAACAACACTACAGACCGGAAATCACATCATGCCTCCATTGCGAACCGCTGATCACTCTCAGAAACCACATTCACTTAAAACAACACTACAGACCCGAATTTTCATCATGTGTCCATTGCGCACCACACTGTAAATCATCAAATTTGCATATTTCCGGCATCAATGTATGCGCGGATGTGCAATTTTGTGTTCAATAATATTTAATTAACATAAATTATTATAGCATTGGGCATTGATTGCAACATTGTTTTAGTGAGCATATTTTTTTCTCATTATCCTTTAATTTTGATGACCAGTGAATATGTATGTATCATAGCGCAAATTAATTGGCTCGTGTGCAGATTTTCTGCGACGTTACTCCAATTCCTTTTTAATCATAATGAAAATAATGTGAAATTGGACTCCAAGTCATTAAAATCTTAAACATCTCTTCAAATACTTTTCATAATAATGTGAATTAATTTACAGGAAATATAGTCACAGGCCGAGAAAAATTGCTTTGGGACCGCCAATTTGAGACAACAGCTTTAAGTCACGGAGCGAAACTACAGACAGCAGTTGTGAAAGTAAGAATGCTTAGAATCAAAGTAAAGAATTAAAAGTTTAATATCAATTGCTTGAAGATCACGACAGATTATTTAAATACTCTTTATTTTTACACGGTTTGTTCTTCTTATCATATCAAACCGATTAATAAATACAGAAATAAAAATAAATAACACATAAAATGTGCATTTAAAAGCAGACAGAAACAAATTAATAAACAAATCATGCCACTAAAGCAGAACAGTAAGGAAATTTCGAGTATAAATGTTAAATGTTTATTTGAAACTCCCACATATTTGAAATTGCAAGAAAAGCCTGATAATAAACACCTAACATTCAAATTCTGAATTTTATATTTTAAAACATTTTGGTAAATATCTTCAAAAATAAATCAAGTTTAATCCAACCAAATCGAATCCACCCAAAAAACTCCAGCCTGAAGTGTATAATATTTTAGGTCATCAATTAAAATTAGAACTTCATTTCCTCATAAAAATGGCAAATGTATCCTTTTTGTGAATTGGTTGTAATTTTACATTTCTAGAAGAATTTAAAACCATAATTATACAAAATTTTATAAAATTTCTCTGTTGTTACAATTGGATAAAATTAATTTTGTTTTGGGGTGTAGTCTGTTTTGAAGATCTACATTTAAGGAACTTCATATGAAATTTAACTTGCCAAGACAGGAAAAGTAAACATCCAAAGCTTTTGGATACGTTTTTTATTCGTATTCGTACTACAATGACTAATTTTGTTGTAAGACATATTATTTGATTATTGGAAAACGAAAATAAGACGAAGTTGCTTTAAAATTAATAAAATTATCTCATATTTTAGTGTGAATTTTCTACTCAACCAATTCAGGCATAAATTTCTTGATTCAAGAGTATATTCCGATCTCAGTTGGTCTACAGTTAAAATATTCAACATTTTTGTTGATAATTCCATTACTAGATTTTAATAAATCTAGAATTTATTTCGCTTTGTTTGAAAAATGCTTATTACTGCTAGCAAAAATGCTTTTAAGATCGTTAAAAAATATGATAACTTGTCTTTTTCCTTCTACATTAATTAATTATTTTTAATTTAATTTCCAAAAATAGAGTATATTACGCCTGAAGCGGTTAAATATTTCTTATTTTACATCATAACGTTGTAGGAGTTTTTAAATTGCTTTGCTGTGTGACTGTACTTATTGTTGAAATAGCAGTTGTATCAGCCATGCTGGCTGATGTCTTTTGACAGTTTTTAGTATCATTATTTGCCTTTGAAGGCGTCGGGGCAGGAGAGTCAAGTTTCGGTGACGTCTGTGTTTTGACTGCTTCTGTCTGTGTTGAAGCTATAATAGTTGTTTGTTTTGATGTTGTAGGATTTTGTTTTTCTTTTGTGACTTGCTGAATTATAGTTGTGTGTTTTTCGTTTTTAGATGCTTGAGAGGTGGTACTAGGAGTTATTGTTGTTGATGTATTAGCTGCTGCAGAATCCTGTTTTTCGTTTTCGACTGTTGTAGGATTCAATATATTTTCATTTGGTTTAGTAGTTGCACCTAATGTAGTTTCAGCACGCTGGCTACTTGCAGTAGTGTTTTCTGCAATAGTACTAGGCGTAGTAGTACCAGATGCTGACGTTTGTGCAATGGTGATTTTCTTATCTGAAGTTACAGTAGTCTCCTCATCGTCTAAGGATCCTCCCGATCGTCCTTGAATTTGATTTACAGCTGCTGCAAGAATTGAGAATAACAATTAGACATTCATTTTATTTAATACAGTATAATTTATTCAAAAATTTTCCTATTATTATATTTGTAATACGTAACAAGCAGAAGCCCTCTGCTATTTGCCATGAATATGAATACTGAATTTAAATTTTCAGTAATTTTTATAAGAACACGTATAGTGAAAAGAAAAATAGTTAATGGAATAAGTAATACTGCATGTTCAGCCGAGACAATATTTTATCCAAGATTAATTACATTTTAAACATACAACGAACAACTTAAATATCAGATAATAATACGAGCAAGACGACAATATCATAATTTCAGCAACACTTGAGAATATTAAATCCTACGTAATCGATGCAACTATTTAATATAACTGTAAGTATTAAATTTATTCATATGAATTTTACTGGATTCGGAATATTAACAAAACACGTAATTCATAACAACTGAAAATGGGATCTTTTGGATAGTTCGAGCATCTTTTTATTGCTACATCACATTGCTACAATAATGAAAGTGCAAAGTAAATAATGCATCTAAGTAAACTTAGTTGTTTCTGCTTAATAATATAAGAACTGTAGAGACATTAGATCATTTAGAAACAGGAGAGATAAAAAACGAGCAATGCCCTCACCGGAAATTGAACCACGGACCTCTCGGTTACTTGTCGAGTGTGCTGACCACTACACTACAAAGGCATGCGAAGAAGGCGGGAGAAATACCTTATATATACTCCCCCTTTTAAAGGGCGACTGGGGTTTGGGGGTCTCAATCGCTAAATCCCGGTGGTGGAGAATCATCATCCACCACCGTTTTATTTCGGGCGCCAGTGTAGAGACATTGGGTTTTATTTTTGGAAGGAGGAGAGAGGGAGGGAAAATGAGCAACGCCTTCGCCGAGAATCGAACCACGGACCTCTCGGTTACGCATTGAGCGTGCTGACCACTACACCACGACGGCATGCGTAGAAGGCTGGAGAAATACCTGATAGAATAAGATCTCTAACGTCAGTTGTGCGACAGATATATTCTCTAGAAGTTAAGTTTTAAATTTGTATACTGTTCTTTTTCTTCTGATTTCTCGTTACAATAACCCAATCAGTCAAAACATTTACTCGAATCCCAGTTTAGCGAAAATACTGCGCCCTTTCTGAGCTGGAGTTCTTGTTGGATCATAGGAGATGGCTGAATGCTGACAAAATATGCTCCTTAACGTTAGTAGGTAGTTTTGTTCCTGTTTTGTTGTGGACCACGACTCTAAAATCCCACGCTATGTAGATGTTACCATAATTCATAACAATTCATTCAAATTTCAGGAAGTATAAGCAGCTAAGCTAAACTGTGAATAGTTAGAAGTTGCAAGCAAATGGTGTATTTTGTTGAGAGTGAGTCAACCCTTAAAGTTTTGTGTTACGTATTTATTTTTAGTTTAATTACAAACTTTTTTTGTTTTAATAATGTTTTATTTCTTGTTATTTAGTTGCTCTTGATTCATTGTGTAAACGATAATTCGCAAAGGAGCGAGGAGTGGCCGTTAGATCGATACCATTGTGGATAAGAGAATATGAAAGTTAGATTATCCCGAAAAGACTAAATGGCAACAAGTTAATTAAATTTAAAATAAAGCGATTTTTTAGAGTCTAATATAAACAGAAGAAATTCATAATTTTATCTATGCTTTGTATTCACAAATATTCATTAAACAATAGTAACACAGGTAAACCTTCCAGAAGGCAGATCCGATCAAAAGTTGAGTTGCCAATTATTGCAAATAAATGTTTCTGGGATAATTAATATGAAATGCTGTTGCTTAGGCCTTGCTTATAAAATTAGACTATATTTACATTATGAGCCCATATGCTTTGAGGCCCTCAAATAGTAGATACAAAGAATAAAACGATGAAACTTGAAATGAGTTAAGCTTAGGGGAAAAAAAAAAAGAGTTTGCAACTCAAGTTTCCAACGGTCGTAAGTATTCACTGCATAGCTTATTCAATAAACTTCACAAGCTAAGAGAGAGCAGTCTGTTGTTTTCTGTTACACAATTTGATCAAAGGAATGTCAAGTGGATTGCAGTCGTGAGTCAGACGATTTTTCTACTTCTTAGTTCAGCATGAGAAATTTACGGAAAACGTATATTACTATGAGAAATCAGATATCTAATTCTGCCAATTATACTTTTGTTGGTAAGATCATATTGTCTCACCACCTACTGAAATGCTTAATGAAGCTACAGTTATCAGAGAAATTCCCGTCTCTTTAGAAATGTGAGATGATTCAGTGTACCTTAAAAATTTATCTATAGATACTAGTTCCGATTCAGAACACTATTCAGATTTTTCTGATTTTATTGCATAAATTCCCAAGTTTAAAATATATTATGCTTGCAAAATTTGCATTTTATTCCTTACTTCCATTAGTATAAGTTTTTAACTCATCAGTGGGTAAATTTTCTATGATCTCCAAAGATAACAAAGTTTTTCAGGTTGATAGTAATTCTTGCTGGTAAAAGTGAGATTTGTGTTAAAACCAAGAAAACGACATTAGGGTCTGAATTATAAGCCAAGTAAGAACCTTCCATTGCATTTGAGGCACCTACATTTTCACGTGTTCCTCCAAGTGGATTGTTTTTTGCCACCGTAATATCTTCTCCACTGATTGATAAATTTACGGGTTTTATACTTATCTTCAACGCTTCTAATTTTACTCAAGTATTCCTACAACATGTAGTTTCTCACGAGATTTAACGGTTGAATATAATCAGAAGTGAAAATATTATTTTAACATTTAGCAATCAGATTAGATGTTCCTTTTGAATGTTTCCCAGAGAAAATGAAATAATTCTTCCTTTGGCTTTTGTTTGCCAAGTTCATGTTCCAAACAGACAGGACAGCAAAGCTTAATCATGGTAGCTGAATAAAAACTAATTTAAATACCAGAGTAGTTATCACATAAGGTATTTTCTCAATCCTTTCCACATGCCTTCTTGTTGTAATTGGAAGCATACTCGACAGATCCAGAGCTCAAAAGTCCCGGCGAGGACATTGCACATTTTTCACGTCTCCTGCTTCCAAAAAACCTAATGACTTTACAAGTGGCGCCCGAGCTGAAAGGTGGTGGAAAATAATTCGTCACCACCAGGATTTGGCGATTTGGTCCCCTCATCTCCAGTCGCCTTTTAAAAGGGGGAGTATAAGAGGTATTTTCTCCCTTTCTGCATGCCTTTATGCTGCAAATGGAAACACACTCCCTCGACATGTATTCGAAAGGTGCAGGGTTCGAGTCCTGGCGAGGTTATTACACATTTTTCACGGCTCTTGCTTCAACAAAACTTAATGACTCCACAATCTGATAGCTTAAAGTTGAGCAGAAGAATAAAAACGCGTCATGACAGTGATCATGACTTCGTTTGCCAAAATAAAACTTAAAAAACAAAAAAATTTGTTCACAATTTAAAGAGAGATAAGAGAATGGGAAAGGGAATATTGAATAAAGGAAGCTACTGTGAAATCATATTTGCTGATTTCGCGGTTGAACATTGAACCTATTATATTGAAAGTATATAGAATTTAGTACTTAAAAGAATAGCAAACTGGCTATAATCACATAGAAACTCTAGCATAAATTTCATTGATTTCATAGTTTCATAGTTATTAATTTCATAGTCAGTTTCTGAACAAGAATTAAATTTCCAATAGTTCACTTAATTATACATGAGACTGATATTAAAATTACTCTTCCCAAAAGCTATGCATCATCTATTCGTTTCTTCAGATTGAAAGAGCTCTGAGGAGTGTTATCGTGCACATTTGATTAGAACAAAGTTGCCCAAAAAATATTACGCTATTAACTACGCAACATAATATTATGCTATTAAGTATGCAACAAAATATTATGCGGACAGTCAAATTTTTAACAGCAACATTGCAGAGACATTAGGTTAATTTTTTGAAAGCAGGAGTCATGAAAAAATTCATTTTATTGAGCAATGCCCTCGCCAGGACTCAAACCACGGACCTCTCGAATACGCGCCGAGTGTGCTGCCCATTACACCACGAAGGCATGCTAAGAAGGCGGGAGAAATATCTTATGTACCCCCTCTTTTAAAAGGCGACTGGAGATTATGGGACCAAATCGCCAAATCCTGGTGGTGAAAAATCATCATCCACCACCCTTTTTAGTTCGGGCGGCACTGTAGAGACATTAGGTTATCTCGAAACAGGAGACATGAAACATGAGCAATGCCCTCCCCGAGACTCGAACCTCAAACCTCTCGAATACGCGCCGAGTGTACTGACCATTACACCACGAACGCGTGCTAAGAAGGCGGAAGAAATACCTTATAACATAAGTTCATGAGATAAGAACTCAAGGAAATATTTTAAGTACATATTTGATCGTAAATACGGAGTTTAACGGATATTTGTCTAATTTACATACGGATTTTTTGCTTATTACGAAAATATAAAACTAACAGGAATATCAGTCAGTATCAAAAATATCATTTAAACAACAATCGTAGTTAATACAAATATACTGTTCCAAAATAATCACAAATATACTTGGAGGGGAAGAAATTGGTAAAAAAGCGAAAATCAGTGGGATATCTTAAGTTTTTCTCGCAAGGCTAAGGATTTTGTTTGTGGTGGTAAACTTAATATTTATTGAGCATTTTATTTAGGCATCTATTAAATTTTGGTGATTTGTAGACCTATTTTTTTAAGCACCTAAAATTTTTCTTAGCACTGAATAATTTCGAAAAATCATTGACTTTAAATAGATCTCACATTTCCAACTTTGATTCGTATTTTTCGCATTTTGGTCTGGAAACAGATTTTTAAAACTATGAATGTCCGAATTAAGCACCTGATAGGTGATTCATGGATAATTCATGCATGAAGAAGGCAACAGAAAACTCATTCTTTGAGAAATATGATTTTCAAACATCAAAATTTGAAAGGAGTGCAGTGAGCTATATATGTGAATTTTTTGCGTAAATTTAACTTAGTTATAAAATAAAATAAAAATTCTCTTTTTCCCAGCAATATTGTTTTATGTTTTGCTACATGTGGCTAGTTACCAGTGCGTAACACAACGCAACGCTAGAGTATTCACCATAGAGTAATTTGTAACTCAGAATAAGTCGTTAAATTACTTTTAATTTAACTTTCTTAAATTTAATAAACATTTATAATTACATTTTTTCGACTAGTTCAAGGCAAAACTGATTTTTATCTAAAACGTTTTTATATTTTCATTTATTTATTTAAATATTATAATTTAAAACAAAATAATTTGAGCACTTCCAAAAATAATAAAACTAATATAATGTAAAATGAATAAAATAAAACTAAAATAAAGGTAAAAACCAATGAAATAGAGACATAAATAACTATACCAAAATTGTAAAAATATTAGATGATATGATAACGCATTAAATCAAATACGTAAGTGACACTAAAAAGGAATTTAAGAAACAGAGTCCGTGTCATGTGCTGCTTAGGCAGGAAATTTGACATGAGGTTTTATTTTGAGTTTTAGAAGTTAATAATCGCTGCAGTGAAAATACTTAGTACGATTCTCGATTATACAGCAAAGTTCTTGCGTGACATTATATTCGCAACTGTTAGTATAGTTCGATCGTCTCAGACGCAACCCTGGCTGGCATTCTGCCAAAACACATAGACTCGTCCCAAAGGGGTGTTATTACTTGCTGCGACGTGAAAGTCTTCTCTTCTCCGGAAGGAGATACGCTAGAAGGAAAGAAAGTCCCCACCCTTCCACCCTATTTTGAGAATAATTCGGTCCGAATGGCGTGTTTGGGCTCATGGTCGCGGATAAGGCGGTCGAACTATAATACGCATGTACGTTTTTTGCAAACATGTTATATAAATATACATATATACACTTGTGTGTAAAATTAATGCCTATTATGTCTAATTTCTGAAAACTAATGAACATATTTTAATGAATATTCGTACAAATAATCCATTAACAACATAGAATGAAAGTTACTACTCAAAACTCATTTTATGTACGCATGATTATCAATAAAGGTTACAGTGCACGGATTTACAAAGTCCACGTCGCGATATCGAACTGAAAAGGAGTGTAATATGGGGTAGGGTCCTCTCTCACAGCCAGACATGTAGGGTAGCATGACGGCATGTTGGACAGGAGGAACTGAAGAATCCCTGAAGCAGCCCATCCCAGTCCTGCAGCAAAGCAGTTTTCAATTCTGGGATGGTTCTCCAAGGGTGATGGCGAGATGAAATTGTCCTCCCAAGAGCGTTCCAGACATGCTGTATAGGGCAAAAGTCAGGAAATCTAGTTGGCCATTTTATGCAGCAAATAGCGTCACTTTCCATATAATCGTCGACCAGTTGAGTCGTATGTGGATGAGCGTTGCCGTTCATTAAGAGGAACTCAGGACCAACCGCACCTCTAAAAAGTCGAACATAGAGTTCTAAGATCTCTTCTCTGTACCTCATAGCAGTCACGAAGAATTTATCAGATACATCCAGGGGTGTGCGACCATCCACATAATGCCTGCCCAAACCATTACACCTCCACCACCGTAACGATCCTTTTCCCTGATGAGGGAAGAATAGTATCGTGTTCCACACTCTCTACAGGTACAAGTATGCGGAAAATCAGTATCCGGACTGAATCTCGATTCATCTGTAAAAATCACAGTGCTGCATTGAAGTGGGGTTTAAGGCACATGCTGTATGTACTATACTAAACGTGCTCTCGTGTGCTGCAGTGAACAGGACGCAAACAGTATGTTTTCTGGCATACAGCCCAATCTTATAAAGCCTTCCGGCAACTGTAGTCGTGACATTGAGGCTCAACTGGCAGCATACAGCTCACGTGAGAGCTGTGAAGCTATAGCAGTCCTGTGTCGCCGCGCCAAATAACGATCCTTATTTGTCTTTGTGGATCACGGTCGACGTTGTGCACGTCTTCTCGGTATGTATCCAGTGTCTTTAAATTCCTCCTACAGATTACAGAGGACACCGAGTTTTACATCGAGCTCTGTAGCCATCTACGCTTATGACTAGTCTGCTTCCAATCTGCAGACAATTTTCCATCTCCTTCGGTGATCCATACGTTCGTCGCTACTTATTTTACCTGATATATTATAAAATTTACCCAATTCTTACGAGAAATACCGTGAATGTCGTGAAGGAGTCCGAGCATACAAACCAAAACCCTTGTGCACTTATATCCCTTCCTTAATCACACCTCCGCAGCCAGGCACGTATACTCTTACGTATTCGACTCCGCATTTTTGCATAATTAGTTTTATTTGAATACTTTTCGTAAAACCTTTTTTCGTAATTTGGAAATTCTCTTAATTTTGCACAGGAGTATATATATACATATATATATAGAGAGAGAGAGAGAGAGAGAAAGAAAGAAAGAAAAATATTCATGAAGTTTTAAATTTTAAAAGTTCAAGTTTTTATACGGCCCCGTTCATATATTTTATTTGTTAAAAGTTTGTCATGACTACATGAAACAAAACAAGTTGCATCCCCGTACGACGAAAATTCGTGGAATTACATTTAGTTTCAATATGTGCGATTTTTTTTAAGTTTGGGGAATAATTCAAGACGGATTATTTTTAATTTAATATCATTCCTTTCAGCTCAACGAAATCCATTGGCATTCCTTTGCGAGTTCCTTGTGGGTAATATTCTTTAATTTCTAATTTGTTATATTTTTTACGCCTAAAGCATTTTTCTGTAAATAGTTCATAGCTTTTCAAACGCTAAAAATGCAGATTTTCAAATATTAAAAATACTTTCCACCCTTACATACGCATACTTGTATTTCATCCTTATATATGCATTCCAAAGATAGACCGACGGACGTAGTACGAGCGTAAAGTTGTGAGATAGATCTGATAATGGGGTTTTTAGCTGAAAAAACAACTAAAACCCATTGAATGGCTTCCCTTAATGGTGGAAAATAAAAGTCATGCAAAAGTTTATTGGATTAGAAGTAATTTTTATTTTTAATTTGCGGAGATAAAGTTACAAGTTGGCTACGTGTCAATGCTGAAGGTATAGGTATAGGCTGAGGTTAAATCAACGCCGACACTTGTGCATTTCCAAAGCACTAAAAATACAAGACAGGACAAGAACAAGTGTGTAGAAAATCAACATAGTATTGAAGATAAATTTGATGCGGCCCCCATAAAGGCTCGATAACATCCTACATAGGGAATTAATAGAACTTCAAAGAGGTTATATCAATAAATGCGTAACTCCTGAGATATGTTTCATGAGTTTTAACACTGACTTGCAATTTCACAAGGGACAGTTTAACATATGGAGTTTGGATCATTGCTTTATCATATTAGCAGCTGTACTTCAGTTTTACAATTGTAATATTGTATATAATAAAAACAGTAGTAGTAATAATATTAGCAGTGGTTAACAGAAATTCAAGAGTTCATTTGCAATCATTGTATAGTAGCATGGGAATTTTCGATTGTCCTTCGACAAAATGCACATTGTTGTATTTCGCTTACATAAGGTTTGACGTAAAGACACACCGAAGGCACTTTTTTTTAAGTGGGCAACGCTTAGCTCATTTCAAGACCTTGTCGGTGAAGGATATCTAATATGGATTCCAGGCGTTGATGTATCTTTCGATGGTGCGCTAAGAAGCGGTCGAATTTTATTATAATTAATATTCACATGCAATGTTATTACTTAAGGATTCTAATCTAATTGTCATACAAACAACAACAACAACAACAACAACAACAACAACAAAAAGAAAAGATTCATTTGGCACTGAATTCGGTGCAGAACCCTTTTCTGCTGAGGATTCAGAGCTTATTCAACTAGCGCCTTAAATATTATAACAGTTCTACTACTATACTTGACTGTGAAAAAGGAGAGTACCCTCATTAGTGGGTGTACTTAAGTTGAAGGAAAATTCAACATTAAGGACAAGACGTGCATTTTATCGGACTACGAGACCTACATTGTCCATCTACCTTGCTACCTGCCTGATTTTGACATAATTTTTAAGTGCGATTATTCCACCTCATTAGAAGCAACTACTGATTATACGGACAGTTCAGGGGGACAGCAGGAACAGGAAATGCCTGATATGCAATGGATGATGACCATTTATAGTCTAGACTTGGGTTAAAATGTTTCACGCCAATAACTCAGTGTTTCAACCTGAACTCGCGGCCTTTAAAAGCAACTTTGGATTTTGCTCTTAGTAATAGAAGGTACAAAGTGATTTACACATATTATGTCAATTTTCAGGCCATTCAAGGCGGCCGCAGCAAATAACCACTAATCAGGGCGATAAAAAACAACTGTTGTTATATCTTCGAAGTTTGAAGCTAAAACTCGAATCGGTGCCAGCCTACACTGGGATCTTGGATAATGTAACAGCTGACGAGACTGAAAAGCGCAGCTAACGAATTAGACATAATGTTCAAATAATGTGCCCTTTTTGTTTAGTAGCTTAAACCGCTCTCGGCATTGAACTCTCTATACAATGTCAGAACTTTTCGAACATGACCATTACAGGCAGGAGACTGCACAGTATGTATCCTAAAGTCGATCAGAATTCCATTAGCGGCTCTTCGCAATTTATCAAATACCTAACAGGGCGTACGGTTTCCTTACCTGCATCGTTTTGACCTCAGAAATAATGAGCTTTGTATCTGTGGCAAAGTCGGTGATCCTGATCACCATTTATTCGACTGGTCGTATGCTAAACATCATTTGAAAAGACCCTCCATGACCCACATACAAGTATGGGTCAGGGACACTAGCAAAAAGAAATATGCGTTAAGTGGCATAAGAGATTGTACTTCCATTGCTAAGTGTATAGCTGACAACATGGAATAATTCTCTGCTTCAACTCTTCCCTCCCAACAAAAAGCGTCGACAGCTATGTTTTATTTGTATATTTTTCCTTCGTAGCATGCAAAAAACATGAAATTTACAACATGCATTAGCGGAGGTGAGATATGGAAGCGATTAGAATTTCAGTGCAGACGCACATAACGCGCGCCTGTGGCGCCACTTCAAAGCGCTATTTAAGGCTTGGAGTTTTCGACGATTTCAAGTTCGGCAATTGTATTTTTCTTGTGGTTTTTCAAAAAAAGATCAATTATGCCTCGTAGTAAACAGCGATCATCGTTTGATCAAGTATCCGAGTTCGACAAAGGAAGGATAGTGGCCTACCGAGAGTGCAGATTATCTTTCAGGGAAATCGGTAGTCGTACTGGATGAAACCAAACAACTGTAATGCGGATATGTGACCGTTGGATCCAGTAGGGAACGACGGACCGACGTGTTCCATCGCATCCACCTCAGTGCACCACTTCACGTGACGACAAGAACATTGTGCGCATGGAAGTGACGGATCGCTCTGTCACATCACGAACCATAGCACAGCACATTCAGTCTGTAACGCATCATCTAGTGTCTGCGTGTACCATTCGACGGCATTTACAGCAGAAAGGTCTGTCCGCAAGACGTCCATTGCTTCGTCTACCCTCGATGCAGAACCACAGACGTCTCCGCCGCCAATAGTACGATGAAAGAAGGATGTGGGCCGCAGAATGGAATGAAATTGTGTTTACTGACGAGTCACGCTTCTTTTGCAACACCACGATGGTCGGATTCGAGTGTGGAGACACCGTGGAGAGAGGATGCTGAACAGCTGCCACACTGGTCCTGCACCGGGTATTACGGTATGGGGAGGTATTGGATATCACTCTTGCACACCTCTAGTACGCATTGCCGGTACTTTAAACAGCCAGCGCTACATCTCCGAGGTGTTGGAGCCACTTGTCCTTCCTTACCTTCAGGGCTTGCCCATAGCCATATTTCAACAGGATAACGCGCGACCACATGTGGCACGTATTGTCCAGGAGTTCTTCGTCAATCGCCAGATTGAATTGCTTCCCTGGCCGGCTCGCTCTCTGGATCGTTCGCCGATAGAAAACATGTCGTCCATGGTTGCTGAACGATTGACCCCGATTACATCCTAAGCTGCCACACCAGACGAACTTTGGCAACATGTAGAAGCTGCTGGGTCTGCTGTACCCGAAGAACACATCCAAAGTCTCTTTGAATCAATGCCGAGGCGTGTGGCAGCGGTGATCTTCAACAATGGCGGCTACCCTGGCTCCTGATTCTAGAAGGAACCACACTTCACAGAAGTCTGTAAATTTAATCATTTGATACTTGGACAATATATTATCTTCTAAATAAATTTTGTTGTGATATCTCTTATCTTTCTTGGTGTTGCAATTTAGGTGGTCAGCAGTGTAATTCTGATAATGGGGATTTTAGGCGAAAAACAACTAAACCGATTGGATGGCTTCCATTAGCGGGGGAAAAGAAAAGACGTGCAAAAGTTTATTGGATTAGAAATACTTTTTATTTTTAATTTATGTAAATCAAGTTACAGGTTGGCTATGTGTCAACATGGAAGCCAGCCACCGTTCTATAAAACATGGATTCTCCCAGATTCTTTTAAGAACGTCTGTGTAAAAACGTTTCATCAACCAAAACTTTTCACTACAGTGTGCACGCTGATGATTGTCCTTTAATCTATTAACATCTGGTACCTTTTTCTAAATTGTTGTTTGATTTTTAGTTGCGTTCAAGTTTGAATATTTCGTTTTTCAACTAGTCAGCGATTCTGAATTTTCAGGAAATATGATTTCAGATTTTAAAATTAAAAATCTCTATTAATTTTCTCGAAAGAGAGTTAATCCTCTTGGTTTTTATTTTTTAGAATTCATTTACTAAATATAATGATCTGGATCGGCGGGCCATACGAAAATTTAGGTTTTTTAATTTTTACAAAACGGATTTTTTGTATTTCAAAATGGCACAACAGTAATATTTGCCTTATTTAAAAGATTTTTGCAGTTAGAATGTTCAATTATATATATTAGCCTGGTACCAACGTATGTTATGCAAAAATGAATGCTGAATAGACTTTTATGGATGCGTTGTATATGAATAACAGGGACCCAAAGATCAGAAAAGAACATAAAATATATTTTGAAGCAATATTTCTGCGAAATGAACAAAAATGATGTTCATTAGGCTTTATGGTTAGGAAGGGGAAAGGAAAACACCATGCGATTACAGAGTATATTTTATAAACATGCATAAAAAGTATAGATGATGGACTTGCCGTAATGAGACATATGTGCCAAAGAGAAAAGAATTCATTCCGCAGTTTTTTTTTTTTTGCCAAAGTAGGATAATGAAATAAACAGATGCATTCTGAAGGCATACAATTTTGCTAGCATTCGGACAGGGTTTTCAGATAGGACTATAGAACTATAAAAAAGTAAATCAAAAGGAAATTGTACCTCACGGTACGGCATTAACTGTAATTACTTTTGATACTAAAGACGTTATTGATAAATATAAATCTCGTTCATCATTGAGAAATAAAATTTTCTTAGCTAAGATTTAAAATGCTGCTTACATTTTTTGCATAAAGACGGTCGAATACATAATCCATCACTTCCTCTAATAAATCCTTTACGGCAGTGACAACCTGGTCGACACACTCCAGTACATTCAAGGTTAGATGCTTTCAAACTGCTGCAAGTATTCCTGCATGTGGGCATACAAACATAATACACTTCTCCTACAGGACAGCTTTTCGGATCTAAAGGCTCTAAAACAAAATATACATAGTCTATTCATGAGCTGGCGGTTTTTCTATTATTACGTGAAGGGAAAAATGAATTTAAATATATGAATGAAAAGAAAAGAGATAATAGAAGAAATTTTATCCTTTTAAAAGTATCGTTACTTGTCGCATTAGCAAAACAATCTACTGTCCATAAAAGAAATTTGAAGAGGATCGAAATTCGCTTCTTATAACCAATATTGGTTCAAAATGAATACAACTAGTGAATTAATGAACAGAAAAACGTTCTTTTCGGTAAAAAATGTCTATTGTGCATTTATTTTTAATTCTGTTTGCCACTACAAGCTTTTCACATTTTTACAGCTTAAAATTGTTCTTTTTTTTTTGTTTCATGTACATTTAGTATTCTACCGAAATAGTTCCTCTTTTTCAAATTAGCTGTATGGAACTTCTTCTACCGTCGGTAGCTAAGGAGCTCATCGAGTCATGGGGATGGAAATAAAAGGATCAACCTCCAGATCGAGAAAAGATTTTATGCCGATGAATTGAAAAAATAAAATGCGACACTGGCAGAAGGGGACAAGACAGACTCAATGATGGGACTGGAAAAAGTGGGCAGAATACCATCATTTTACAAAATAGTATCACAGCTATAGTCCCACTGAACTAACTCTACAAGTCCATCGCAGTTTTGAGCAGCACACTCCGGGGCACGAATCGAGAATTTCTTATATTTCTTCCTCTACCACCAAACCACTCAGGAAGACTTTGGCTTGCCAGTATTTTAAGTTCCTCCATGTCGTGTAAACACTATACGTAGGGATAAGAAACTGTGAGCCACATTATGGCAAATATCCTAATAATGACGGGAATTACATAGAAAAGTTATTTAAAGAGAAGGAAACGGTAATACTTCATTGGTAGTTCAACTAAGGATCAAACCAAGGAGAACAAAATGGCTACATGGTTAATTTTCATAGGTTTTCCCATACGTGATGTGAATACTAGCCAATTTCCATCAAACAATCCTCCACGAAGGCATCTTTTCCGTTAGGCAGATAACCTTCGTGTGCTTTGCCATATTCAAAGAACCTAGCAGTAAGAGTAATGAAAATTTATAAAGCTGCATTTGACTTTTTTATTTTGTAGTTAAATGGAGCTAATTTATACATGTTTTACTTAGAATATGGAATGATCTTTTTTAAGATTTTTGTTTGAATTCTTACGAGGAGATATATGCCTCTGCTTGTTGAACAATATGCATGAAAGTCCTCTCGAAGACAAAGATCACGAAGTTCATCGTTTCTAAATATAACATATTGTGATCACTTTTTTTTCCTTGTAAGATATTAATTTTCCTCCAAAAATAAAAAAGAAAAAAAATTAATAATTTAAAAATTCGATAGTATAATTTTTGGAATTATATTCAATGCATCTCCCACCACCACCACCTCTTTAAGCAGATTTTTAATGTAGATTAAATTGCTGTTAATGTCTCAGTATTAAATTTTAAATATCAGCAGTGTATTAATGAATTAATTTCATTCTCTAAAACCTTGACTGATAAATAAAAATTATTACTATAATTCATAATTTAAATATAAAAGTAAAACTGTTTTATATTAAGACAAAACTGACCAGACTAGCTTTCACAGAATGCAGACTCAAGTTTATGTTTTCATATTACTGAAAAAGAGAGGATCGAAAATTGTAGGAGCATTTCAAATATAAGAAGGGCTGAAGAACCTTCAATTATTTGTTAGACCTTTATCTTTGATGAATTCGATTCAAATAATGAAATTAAATTGTATTTAGAAACTAGATTGTAATTACAGTAAGTTACCAAATGCCCAATACACAGAACCACTGTAACTCCTTTCCGGCTTAAATGTTTCACAAAAGAGATTGGTTAAGTTAGGTTATTTGAGTATGGAGAAACCAGGAGGGCTATCTGCCTGTGGGGAAGAATGCGGAGGGAAACTGGATCGCATTCACATTACGCATGCGGAAAACTACGAAAAACAATCTACTCAACCACCCCCTTTGCCAAGGTTCGAATGAAAAGTAGTTTGAACTACCAATATTCAGCAGTTTTAACCACTGGTTACTGGTGCGGCCTAAACAGATTGGTTGTGTGAAGTTTACCTCATGCATAAACGAGGCTTTTCTTGAAAAATTATTCACGGAAATTTTTCTTCGCCGCAAGACAGATAATTTTTTTATATTTTTCATCAATCAGCAGCAGAAAGCATCTAGTGTGTTAAAAATATGTTAAGAAAGAGGGAAGATCTCAGTAAAGGAGAAGTTACGCAGTATCTCAGGAACATGTTTTTGAAACAATGAGTTGGAATAGTGATAATTAACATTCTTTCCTCTTTTTTTTTATGAGGAACTCTTAGAAAGTTTTGCTTAATATAAAAAAAAATAGTTTAACATTTTTCGTAAAGGAAAAGCTAGACAAATATTTTTAGAATGTTTAATATAAGCTCTGAAGCTCAGGCGATCAAGAAAATGATCCGAATTTTTAAACAAAAATTAGAAATGAGATAAAAGCTTTGAGTGGTTTGATAACCACTCGCTTCAGAAAACATCCAAACATTGGCAGCGAAGCCTGAAATTAAGTTTTGCTTTATGGAACAATGTTTGGTTTCTATGCCACAGACCTCGGTTCGAATCCCCGCAAGGTCATTTGTCAGTTTCAGGGACACTTAGGCAGCTGTGGTGCAGCAATTACCAACTTTAGTAAGAAATGGCCCCACAGATAGCAGCAGTAAAGCGAACGAACTTCAGGGTCTCAATTAGTAAATAATTAATAAATGGTATTTCACTGATGACGTGATTGCATTGAGCTAAAAATCGAATATAATATATAATTAATATTAGATGCAAAGTATGAGCCAGCTGATAAACTAAATTTCTAATTTTGATGGCGTTAGATAGTGTTAATAAAAAAAATTTAAATTGTAAAACAGATTGTAAAAAAATAAGATCGGCAAATCATATTAATGAGCTGTAGTTTTTAATATACTGAATGCATACTGAGGAATATAGAATTATGCTCTTCCACAGATGAATGTAATTTAAATTTTCTGATGTAAAAATGTAAGAAATTTTTGTATCCCTCTTAGTTGGTTCTTGCGATGTAAATAGTGAGCATTTCCAGCTAGCAAGTGGAAGAACAGGGATTTGCATCTTGGTGAGGCCATAGTTGATTTGTTATGTTTCTCGGATTAGAAAATCCGATAACCTCTACATTTGGTGCCTGAACTAAAATGTAGAGGACGACAATTCGTCATTACCTGGATTTGATCGATGAGATCTCGGCCTTTGCCAAGTCACCCTTTGTGCGGTTACAGAATATGAGAAATTTTAGCAGTTCCCCAAGCTGTATCGATTTTTCCTGTTTCCTACCATCGAAAAACCTAATTGTCTTTATAAAAATTTCGAAGAAGATTATTTTTAAGTTCATTATAATTGCAAAGCAAATTGCAGCCTCAGTAGTGCTGTATGTAAGCAGTGCTGTACAGTAATTGTAGCCTCAGTAAGTGCTGGATGACATTTTTCCGATTACTACCTTAAATTACGGGCATTTTCGGTAAAATACTAGGCTTCCAGTCAGAAATTGCTTTGAAAGTCAGAAATTCCTTTGGTCAGAAATTGTACATTTCTGAAATACCAGAGAACACAGAAATTTAGACTAGAGCAGCAGGATATTATATTATAAGATTAAAGAAAAGCAAATAAGTCCTAAATATCGATCGATCATTTTATCACATAAATAATCCGCATATAGGGTATGAGTTAAGTAACCATGTTTCATAATTTTTGAATGTTTTTCGTATTTATCTACGTGATGGCTACGTAGCTGACTTATCGGTAGACAGCATTAGCGTGCAGCATGCAATAATTGCTTTTGATCGAACAGAGAGCATGGCTTTTGTGATTACAGAACGTGTGGTTTAGTGTAGTGTAACCTTTGTGAACAATCATGCTATTTTCAGTAGTACAGTAGGTGTTAATAGTCGAGGTGTACTTCGGTAGCAAATCATATGAATATGTTAAAGAACAATTTCGTGTTAGTTTTCCAGATGTACCTGTGCCAAGCAACTCAACATAAATGAGAATCATCGATCGCTTTCGAGATACTGAGTCTGTTGTTGACAAGAAGAATAGGCATGCTTCAGGTTTGATAGACGGGAAAATGGAAGCAGTACATGCATTACTCGATCAGTCTCCAAGGAGAGGTTTACGTAAATTATCATCGCAGACTGGAATACCGTACGGGATAGCTCAAAAGACCACAAAGAAATTAGGTCTACATGCATACCAGAATGGATTGCGCACAGGAACTGGAACTCTCAGACACTGTTAAAAGAATAAGCTACTGCCAGTTCCTTAACAAACAGATGGAAAGAAATTTAATGGCCATACTGGGTAATTTATTTTTTAGAGATCTGGTGTATTTTCATCTTAGCGGTTACATCAATAGACAAAACAACAGGTACTGTTCAGCGCAGAATCCACCCATCTAACATGATTCGCTGCTGCATTCACAGTAGGTAAGGGTTTGATGTGAGATTTCTCGACGACGGATAATATATCCTACTTTCTTTAGAAACCCTTAACAGTCTAATATATTACGATGCAATTATGCAGTTTGCAGCTCTTATCCAGCCTAATGAACGTTATTGCTACCTATAACAAAACTGGGCAAAGCAACATACTTCCAAAAATGCCCTAGAAATTTTGGAAAAATATTTCGTGATTGCTTGATCTCAAAAACTTTGTGGCTCCCTTGTTCCCCTGATCTATCGTCACCAGGTTTTCTTGTTTGGAGTGGTTTTGAACGGACATGTACACTGCGAAAAAAAAAAGGACAGTTTTATATCTCCCGTTCTACTGTGCCGACGAAATTCAAATTCCGCTTTTCATGTCTCGAAAGCGCGACTTAGGATATGTATCAGATTTATATATAGCATTGTTCAAATATAGGTGTTTTGACACAAAATCGGAATTCTTCTAAAATAACATGCCACTTTTTTTCCACATTTCGATTCTACGACTCAAATTATGCCAAACTCTCAAGTTTTGTAAAAATCGCTAGAGTTGTTTTTAAAAAATTAGCTCTCGAAAGTTTAGCTCCTCAGTGTTAATTCAATTTGATATGTATTTATTAATATCTCTTTTTTATGAAACTTATTTAATTCCTTCCTATGCAGTTCGAAATTTAGGTTCATTCCAAATAAAATTCACCCATTTTTTATGATTTATCTTTAAAATTTGTATTTTTAAATAATTTTTCGGAAAAAATTTTGAATTATAAACTATAGAAATTTTGAATTATAAACTATTACAATCATCTTAAAGTAAATGTATTTCTAAGCATACCTACAAAACATTACAGCTTTTTATTCAAAATTTCCGAAGATATATGTGAATTTATATATTGGCGCGCTTTGAAAGTTGGCATATTTGTTGAAAGCAATAATAACGCCAACGCACTTTGCGATGTCTTTGTGGAGGACTCTTTAAGGGAAAACTGGCTCGTTTACTCACTTTGTTAAAATTACACTGGTTATCATAAATTAAGGAAAAATCACAAAAATAGCGATAACTCCCTCAAAAATAAGCCCAACCGTGTAAAATTTGAATATGTTGCCAAGTAAGAAAAGCTGAATAAAACTGCAATATGCAACTTAGTGGCGCTGCACTCGGAATACGCCATCTGTGAGGAGCATAAAAGTCTATGTTTGAGAGCAAGCCCACATATTTCACTGTGATAGTAATATCAGAAATCTAAGATAGCCAATCCGTAACAATGACCTCCAGGCATCACTTGCCTGCAGAACTACGGTGGCGAGCCAGTGGGAGTCTAGAGGCAGGACAAAGTCAAACAGAAGTGGCCAGATGGATAAATGTGAGTCCTTCTGTGGTTCATAGACTTTGGAGGCAATTTCAAACCACAGATTCGGCATCTAGGAGGTTCAACCAAAGACGGCCAGCTGCTACGACAAGCGTCGATTACCGATATTTGACATTATGTGCACGCAGAAATAGAACCGGTACTCAGACTTTTCTTAGATCCTCCTTTGCTGCAGCCACCGGAAGATTGGTGTCAATGTCAACTGTGCGTAGAAGGCTTCACGAAGGTAGTCTGTGTGCGAGGCGACCGGGCATTTGCGTGCCGCTCACGTCTCGCCATAGGAAGGACCGTTTGCAGCGGGCACGATAGCATGTCCACTGGACGCCTGATCAATGGAGGGCTGTTCTCCTAACGGATGAGTCCAGGTTTAGCCTCGAAAGCGATAGTAGGCGTTATTTGATATAGAGAGAACCTGGAACCTGTTATCATCTGTCAAACATCCGTGAAAGAGATGCATACGGAAGAGGCAATGTCTGTGTTTGGGGTGGCATCTCTTTGGGTGGACGCACGGACCTCCATGTTTTTCCAAGGGGAACCGTGAATGCTCAGTTTTATAGAGATGACATCCATGATGCTTATGTGCGCCCATATGACAGGACAATAGGTGATGCTTCCCTCTTACAGGACGAGAACGCAAGACCACAGAGGGCTCGCATCGTAGATGATTATCTTCAACAGGAAACAATTATACGCATGGAGGGACCAGCTCGATCCCCGGGCTTGAATCCTATTGAGCACGTTTGGGATACTTTAGGGAGACGTCTAACTGCTCTCAATCCGCCCCTCAGACGCTTGCCGCGCTTGCAACTGCTTTGCAAGAGCAATGGCTCTCTCTTCCTATGGAACTGATAGATCGCATAATTGAAAGCATCACACATCGCTGTATGTGCTGTATTGCTTCTACGGGTGATCATATTCCATATTGAAGGTACTTTTCCTATAGCAAACGGACACCTTCGATTTGTTCATTTTATATATCTACTAATTTCTATACTACCATAATTGTCTGGTAATTTCTTTTTATGTTATTTGATACCTTACTATGTGTTGTATATTGTGAGTCAGTTTCATAAAATTATACATGTAACCTTTTCAGTAATCGTGATTTTTGTGATTTTTCCTTAATTTATGATAACCAGTGTATTTGAAAGTAGGAACGATGTGACTTTTTCCCGCTCCTGCACAATGGAACGGAAAGGAAAAAAGGTTGTCATATATTAAGAAGTTCGCCAAGCGAATTATTCTTGGCGCAAATTGAAAAAAATGTGCGAAGTTAGATTTTGAATTTCTCTTTAAATTTCGCACCAAATTTTGCAAAATTTAATATTGTGGCATAATTTGAGTCGTAGAATCGAAATTTGGAAAAATAATTGGTATGTTATTTCAGAAAAAGTCCCATTTTGTGTCAAAATACCTATATTAGAACAAAGCTATATATAAATCTAATACATATTCTAAGTCGCGCTTTCGAGACATGGAAAACGCAATTTGAATTCCGTTAATCGGCCCAGTAGAACGGGAGATATAGAACTGTCCCATTTTTTTTGCGCAGTGTACATCGAGCCACATACCCCATACTCTGGAACCACATACTCTAGAAGATCTGGAGCCATTCATTATTGCACAGATCAATTCCATTAGTCCTTATACCCGAAGAATAATGTCAAAAAATGTTTAATGCGAAAGGTTCAGGCCTGCCTTCGGGAAAATGGTGGACATTTCCAACACTTGCTTAAGACATTACTACTGGTGCATAATGACATTCCATGAATCAAATCCGATGTGAGTATCTTTGTTATTACAATCCATATTGGAATTACACTCCTCAAAAGTGAAATTGCAACACCAAGAAAGAATGCTCGTAGCATCATGCAAATTGCAAGATTGAGAATTGTGAGATGGATATGCAAATGATAAACGTTCCGCACGCAATGGATCACGTGGTACGCATGTGCGGGCTATAAAGGTCAGCCACTTTCCCTTCTCATAAACAACATCTGAGGGCTTACGGAACATTGGAGACTTTAGAAAAAGCATACAAATTGCCTCTGAGACGTCGGCTAGCTCAATACCATCATTTAACGACCGGAGAACGTGACCGTATTATCGAACTCCATGAACTTGGTTTGTCGTTGTGCACAATAACCATTCGTGTTGGGCTTAACGTGAGTACCATCCAACGTTGTCTCACACGATGGATTCAGGAAGGTGTACGTGCACGTCGAAGCGGAAGTGATGCGCAAAGCTACGACATGCTGTTTGGCATTGTCTTGCTAGAATACTGTGTTGGGTGCGCCCTGCAACCAGGACAGAACAACAGGCTTCCCAACTTGCGTGCGGTCCATTGTCAAACTGCCGTTAATGTGTACCAGGGGCGTATCGTGATCAAACATTATTCCACCCCAAACCATAATGCCTTGTGCAGGACCGGTGTGACTCTCGACGAAATGGTGTAATTCGTAGCATTCTCCAGGTCGCTGCTATGTCCATCGATAGCCGTCTTTCCTCCACAGACAGAAACAAGATTCATCCGTGAACAAAATCGGAGGCCATTCGATGGTCCACTCACTATGACGCTGACACCACACCAGGCGTCTAGTCTTATGTTCAGCAGTCAATGGTATTCCTGCAGCTGGTGTATCCGTGAATGCAAGTGTACTTCATGCAATCTGTTGCGTATAGTTTGGGTGGACACAGATCTACCTGCTTCTGGAGGCAACCAGCTTAGGATGTCACATGACGTGGAGAAAGGGCCTCCTATAGTTGACCGCCGAATACGTCGGTTTATACAATCTGACGTGCACCTTTGCGCACCTCTTCCGCTTTGAGGTGCACATACACCTTCCTGAATCCATCGTGTGACACAACCTTGGATGGTGCTCGCGTTAGGCCCAACACGATTGGCTATTGGGCGCAAGCGACAAACCAAGTTTATGGTGTTCGATAATTCGGTCACGTTCTCCGGTCGTTAAATGATGGTATTGAGCTCGCCGACGTCTCAGAGGCATTTTCTAAAGTTTCCAATGCTTGCCCCCAGGTGCTGTTTATGAGACGGGAAAGCGGTTGACCTGTCCTTTATAGCCCGAATATGCGTACCACGAGATCCATTGCGTGCACAACTTTTGTCATTTGCATATCCACCTCACAACTGTCGCTCCTGCAAATTACACGAAGATACGAGCATTCTTTCTTGGTGTTGCAATTTCACTTTTGAGGGGTGTATAATATATAATGCACCATGATGTGCACGATGAAATCGCATATTTTATTCGCAGATATTCATAGACTTAGAGCAATGTATCAACATAAAGAATCTCAAGAAGGTCCGAAAATGCGCAAAACTGAACGTGTAACTATAGTTTTAAAATAGCAGCATAACATAAAAAAATATTTATTATTAGAAAAATTCTGTCACATGAGGGTAATTCTTATAAAAGTACTCACTTTGAGGACAAGAGGTGGGAAGTATGCACATTCCGTCTGGCCCTTGCACATAACCATACTTGCAGGTACATCCCCTCACGCAGGGCAGTTTACAGACAAGACTTCTGCGAAAATTGTTACATGTTGTAGGACACGCAGGAGAGCAGTCTTTGAATATTTCATTTTTCCTGCAAACTGCAATATTTTAAAAGGAATTTATTAATAATTTTGAAATGCAAGATGCCATTTAATAGAACATTTATGTAGAAAATATTATTAACACTGAAAATACAGCAACGTAAAATTTCTTAACTCTGACATTGAATAAGGCTAGATGCGAACTGGCCTCTAAATTTTAAAGCGTATAAATTTTAAATAATAATGCAAAGTTCTAAGTAGAATAAGGTTCTGTCATAAGCTTAATAGAGTAGAGTATTTAGTAAAATAGTTTTTAAATTGTGCATCTTTTTGCTTACAATCCTATGATCTAACCATGCATAATAATCTGTAGCAAAATATACAAAA
>KK118516.1:308888-344448 GCA_000611955.2 Stegodyphus mimosarum
AGGATTTTATAATACCCGAGATGCTTGACTTATAAGGTGTTCTACAGTTATTCCATCAAATAGAAATTCGAAGCCCATATTTTCCTCCAAATACAATCAAGCCCCGCTATAACACACTTCAAGGGACTGAAAGTTTATGTCTTTATATACCATTCGATAAAAAAATGGATTATCTCACAGAAAAGTGGAAAATTTGACTGATGAATAAAACAAAGAGTCTATATCTACCAAAAAAGTCAATAACTCTTTTTAAGGGGAAGAAAAGGTCATATTAAGGGTAAACTGCAGTAACTACAACGTATATTGAATAATTTGGTTTTCGTTCTTTTTCAGTTTCACAGTGTATTAATGCCTTTGCCTTTTAAGTTACTAAGCATAAAAGTCACGGTTCAAACCCTTCCTTCAAAATACATATATCCGTCTAAAATACGCATTTATTGTTACGGCTAATTAATTTCATGGCACTGTATGCTTATTATATATTCTGGTTTTCCAACAAATGGGTGTGAGCAGGACTTATGTTCAGCCAGAGGCCCAACTCCAGTACTTTTCAGACTTCCAAGTACGCTCATGTTCATAAATTAAGGACAATGCAAAATCAGGCAAAGGAAGAGTTAGAAGTAAAACAAATTTGACTTATTTGTAAAGCTTATTTATTAAACAAAAGGTAAAAAGCAAAAAAAGATGCTATATGTTTGATATTATTAAAAAAATTAGCGATTTTTTCTCCCTGGAGCAAATTACAAAAAAAAAACCAATATTACATGGTTGGTATGATTGTTAATACATTGTATGTCTCCCAGACGCTGCAATACAGTCCGTACAACGCCTAGGCATGCTGAGTATCAAATTATCGATCTGATCTTAGGGGATATTACACCGCTCAAAAAGCAATGCCCTCCGAAGTTCCGGTAGACATGTAGGAGGTTGACGGGCTTCAATTCGTCGACCAAGCATGTCCCACACGTGCTCTACTGGATTCAAGTCCGGTGAGAATGCTGGCCAGTCCATACGGGTAATATCCTCCGACTGGAGGCATTCGCATACGCTGTTTGCACGGTGAGGACGTGCGTTGTCATCCATAAACACAAATTGTGCGCCCATGGCGCCCCGAAGCAAACGTACTTGTTGTTCCAGAATGACGTCCTGATAGATTTGGCTTGTCATGGCTTCAATTTGAACATGCAGGTCAGTTCTGGAACCCAGAATAATTCATCCCCAAACGAGCACTCATGCACCACCGTAACGGTGTCGTTCAATGATGTTTTCTTGGTGGTAACGGGTACCTGGAGCTCTCCATATGAACGTCCGGCGAGAATCAGACAGAAGCTAAACCTGGACTCGTCGGAAAACATCCCACAAGCCCACTGTTGCGGAGTCCACCATGCATGCTCTCTACTCCAGGCTAACCGCAGGCGACAGTGAGTTGCAGTAAGTGAAACGCATCTGACAGGTCTACGAACATATTGACCAATCTGCCCTAAGCGTCTGTACACGGTCTGCCCTGAAATTGTCGTACCAGTGGCTGAAGAGAGCTGACGAGACAGGTCTGAGGCTGTGCTCCGCCTGTTTCTTTTGGTAGTAACTGCCAAATACCGGTCCTCCTTCGGCGTTGTAACTCTGGGGCGACCTGTGCTGTAACGTCTACTCACATTACCATCATCTTGGAATTGTTGCCAAAGCCTGGAGATGACACTCTGGGCAATTTCAAGTTCGTCTGATACTTCCAGTTGGGTACGCCCACATTCCAGACGGCCGATAATTCTACCACGTAAAAAATCATCCAAATGCGTCCTTTGTGTCATAACTATTCGGTTATTGCACTGAAATGCTTATAAAGCGCCTGCGAACAATTTTGCTTCTTTGCCTGTATTCCTTGTATATCACTCTCTTACACTCTCGTCATTGTGACGTACCATCGGTGTCATCTGGTTACTTCCTGAAATTTGCATATGATTCTTGAAGATGTGTGTAATGATTTTACAGGTGATATATTTATTTTAGGGTTCGATTTCCGCGTGACTCCGAATTATCCTTAATTTATGGACATGAGTGTACTTTCCAGTATCTATTTTCGGTATTTCTCAGATTTAACTAAGATGAGCTTTGGTATTTTAATTTATTACTTAAATATTCGTCCTTAATTTAACTTTATTTATTAATTTTTTAACTATTTATCTAGATTTTATTTAACTTTAATATTGATTTTTTTGCTTACCTTTCCTAGCAGCTTTCGAGAGGGTTACGGCATTTCTAATTTTAGAAATTAAGCTTTGGGTGTTGCACTTATCTCAGTCTTTGTTAAGAAGGGGAGCGTAAAGAAGAGTAAGGTAAAAAAGTTTTCATTATCTTAATAGGCGAAGCTTGGTTGATTTTAAGGGCTTGTAGATTTACTGTTAAAACTTGCAGAAATTCAGGAAAAAATTATGAAAATCTCAAAAAACGTTCAAAGATATTCATAAAGTTTGTTATGTCCAACTTTCATACGTTTGGAAGTTCGCTTATGGTCGTGTAAAATAACATTAAGTGTATAGGAAATTGAATGAGACCAAAAGGTTCATTCTTTTTATCCAGAGGTCGTTATTTCGACCCCCCGGACAAATGGCAAGAGCGTGTCATTTACCTGGAGTATCCAGAATATGCCATTTATCTGGGGAGCATTAAAATCATTTCATCATGATCTAAGAACATCTACTCGCAACTTCTTGATTTTCAAAATTCAAATTCTTCTAATTTAAGGAAAAAAAAACTTTTGGAAATTTTATCTAACTTCTTCCTACGCTCTGGAAAACTTTATTTACAAATCTATGAATTGGAAAAGATTCCTTTTTAAAATTTTTGTATCTCAATTGTAATCTTTTTAAACCTCTGGAATCATTCATGATTATTTAACGCAGTGTCAGAAACGCAGTATTCAATAAAAAAATCATATCTTCGATTTTGGAAGGAGGGTGCATTTAACCTCTCCTATAGCAATCCCGAGTAAACACAGTGATCATAAAAATTTGGCCTTATCGCTCATCCAGATTTTGCCAAATAATGTGCCGACAAAGGTCTTGCTAGACAAAAGGGCTCAAGCAAATTTTATTTCTGAAAATTGTTTCGAAAACATTTCAAAAGGTATCGACTATTTAGTGTAGAGAATATCAAAGTTATCGCCGCACAAGGGATATATTGCATGTTTATAGGTAAAGCCACTTTTAGGACTCACTAATTTTAGGAATGGACTTCCTAAAAACAGCTGGAGTGGAAATTAATTTTCAGAAAGAAATCACGAAGCATCAAAGCAAGCCAAGCCAGAGGAAGTAGCGCAACCACCGGTTTTGGAACTGAGCCATATGCACTCTGAAGACAAGACGAAACCAGAAGACTTGATTAGAAATTTTTCTGATTTATTTTCTGATAATCCTGAACTCACGCAAATTGTGCAATACGAAACTGAATTAAAGAACAACGGTCCGCGCAGAGCAAAACCGTATGACAGATAAAGCAAAAGAAGAGATACTTGAAAGACCTTTTAGTGACGATAGTTAAATTCTGATGAGGAACGATGTAGGGTTTCATTTATTTTTAGTAATAGTTATTTTAATTTGTGAGCCTTTTCTGTTTTCCTTATTCCCCTTGCGTTTCCTCTTCAGGATGTAAATGGGCGAACGAGAGTATTTAAACTGTTGGAGAGAAAAGTTTAACAGAACGTGATTTCGCAATTGTGAGCGCACATTGCTAAATCTTCCAGCTGTTAACCTTAAATATCGGATACGCAATTTCGCTGCTGAATTACTATTCTGCCGATGTAGGTTCTGAATCAACCTGTTAGTTCTACATTGAATTGTGTAGTCTTGTATTACTCCTTCCTTTAAATTTAGTCTTTTAAGTTCTCACCGCAAGTATTCGGTGTTTGTAAGCAAGTAAGTCCGTGCCGTCCTTAAATTATATTGTGTTCAATAAAAGGGTATTTTACACCCTTCGCCTGGTTATGTTCGTCTTCAAACCTGTGCGAGAATTCGCAAGGATTAACACTTAGGTAGCTTTAGTTACATTTTATGATAGCTAAAAAAACTAGATCCTACAATTTAAACAATCGTAAGTTTTTAAAAGCTTTTAAACGTGTTAACAGTAAATTGACTAAAATCATAAAAAATTTTCTCCGATACTCACTAAAGAAAGCAAACATAATATATTCTTAAAAATATGCATTCTGTATTCGTACTTTTACACTGAAATATTTGTAGGGAATTATCGAATTTCCCCGTGCCATTTTCTGAGGTGTAAGTGGTTAACCCGTCCAGTTAGGAAATGGAAGATCGTAGTTCCCCTCTCGACGGGGATAGGATAAATTTTTAAAGTTTTTTGTTCCTAAAATCTAAAGCTAATCCCTACAATGGCGCTGAGATAGTGGCGATAATGTATCTGGATTTGATCGACAGGGTTTCGTGTCTGTCCCCAGTCGCCTTTAATATTGGGGAAACTATTAAGTAATTATTGCTTGCCCTGTACTTGTTGTCGTAGTGTAAGTAGTTAATACACCCAGATAGCAAATAAAAGCTTCCTAGTTCAAATTACAAGAAGGGCACAATTGATTTTCTAAGTTTCTCACTTTGAAAATTTTAAAAGTCTTCACATATTGAAAGCATCATATGTTTTCTTTATTCTCTTAAACTCTTTATCTCACCTGTTGGACAGCTAGTGGGAAGTACGCATTTCCCGTGTGGATCTCTGACAAAACCAGTCTTACAGAAGCACCCTTTAATACATCTCTCGGCGCAGGAAACAGGTCCAGGATTGCTGCAAGTAGGAGGACAAGCCGATCCACACTCACGGTATTCTTCATTTTCCTTGCAAACTGTTGAAAGAATTTAAATAGTCTTAAAAATTATGATTGTGGAATGTTTTTGTGCATGTATAACCTGCAGAAATGCGCTAAATGCTACCATTCGCAGAAAAAAAAATGGAGAGTACGTTATATATTTCGATGCAAACAACAATTTTCAGTTTGAAACTGCGCGTAGAAATATGTCTTTCTCTGTTTTGCTTATGATTTATCATAAATGAACTTTTTATTTGGTAGAGTATGTTACCACACGGAGTTCTAGATCTGCAATTCTTAAAGCCACGGTGTTTTAAATTTACTTTTGAATTTACTGGTTAATTGAAACAGACGGGGAGAGAAAGAGAGATTAAAGCAAAATTGTGGTTATAGGCTTTTCAATAACAGAATGATAGAAAAGATCAAGACACATGCTTGGATGTTTAAAACCGCAATTCTGTTATGAAATGATGGATTCTTGTAACCTGAATAATGCAGAATCCAAGAACTTTGAGAAGGTCTTAGATGTTAAGAATATTCACAGCTTATGACTTCATGTGAATTGTATTATTATTCCAAGCACCCTGTATATAAACTAGTCCTTTCATACGCAACAGAGAATAGCACACTTATAGTTTAGAAATACTTCAAGTTTCATAATATTTTGTTATGTTCTTTTGAAGTTAGGAAGAGTCTATCTCCACTGAGAAAGTGGAAGTTGGTCTTGAAATTGGTAATTATTCGTGCTTTAGAGGAATGCTTTATTATCGAAATGAGTACTTGAGTACTTTGATGTAGTGTGAAGGACAACTGGTCATTCGATCTGAGAGGAACTGATTATGTTAGCAATGTTCAAAGGAATTAGAGTACGTGTCTTTGTAGTACGCAGTGTTAACACGTATAGCTATCTGTCTGACTGGTATAGTGGACAGCGTTGTTGGTTGCCGTATTGCTGAACCTGTGTTGGAATCCCGGAGAATTCTTGGATGTTTGTATGTGCATAGCATGTTTGCGGCATGCATACATGGCGAGCTGAAATACACTGCGAGCTGGAAGACCTCTCAGGGGGTTTTAATGGTAAGGGAAAAGAATGGGAGGTGTCTTTCAAAACTGGAATTGAGTCATACCACTAGAATATATCCAAGGCCCATGCCAACGAAAGTCGTATTCCTGCACTTCTAGCGACGATAAAATTCGTAAATTTGAACTGATTGTATTATCAGACAAGTGAGATAAGTCATAACAACGCCATCCAGCTGGCAAATGGAAGATCCGTGGTACGATCTGAGGTGAGGGCATGGCTGATCTTTGATGTTTCTGTTCTGAAGACCTAAGAATCAAGAATGTCTACTGCTAAACTCAGCTTAGCAGTTGATTACTTTTCAAATGATCAAGAATAAATTATTTCAGCCACAAATTGTTGCCGGTGCGATGTTGAAAAATCTTTCCGAAAGCCAAATTGCTTCTGAATGTTTTACTACTAGGCGTAGCTTCGCAGACGATTAAGGTAATACTTATATAGGGTGATCCGCAAGCCGCGCACGTTAAAATTCCAAAAATTGTGGAAGTTCAAGACTGGATATTAATGGCAAATTGTTTCAATGGATGATAACACTATACTGTTGTCAGCAGTATACCTCTTGAAATTTCATCTGAAATTTATACTGTTAGTTTTAAAAACAGCTTGTTTGGTGCAAAATGGAGATGAGTTCCCCCAAGCAGAACTAATTTTTATGACTGAACAACGCATAATTTTGATTGCGATGCCATACCTGTCACCCACTTTGTAGGCGATTGCATTATTGCAATGCTTTGTTCTTGACTTTATCCGTTTTGTCCGAACTCAGAAGAGACGGGTGGCCACTTCGTTTCTTATGACGAAAGCTTCCACTTTCTCTAAATCATGTTACCCAGCTGGAACTCATTGCCTTGTTCGGTTCACTAACGTTAGGAAAAGTGTCTTTAAAAGTTTGTGAGGTTTATCCTAAGTTTATTAACAGTTATTTTAAGCTATGATTCTTTCCTATTTATTCTATTTTCAGCTTACAATTTCCCGCCAGAATGTAATTTCAGAAACGCAGTGAATGCAAATGAATAAGAGTACTATTTAAGTCGATGCTTCACCGACTTCTACAGAGTAAGTCTGATTTTCCTGACTAGCGCGCGTTTGCCATTTGGCTACATTCTCTCTTGGCTACTACGTTCGTCCTTACTTTAGGCCCTTGCTTGGCTTCGCCGATTTAATTAATATTTAGGGGCCAACTACTTAGAATTCTGATAGCTTCGGCTATATCTTTCAGATAGCTTTAATTAAGCTTAGTTTAGTTTAAATTCATAATTATTTAAGTTCAAACCCAAGTGGAGGCTTTGTGTATACTCCAAGTTAGGAGTTGATTGCATTTATTCTGAGAAATAAAGGATAGTTTACCCTTCTTATGTCTTACGTGTTTACTCTCACACTTAAGCGATTATTCGCTTGTTAGTTTTCGTGGGGTTCTAAGATAGAAGATTGGAATTAAATAAGTAAAACCCCACAAGTTTCAACATCTCTTCATTAAAAATTGTGTTGCGAAGTAAGGTTCAATCATAAAATTGCATTCTACCCCGTGAAACTCCTCTCTTAATTACACCAGACAAATGGTTATTAGCTAATAACAGAAAATGGAATTTGAAATTTCAAGTGATGTATTATTACCTTTAACTGTATAGGGGTGTCATCCACTGAAACAGTTTGCCATTAATATCCATTGTGGAATTTTTACGTTTTTTGAAATTTTTATGCGCCCAATTTTTTATCGCTCTGCAAATGAGGATCAAATTAATGATCTCCGGGATCTCGAATATTATTTTGAGAGGGAGATATTTTATCATCCTATTAACAATCACTTCAAATCCCAGACTTCACATATCCTGATTATTTAGATGTAAGTGATAGGATCAGCTATTAGAATGACATTCTCAGTTTCTGGGTAGGTCATCTAATTCATCTTAATGGATAAACGTTCTGTACTGAAATCCCTCTTGAGAAAGATTTCATAGCGAATTGCCTTCACTTTTTTCTATAAGCCAGAATTAACTGGAGTCTTTACCCATTCCTTTGGAACTTAGGTACTACATTGTCCCTAAAATCTCTACTGGGAGAATTAGAATACTGGCTGTTTCATAAATGCATTATTTACGAGAATGACATTACTATAGCTTAGATCATAAAGGGAATGTAATATCTGAAGATATAAGGGCGAGTTGTGTTCAAAAGGCGATAAAGTATAACTAAAAGCCCGTGGAAATAGCGGAAAAAGTAATACAGCAGAAGATTTGGAGGGGAAAGGAATGCTTAAAGTAATCGTTTTCGAGAAAATGAAACGCACAAGAACATGAGTCATAACATTTTAGGACGCCTGAATGCTTACTCATTGGACAGGAGCTAGGCAATATACAGCTTCCTTGTGGTCCTCTGACATAACTAGGTTTGCAGAAACAGCCCTTCACGCAACGCTCTTGACATTTAATTAGCTCCAAAGTGTTGTTGCATGTTCGTGGGCAGGCACTACCACACTCATGGTATTCTTCATTTTCATTGCACACTGTTGGAAATAAGTGACGAGAGTTATAAATGTATGAGTTAAGGATACTAAAAAATATTTCACATGCATACGAATTTTATTCTGTTTCATATAGAAAGGAAACAAATTCTGTTTGCATCAAATAGGCTGCTGCTGTGATAATACATAACCATAAGTGTAGGTCTCACTACCTATCATGCAGATATCAGGTTTGTTACGCGTTTTCTTCAAGATCTACCAATTTTAACGGACAGCAGGGTATATTAAATAGGTACTGACCATAGTTTCAATTAAATAGGGATTTTAGATTTTTCACTTTATTTACAGCTCAGTTCTTATCAATTATCAGTAGCAAACTGATATCCTGAGCTTGTTTTTGCTAACAAGTAATAGAAAACGGAGTATAAAGTTAGAATAATCAATTAAAATTGATACTAGAATATTCATATCTTCCATAGCCGTTTAAGGGAAGGATGAATTCTACTGTACGTTAATGTTTTATCAAAACTGCTTAGTCTCTATATCAGTGGTTCTCAAATATTTTTGCCCAATGCACTCTTTCACCATCACTAGAAGATTATCCGCTGCCTCCTAATTTCCAAAACGTGAAAAATTCCTGCATACATTTATTTAGATACAGATTTCTTAAATGTATTTTATAAATTACGCAACAAAAAGTGCAGAAAATCTTGATAAATACCAAAACCTGAATAAAAGTACAGTGTGGTCATAAAACAACTTTTCATATATGAGAACTCCTAGTGGGATATCCTCTCAAAAAATAAAATTCAAATTACAGATATTGGTATTTGAAGGTATGAGCTCGAGATTATGACGATTTAAAACAACAGAGATCTCACCGCCGAAAATTGTCGGCGTAAAACATTTGCAAAGAGGAAAAAAAACCTTTCAGTGGAATTACTATTTTTTAAGGTGCGCACTTTCGCAGATGATAACGCATTGCATGCGGGAGATTGCTAACAACAATGACGAACGCAACATCAAGAGGAATTTGTATAACTTCACGTTTTATGGCATGCTTCAATTCTGACAAATCTCGTGGATTTGATGTTTAAATCTTAGATTTCAGATAACCCCAGAACCAGAAATCCATCCGAGTGAGGCCGGGGTCTTGGTGGCCAAGAAACTGCAAAGTTACTGGAGATTACTCTACCTTGAAACGCTGTATATGTTAAAAATTTGTAATTCCCGTAAAAGGATTTTCTTTTCGTTTTCCTCTCTTGTGTTGTCACTGGTATTTTACAATGCTCTTCTTTGCAAATATTTTACAGCGGCAATTTTTGTCATACACGTATCGTTCCAACGTCATTTATGGTTTTCCAGTGCGCTGATTAATTTGCGCAAAAAAAAAAAAAGAAAAAAAAGTGGATGCTGGTTTTCGAAAATTTCAAAATCTTTTCTCTGTAAAGGTAATCGTGAGAACTGTAATGTTTTATATCAGCACAATCTCGAGCGCATACGTTCAAATAACAATATCTGAATTTCATCTTGATTGGTTGTGCGGATAGGCTGCTATGGGTTCGTATATGATAGAAGTTTTTTATGACCAGCCTGTAGTTTTCTAACTTCATAAACTAAGAATTTAATAGCTAAATAAAATGCTTGAAAACAATCTGCTATTTATATTTTTGTGGCATTTCTATTAAATATTTAAGGAAATATGCATGACATTTTCATTTTTTAGTCATATAAGATTTGCTGACACACTAGTTATTTTTTGAAAACAGGAGAGATGACAAATGAACAATGCCCTCGCCGGGACTCGAACCATGGGCCTCTCGAATACGCGTCGAGCGTGTTGACCGCTGTACCACGAGGGCAGGCGAAGAAGGCGGGAGAAAAACCTTATAACTTTACTTTTGATATTATCGTACGTCTAGGTTAAATTTTAATATTAAAATTCGTTTTCAAAATTAACTCTAAAATCAAAAATATTTTAATCAAGTGAAACAAAAAATATTTAAAACTAAATAGCTAAGTTAGAAAATGTTAAATTATTTGATAAGTTAACAATAAGTTTTAAATTTATATCTGCTGTAGATATGAGTTTAACCACCCATGAGAAATCAGTCCTATGTACATCTTTTTAGTTACCATTTTTCAGCAGATTTTAATTTTTACCTTCTGACAAAAACACAAACATTATCCTTTTGGGAATTTTGTTGTCTATAAATTTCAGTGTTTCAGAGTGCATGTAGTATCCCAAGGATATGCTACTTCTGAGTTTATCTACAGATGATTTTGTGGTTATTTGTCACTCTGTTTCTATTGAAACTGTCATCTCCCATATTTTCGTAAAATTTCGGTTGTAGACTTTATAAAGTATTCCTCCCGCCTTCTTCTTACGTCTTCGTGGTGTGGTCAGCACGCTCAACGCGTAACCGAGAGGTCCGTGGTTCGATTCCCGGCGAAGGCGTTGCTCATTTTTCATCACTTCTGCTTCCGAATAACCTAATGTCTATACAATTGGCGCCCGAACTAAAAGGTGGTGGATGATGATTCTTCACCACCACGATTTGGCGGCTGGGGCCCCTAATCCCCAGTCGCCCTTTAAAAAGGGGAGTATATAAGGTATTTCTTCCGCTTGTTGCATGCCCTCGTGGTATAGTGATCAGCACTCGCGACGCGTAACCGAGAGGTCTGTGGTTCGATTCCCGGCGAAGGCGCTGCTCATTTTTCATCACTACTGCTTCCGAAATAACCTAATGTCTCTACAACTTGAATTTTAATTCTTCATCTATTATTTTCATTATTATTTTTTCTCTCACGTTCAAGCATATTCTGGATTAAGCATCTGTTCTCCATTTTAATAAAGGTTTTCCCCTTTCAGTGAGATATAAAACAAATTTAATATTCATCCTTTACCTTAGAAGTGTTTCTAACGATATTTATTGCGGTACGACCGTAGTGTCAAATTATAAGACACTAAGTAAATAGGCAATGAGTATTATAAAGTAATAGACACTAGATGAATATGTATTGAAAAGTTTACGTATTTATTGCATTTGTACTTTATAGAATTATTAAAATTCACGGTGCAATACGGAAGCAGAATAGTAAGGAGGTTTACGCAGTCAAATTTACGAAGAGTGTTCTCATTACTCACTTGATTCTGAACCCTCTTTACTGTCTGTTGGACCAGTAACACGTCTTTAAATCATTTCAGGGCCCACGTTGGAAAACTCTCGACTACAGAGTCTCCAAGATCTAGAATCTTACTTTTCCAGCATTTCAATAACTCTGTTACTGGTAACTATTTCCATTATTTCGCGAAGCGCTTAGTCTAATATAAAACAGTTGAAGAATATGCCCAAATACAAACGATCGTCACGAAAATCTTTAAGAATTCCCCAAGATGTTTTTCCTGTCTTAGCCCCTATGATATTTACCATCAGATCTATTACTGACAACCCCAGTTTCGTTAAGGATGGTACTCTCTGCTTTTTGCTATAACGAACAATACAAATTTTACCTTTTTTAAAAAGTAACGACAATATGTAACGGCGTCATAATATATACTAACTATTTAAATTTAAATGTTCATAATTCTCAGATTTCTCAGAACAGAAATACCTATTACGCATCTAAATGTGCGAACATCAGTTAGTCCTATTAAGATCACTCATTATCCCAACTGACACCACACACCTAAAGTTTCTGTAGCAAATACATAATCCTAACTACAAAGGATGCTATAAAAATAACCGGATCAAAACATTTGCTGCAATATGCAAAACATAACGCCTTGTTTTCTGAAAATTCTTTAAACTCTTCGCCGCCCCCCCCCTCAGTTATATCCTAAAATTTTATCATTTACAGATACCATTTGAGTCCTGAGACCTTCAACTGATAATCAAAAGTACTAGTAGCTTTACTCAATCTTTTATACATCCTTAACAAGTTCAGTTCTTCAAAATTAAGTGGTGGATTCCGTAAATTCATACCTGCTAGGCTCTGAAAACAGCTTAAAGGTCTCTTCAACACTATTTCCTACAAAATATAAATCATCTATGTATATAATGAAGGAATTCAGCAATTCCACTCAGTTGCTTTAAGCGGGTTTTAATGGCAATGAGTTAACAACCATCGTATCATACGCCTTACTTTGTGTTTTTAATGTAGATTATCTCTAGTGGCCCCAAAAACTTTAAAAATTTTCTTTTCTCTTAAAAAATTCCGATTATCAAAAGTGCTTTCAGTATATGAATAATAAAGTAATTTTTGAATTTCATGATATTTAAAATAATGTCCAGAATACTGGGGTTTAAGTCTTTCCTCGTCTCTAAAATATCGTTTAAAGAAAACCTTATTTTCATTTCCGAATTATAGATAAAATACGAGTAATAACGCCTTTTTACAACTGCTCTGTATGATATGAAATGCGTTTTCGTATCGTTAGAATATTTTTTGAAAATTTCTTTCCTTTGTAGATCCTAAATTATCCTCTTAGTTATATGTCAACCATTCATTATTTTAAAAATTATTTTTTAAATCATCAAGCCTGAACAGAAGCTGAACAGTAGTTGTTCATTAAAGTGGTCACCTTGCTTACTCTTAATAAAGGAGTTTGGTATCTTTTATCTACGAACTTTAAATTAGCCTTACATTGCTTAGTTATATTCTTATTAGCAACTGAGAGTTCATTAAAATCTTTTATTCCCAAAGATTCCAAATTCCATAACATCTGAACAACTGTGGCAAATGCAAGAAGATTGTGGATACTTCATCCTCGCGAAATTTGACCCATAGTACAATCGTGCACATAATTTAGAGAATTTGCAAATTCTGCCTATTTTTACGAAAAATATTGCACCAAAGGTACTAATTATGCCGCTGAAGAATTATGCAAATATTCAGAGTCGAATAAGTAAGCGTATACGTGCATGTCTGGGGAACTGTGGATCTGGAAGGGACGTAAGCGCATGACGGGCTTTCGACGATTTGTGTACTCGTATACACAACATTCGCCTTATTTCTCGCAAGAGTTGGCTAAATTTTATAAGATGGCAGGTAAAATGAGTAGTCACGAACGTGTGGTAGACGGAATGAGACTAAAAATCGTCGGTAGGTTGAAGGCAGGCCAATCACAAGCGCAGATGGCTATAGAGCTCAGTGCAACGCCCAGTTGTTGTCTGCAGTTTGTGGAAACAGTTTCAAGACACTAGATGCATATCGAGAAGATATAGAAAAGGTAGGTCCACAACGACGAATCAGGATCGTTATTTGGCACTTTCAGCGCGACGGCACTGGACTGCTGCAGCTACACAGCTCTCACATAGGCTGTATTCTGCCACTGGAATGCGAGTTTCACGGTCTACAGTCACCCAAAGGCTCCATGAGATAGGGCTGCATGCCAGTAGACCCGCTCACTGCAGCACTTTCAGCATGGTTCAGACAACATTCACCTTGACCAAGCTTCCGCGGAGCACCATGCTTTTTATAGGTGAGTCGAGATTCAGCCTGGACATTGAATCTGTGCGTTCCTGTATCTGGAGAGAGCTTGGAATACAATATCGTCCTTCCTTCATCAGAGGAAAGGATTATTACGGTGTAATGATTTGGGCAACCAATAGCTGGACGGCCGCAGATCCCAATATGTATTTGATAAAGGCTTTGTCACTGCTATGCAGTACAGAGAAGAGATCTTGTAACCATATGTTCGACTTTTCAGGGTTTCATTTGGTCCTGGATTCTTATTAACCTTTTCCCGTGGGTTACAGGGGCCAATTTTTTATGTATTAACAGAGCCCTGCCTACATATTTTTTCACCTGATGCAAAGCGGTAGATGTGCACCTCTGTATGCAATGCAAGTTTATTTATTTACCGTGTGTGTGTGAGTGTGAGAGTGTGTGAGAGTGTGTGCGAGTGTGTGCGAGTGTGTGTGAGTGTGCGAGTGTGAGAGTGTGTGCGAGTGTGTGTGAGTGTGCGAGTGTGAGAGTGTGTGCGAGTGTGAGAGTGTGTGTGAGTGTGCGAGTGTGAGAGTGTGTGCGAGTGTGAGAGTGTGTGTGAGTGTGCGAGTGTGAGAGTGTGTGCGAGTGTGAGAGTGTGTGCGAGTGTGAGAGTGTGTGCGAGTGTGAGAGTGTGTGCGAGTGTGAGAGTGTGTGCGAGTGTGAGAGTGTGTGCGAGTGTGCGAGTGTGCGAGTGTGAGCGAGTGTGTGAGAGTGTGAGCGAGTGTGTGCGAGTGTGAGCGAGTGTGAGCGAGTGTGTGAGAGTGTGAGCGAGTGTGTGAGAGTGTGAGCGAGTGTGTGAGAGTGTGAGCGAGTGTGTGCGAGTGTGAGCGAGAGTGTGCGAGTGTGAGCGAGAGTGTGCGAGTGTGAGCGAGAGTGTGCGAGTGTGAGCGAGAGTGTGCGAGTGTGAGCGAGAGTGTGCGAGTGTGAGCGAGAGTGTGCGAGTGTGAGCGAGAGTGTGCGAGTGTGAGCGAGAGTGTGCGAGTGTGAGCGAGAGTGTGCGAGTGTGAGCGAGAGTGTGCGAGTGTGAGCGAGTGTGCGAGTGTGTGCGAGTGTGTGCGAGTGTGTGCGAGTGTGTGTGAGTGTGCGAGTGTGTGCGAGTGTGTGCGAGTGTGTGCGAGTGTGTGCGAGTGTGCGAGAGTGTGCGAGTGTGCGTGAGTGCGAGTGCGAGTGTGTGCGAGTGCGAGTGCGAGTGTGTGCGAGTGAGAGTGTGTGAGTGCGAGTGAGAGTGTGTGAGTGCGAGTGAGAGTGTGTGAGTGCGAGTGAGAGTGTGTGAGTGCGAGTGAGTGCGAGTGAGAGTGTGTGAGTGCGAGTGAGTGCGAGTGAGAGTGTGTGAGTGCGAGTGAGTGCGAGTGAGAGTGTGTGAGTGCGAGTGAGTGCGAGTGAGAGTGTGTGAGTGCGAGTGAGTGCGAGTGAGAGTGTGTGAGTGCGAGTGTGTGAGTGCGAGTGAGTGTGTGTGAGTGCGAGTGAGTGTGTGTGAGTGCGAGTGTGTGTGAGTGTGTGTGTGTGTGAGCGTGTGTGTGTGAGCGTGTGTGTGAGTGCGTGTGTGTGTGTGAGTGCGTGTGTGTGAATTATTGCATATATATATACAATCATACATATAGAACAAATTGACTATACTTATATATATATTTTATGCTCATTAAAAATAACTGTTTCCAGTGAAAATACAATAAATTCTACAGTACTATTTAACTATAACTTTGAATATCCCATAAAGCGAAACTTATATAATGATTAACAATTTTGAAATGGAAAACATTAAAAATGTGCTTTTTGAAAAATAGCAAATAATATTAAGTAGTATAAGTAAAATATCTGCCCAAATTTATGCCATAAACTTTTCAAGCGTATTTATAATTTAATTTTTCTTAATAAAATCATGAGCAATATTTTTCAAAATCTATTTGATTACTTAACTCATGTTCTATAGAGAGAATGGCCATGTTTGAAAGGTTTTCTTGGCCTAGTGAAGATAGTCATAAGAAATAAGAATTTAACTGTGCTTACTAGGCAACGCTAACTCTATAGAAAATTGTAAAGTTCGGGGTGTTATGAAACGAAAAATATCACATACTTTAATACAAGCTCTGGTTTCGTTATATAAAGTTTGCAATGTTGTTCCGCCACAGTTATGTTAGTATTGCGTCAAAATCCATTACAATTCTTAATTTAAATTACTAATCCTCTATACATTGCAAAAAAAGATTAATGTGCCATAAGAAGATTTGAAAAAAATTATCCCGTTAAAACAAAAAATATTACATTAAGTTGATAGATAAAAGACAGGTGAATCGAATATTAATAACATATAGTTTTCTACTTCAACAACTGCTCAAGGGAAATCAGAGAACCTAACTTTTAGAGAAATCAAAATAGTTGAACTTTCTAAATTAATTATAAATAAATATGGTGATCTTGCTTATTTGCTAGAATTCTATAATAACTTTCAAAGCGCAATAATAAAAAAAAGCTGGAAATCGAACCCCGGACCTCTCGGTTACGCGTCGAGCGTGCTGACCACTACACCACGAAGAAGGCGGGAGAAATACCTTTATAGAAGCTTCAAAAATGTGAAGTAGACTCGCCAAAAAAACTGCACGTTTTTATTTATATGCAACTTTAATACATTTTAAATAAAATAAGGCATCTCATCACGCATATTTACTACAGCCATTCCATTATTACTGCATCATTTCTAGTAAAACTCGCATTTTTTTCGTACTGGATTTAGAACAACTATAGTGTTCTCTATGAGGGATTCTCAGCGATGCTAAGTTACCTTGATAAACGTTAAAAGTAGTCGAAAGTTCTTAGACGCTTATTTTTAAACTTCTTTAAGAATTTGTTTATTTCAAAATCATATGTCAATGCTTACCTATAGGGCAGTTGCTGGGCAATACGCAATTTCCATGTGGATCCCTTACAAATCCAGCTTTACAGAAACAGCCTCGAACACACTTCTCGATACAAGGAACAGGATTACGGTATGTATCACAGGTAGGGGGACATGTAGAACCACACTGTCTATACTCTTCATTGGCTTTGCATTCTGAGAAGATTTGTAAAATTTAAACTGACATTTACTATCTTTTAGTTTATAAGAGTTTATTTATTTAATAACAAACCTCCTAAGATAACTAAGGTAAGTTAAAAAAGAAGAAAAGAAAATAATTTACCTAATAATTTACTTAATCAAAAATGTTTATATTATATCATAAGGAGTGGTTATATAAACAGCTATTTTTAGTCTGTATCACTTACTCATGACTGAAAATCTAATATATCCCCCAAATGATTTATTATCTTGTAAGTTTCCAATTGTGATCTCACATATTACAGAAATCTTTTTAAATTCCTTGAAAATACTAATCTGTTATGAAGTATTTCAGATTTTGACGCAACTGTTTAAAGTATTCTGCTTTTACTGTGTTGATGAAATTTTTTACAGGCAAACTTATGCTTTTATAAGGCGTAAGAAGGCCTATAAAAGTGAAATTAGAAACAAATTTATTTTTAAAAAAGTCGCTAACACCTTTTAAATTTATTAAAAAAAATGACAGTAAATTAAAACAAGAGTTTTCTAATAAAAAACATTACTCTTTTTTTTTAGTCTAAAGCGGCAATTTGCCCAGAAGGAATATTAATTTCGTTTTGGCATTTTGCGTTGGTTCACTCTAAATGCCGGTTCACTTTTCAAATTGTTGCCACCAAATATTAGAGCCCTGCATTATATTTAAAGAAATTAAATAATGAAGAATCTGCATAAATGTATAAATTTTTCTCGCACTGTGATAAAACAAGGGTACCTAGAGCCATCAAATTTTGAATAGCGTACGGTTTCCCCCCAAATATGGGCATCTGGAAGCCCAAATTTGGAATTTGGACTTTGTTTTATTATCTATTTCATATTTTGTAAAACTTTAAAGAATTTTTAATTAGCAAACTCAAAGATTTCAAATCGAGCAATGGCAACACTCTACCAAAAAAAATTATCTCCAGCGCGCGAGACTGTGCATCAGAAATTCTAAAGCTATGCTCATTTCAAAATTATTTTGCGATATTGCCGTTGAATTGAATTTTATCGTTTAAGAGCGAAGAACAGTATATTTAATAAATAAAGGTAACACAGAAACGTTAAAAAAACACCGCTTTGGGCGTAATGTAAAATCTGAAAGCCTTCAGATTTTTTTTTTCATTTTTTATTTTTATTTATTTATTTATTTATTTGAATTGAGATGTTATAAATCTTTAGATCTCTTGCGCATTCGTGCATAATTTATTGGCAATATGCTGTATTGGTTTCTTCACGGCGGGCGCAACCATTGCGGTCGCACCATAAGGCAGAATTTAGAGAAATAACTTGCAGTAAAATTTAGGGATGGCGAAGTTTTTAGAATTTAGTTAAAGCAATGGGTAGCAGAATCTAGAGATGACAAAATTTTTAAAATTTAGGGAGATGCCAGGCAACAGCAGTGAGGATCCACAGAGATTGCTTCCGGTGCAGAAATGTTTAGCAGAAATGTTACGTCTCTGGTTTTCCGATGCCTATTTTTGCAGCTGAAACTTTCAAACAGAGTTTGGTTGAAAATACAATAACACGCCGAACAAATATTAATTTAGAAGTCAAATAACAAAAATCAGCGTTATATTTTCAAATTTTCTCAGGACTAGTTTCAATGGTTTTTACCGAACTGCTCTTTTGCAGCTGAGGATGGTGGTCTCCTGAGAAACTAGTGCTTAGAAAATTTGAAAATATAACGCTGATTTTTGTTGTTTGACTTCTAAATTAATAAGAATTTGGTTACTAAATCCATTTATTTTTATATTTGTTTATTAGTAAATCATAGACAGAGATACTTTGTTGAGTAAGGTATAACAAATTTAATGGCGCATTCCACGGTAACAGAAAACTTGTTTAAGCTTTTCAAACAACTATCTGCGTCTATTTCTTTTAAATGGATTCAGAGCTTTCGTCGTTACATAGTTCAATAATTTTCTTTTATGATTGTCGAACACATATCAGTTGTTGTCTTCAACTATACATAAAAGATTTCAAATTCAGATCTTAGTTCTTAAGTTTAAAATATTCGTCAGTGCCTTCAATCAATCCTCGCCAATTTTTATATCATTGACCACATACCATAAGTTCACTCCATTTTCTTTCACAAAATTTTCTAAGAGTATCAATTGTCCTTTCCAACTGTCTTCATTGCAAACTGTAATCCCAGTTTTCACTACTTTTCCGGAAACCATGAAGTCTATTTAATTTTCTATCTAAGTTAAGCACACTTCTTGATGCATGGCCTAAGCGTTCTTGTTTTATTTCATTTCATCCTAGAAAGATGTCAATCTAGAACTACTAACCTGTACCAGCAGAATGGTGCACCACCGGAGTTGTCGGACATTGACCCCAACCTCCATCGAAACCCATTAATATGATACCAATTACGAAGGATCGAATAAAAACAGTTCGAGATACATAAATACATAAGTGTAAGAAGGACCATTTCAGGTGAATTATACAATATACATAATTTATGATACAAAATATACATAACAAAAGACGATTGTTTTTACAATGAAGAATATTTGTAAGTATAACGTGCAGAAAAACATAATGCAGGAAGAATACAAATTAAACAATGAAATATATTTGTATAAACATGTTTCAAAAATGATAATTTAGAATGGAGAACTGTAAGGGGTCTTGTAGATATAACTGTAGTTGGAATAATTCTATTTTGTCTCTGTTTTACGAAATTGGTGTCCCAGCTTAACATAATAGGCACGTAATTGCATGACGTTAAGCTTTTCATGTATTTCATTTTTCCTGAAATACCGCGGAATGTTTGAAATCTGTCTTAAGAGAGTTTTGCGCAGTATGAAACACCTTCCTATTTTTCCTACAAGAATACATCCATAGAGGGCAGATGCATAAGTCAACATAGGAAGAAATATGGTTTTGTAAATAAGCAACTCATTGTCAATCGAGAGAACTTAGCTCCGGACAATTAAAGGGTAGAGTCGAATTTTACGGGCCCGGCACCTTTGGAAGATAACGAGAGTGTGGGTGGGGGCCCATGAAAGATTGTAGTTGAGGTTCACCTTGATATGCGTGACTTACCTTGCCCAGGGCAGAATATTGCCATATATTTTTTTAGGTTTCTGTATTTCTTTCTCTTCTTCGTGGAAAGAGCTGTTGAATACTTATCCACATTTACTTCGATCTTCTATTTCACCGGTTGGGCGTCTAGTGCGTAATGTTTGGATCGCCGAACGAAGGAAAGCGTTTGGTAATAGGATTGCTGTGTCATCTGCATTAAGTGCTAGTGTTATAGTGTTAGGTGTTTGCCTAATGTGGACACATATAAATATTAAATAATATGGGCTCCAGAAGGGAAGCCTGTTAGCCACCCGCTAGAATAACTCGGCGAGAGGAGTGCGTGTTGGAGATTTGAACGTTAAAGTTTCTGCCCCTTAGGCAGGACTTAATGGTGTTCGTGATGTTCCCTGAACCCAAAATGAGTAATTTATAGATAAGGCCATCGAGCTAAATCCTATCAAAAGGTCTAAGCTACATCTAGAAATACACCAGCAGCATATTTTTTGCGTTGGATGCCATTCAAGATTGCATCCAGTACTCTATATAACTGATGAGTCTTCAAGAAGCTTCGTCTAAATCTAAATTGATGAGCTATGCGTATGTTATTGCTTTCAATGAATGAGTTCATTTTCTTTATAATTACGGCTTCAGCTATTTTGCTCATCGAGGATAGCAAACTGATAGGCCTGAAGCTTGTGGGAGAGGCTTGTGGTTTATTAGGCTTGGAATAGGTAAAATCGCAATATTCTTTCATGGTGTTAGTTAATCTTCATATTCCAAGATGCTATTGATGATTTTGGTAAAATAATAATAAAAAACAATCTTCATATGGAATTTCTTAAGATTGGGGATTTTATCCATTCCAGTGGTTTTTCTCTTTGTTAATTTTCTTGCTATAGCCATGTACTTCTAGTGGAAATACTGGACTAATGTTGTTTGTTTGTGGTTTTGCTGTGAATTTGGTATAATGTGGTAGAAACTTCATATTAAGTTTGGTCGTGTTGAATGTTTATCGTGTGAAATTGAGATTCCAAATGCAATGTTAAGGGTTCTGCCTTTTCAGTTTCAATGTAGTATATTCTATTTGTGCCGAACGGAATGGAAGCATAATCTTTCATAAATCTGGATGCAACTGTTCAAACAGACTTTCATTTTGTGTAAGGGAACTAATATACATTACTGTCCATTTAAACTGCTACACCAAGAAGGCGGCAGGCCACACACGTGAAATTTGCTTGACAAATAGAACATACTATGATGTGCCAAAAATTATATTTTCAGCGCATTTATATAAAGCAGGCAGCAGTAACGACACCTACAATATGCATAAAACCAGAGATTTTACAGCAGGTTTCTCTTATTCAAACTGCATTTGAACATTGTTTTCCGGCTAAAACAGTTGTTGTAATACCTCGTGTAAGAAGGAGAAATGCTTATCAGCACGTGTTTGACCGGAGAAGGATTATGCCTCCCGGGATTACAGTTCATCGTATCGCAATACTTATCTTCCCGTCGATCGAGAACCCATGACTGTTTGAAGAATATGAAATCGTTGGGTTCAGGACAGTTTTACTCAATATCTTGCAGGATCTCAGCGGCCTAATAAGTAATAGCCGAGAAGACAGATATCTTACTCGCATGGCCACAAGGATTTTATAGCCACGTCATCACAAACCTTGAGTTCAGAAATGGAGTCTTTTGCCAGACAAAAAGTTTCCGCTTGAACAGTTCAACGACGTTTGCAGTAGCATGAACTGTCAGCAGGGCGATCGTGGCTTCGTCTACTCTTGACGCTGTGTCGCAAAAAGGAGCACCTTCAATGGTGGGAGCAACGACGAAACTGGATGAAAGAATGGCGTTACGTCATCTTTACAGACGAATCTGGGTTCTGTACACAGCCTCATAATAGCCGCATCTGTGTTTGGCGAACATTGCCGAGAACGCATATTTCCAGCTTGCATTGGACATCGTCATACTAACCCATCGTCATATTGACGTACTATCCTGAGTTTCCTCGATATAGAAGGCGTTCGACTATTGTCCTGGCCAGCACCTTCCGCCCTGACCTGTTACCAACTGAAAATGTGTCATCAATGGTTGGCGCGCGATTGGCATGCCATCATCCATTACTGTTAATGAACTGTGGCACAGTTCTAAAGCTGTATGGGCTGCGGTCCCCGTACATGCCATACAATCTCTCCTTGACCCCATACCCAGGCGGATAAATGCTGTTACTGCTGCGAGAGGTGGCTGCTCTGAGGATTGATTTCTCGGGATCTCTACGTCCTAATTTCCTATAAACTTAATCACTTGTAAATGGTTTCATAAGTATCATTCTGTCATTTGCATTCCTTCCTGGTGCAGCAAATTTAATGGTCAGTAGTGTAATTTGTCCAGCAGATTTATGCCTGTTTATTAGCAAGAGACCTGATTGCGTTATTCATCCTTTTATTATTAATCTCTTAATCTGTCACTACATGCATATTTTCTGTCAGAAGATTTATTTTCAGCTTATAAAAGAACATAAAAGAACAAGACAGATTTTCTTTAAACGTTACCTAACCTCGGTAAGGAAAAGCAGATGTTTATGCTAGTTGCTAATTTATCACATTGGATTGAAAGTAATCTGGACTAGTTTTCATCACTTCTGCTAACACTTATTCCATGTAATTTAGAATTTCCTGACAAACAGATTTTTATAGATTATTATATTCAATGGGCAAAGACAAGTCTCATCAATACGAGACATGTTTTCCTCAGCATCAGAGAATCAATGCCAACCAAGAAATAAAACAAATTATTCCATTCAAATACTGTAGGAAGTGATATATTTCTTTATTGCTATTGTTACAAATTTTGTATAATGTAACATGAAAAGTCTGCAGAAGGGCTCTGCAGGAATACAGGGGCAAGTCTATATAACATTGAGGTAAATGGCTATCTCGGTAAACTGGCGAGATAATGCCCTGCTGGCGATAATTTTGGCGACTAATTTTTGTCTCCAAAATTTAGTGAGAAATCTCCAAAAGTCGCCAAACTAGGTGACTCTTTGACGACATTTTGTTTCGGTCCCCGTATAACTGCAACTGATACTGTAACTGACTAAATGTAATTGATCCCTATATGTAACTGTAATCGTATCCGGCCCTTTTTTGTGTAACTTTAACCGTATATGCCTGTCACTAATTTCGAGAAATAGAATGCACTAGAAATTTCTCGTCAGCCGGAGGAAACCTATATAAGACTGGATGCTAAGAGTCAGAACACATGCTGGAGTCAGCATGAGTTCTCAGTTTTTAGTTCAGAGCTGACTTCGAAGCATAGAGAGATGCCCGTGCGAGCTTCACTCTTTGGATGAGCTCTATTGCTTTGTGTTTAATGATATCAGCAGTTTGAAGTGACAGTTACTGACTGTGCTTTGCCCTACTGAGAAGAGCTGTATGAGTTCTGTAGAAAGCTTCAGAACCATAAAGTGTTTCTTTTGGGAAAATAAATTTTATGAAGCAATCATCGGTTCTGTGTGCATTCAGTCCATTACGAACCCGTACGCACGTTACACTATTATCAAGACTGTAATTATAATAAGTGATACCCTGATTACTGTCCTTATGTAATAATTTTTTAGAGAATACTAAAAATTCCTACTTTAGAGAAGCATTGGAACATTTTAAACGTCAAATATAATTTCAATGCTATATATCAAAAGCGCAGAAAAAAATATGAAAATTGCAGTTTTGAGTGTAGAATATTTTAAAGTGAAAAATATGTCTAAAATGCGTTCGTTTACACAGTTTTAAAAGTTTGTTTTTGAAATAGATTTCCATCCTCAAAGCTTATTTAGGATTTAGTTTAAGTCATTATTATTTTCCTCTCAGTTGAACACAAGCTATTACCAAGAAAACGCATGTTAATACAAATGATTATATACAGTAGAAGAAATCAAGAAACAGCGTTAGACTGCCTAATTCATTGAGCATTACCAATTTCCGAACAGTTTTTGTGGAGTGAACAGGTACGCTATATTCTCTGAAAAAATATAAATATGATTTTATCTTCCAAATTTAACTCGCATTAGAAGCAACAGGAGGTTTGCGGTTAAATTTCTAATTTTGTAATTTATGTTGTAATTCAAACAAAGGATTTGTGAGCTGCCCAGACAGTATAGTGGTTAGAGGAACCTACTGCGATATCGAAGGGCCCGGGTTCGAATCCGGAGAAGGCATGAATATTTGTAAATGTATAGGGTCTATGCGGTATGAAGCCACTCTAAATATACCACAAGCCAAAGTCCTCCCGAGAGGTTGGTGGTAGGGGGAGAGGGTGAGAGATCCTCGGATCGGTCTCGCCTTCAGAATTCGGGCGGAACTGAGCTAAGTCGTACTGTCGTCTGTATGGTATTGAAGGCTCTTACCAACGACAGGCGCAATCTTGCTGTCATTGCCATGATTAATTTGTGGGATTGTTTTGATGCCTTGTCACACAAGTGAGATGAATCACAGGATTTGTGATCTCGAAATTAAAATTAACTTTTCCTTACTTTCAAGTACGTTGAAAACTTCTAATAGAAGAGTTTAATTTATTTGTATAGAGCGTTATTTTATAATCAGTTCTTTCAAGCCTGTCATCTCGCGAGCCGGCAGAAAACTGGAGCTTAGATATAATTAAAATTTATCTAAAATATGTTTTAATTATTGACTTCCGCCTGCTTTAATTGAGTTCTAAATGAAAATTTGCCCATTTGACTTATTAAACCAGGAGTCAGTAGTGCTTTAAGAAACATCTTCTGTGTCTGTGACCACAATTACTTCTAGAATTTTGTAAAGCATGCTTTTTAAACTAAATTGAATCAGTAGAAATAAAAATAGAAATTACAGCTTCATATTTCTATTCCTTCCTCTCACTTTTGTTTAAATATTATAAAAATCTTACCCACAGGACAAAAACTGGGCAATATGCACTGTCCATCAGGATTTCTGACGTAGCCAGGTTTACAAAAGCAACCTTTGATACATTGTTGAGGACAAGCAGTAGTTTGATTCAAGCAAGTGGGAGGACATGCGGAACCACATTCAGTATATTCTTCATTTTCTTTGCACTCTGCAAGAACAATTAATGTAATGCAAGCAGGAAGTGGAATGAGACATTTAAAAAAAGTGATTAGCTATTAGACATTTAAAAAAAGTGATTCTGCTTTTAAAGTGAAAATCAAAAGCAAGAACGAAAGAAAACAAGGAAGAACCGGAGCAACTCTGGACGGAGGTATTGTTTCATACATCGAAACATAAAAGAAATATGAAACATAAAACAGATGTCAAGTTTTATTTAGTTTACCATTTCCACAAGTTCCTAAAATTAAATGACAGATATTTAAGGGAAAAAAAAGAAAGCACTTGTTAAGAAATAAAATTTAATAGTCCCCCTCCGAGTATTCTCATATTTACCATTTAAAACCACGACAATGAATATCTCCTTACCTGCGTTCCTAAAAGACATTACAAAGAACGTTTTCAAACTAATAACCGGTTACGAATTGAGAGAAAAAAAAAACTAAAATTATTGTAGAATTATTTGACTAACAACGCTATTATATCAAGGATGACATTTTACTGCTAAAGATATCAGTCTACCGTCAATATATATTGCTGAGGTCTGATCATACCAGTTCTCCCTCCTTTCTGCGTGCATGCCTTCGTGGTGTAACGGTAGCACAATCGGCGCGTATTCGAGAGGTCCAGGTTCGAGTCCCGGTGAGGGCATTGCTCATTTTTCGTGTTTCCTATTTCAAAAATCCTAATGACTCTACAGTGGCGCCGAATTAAATAAAGGTGGTGGATGAGGATTCTTCACCACCAGGATGGCGACTGGGTTCCCGAATCCCCAGTCGCCCTTTAAACGCAGTGGCTAATCGCACCGACGGTGCGAATAGCTTCTAGAGGCTATTCGCACTACCTACGTTTGCGCATGCGCACAATCAGTTCAGGTGCTAGCATTTTATGCCGATTTGCACGCGCACAGCTTTTTTGATTCAATGATCTTACAAGCATCAATCTTCTTACAAGTTTCTGCTTATCTTCCTTATATGCCATTTCTTTGTTAATTAAATTTTAGTTATTGTTATTGAAACTGTTATTGGTTTGAATCGACGGCAGATAAAAAAGATACCTTAAATTGTGCATGTGCGAGATGATACATTTAAAAACAAAACGGATAAGTAAAAACTTGAGATTGAACTAAATTATTCTCATTTATTATTAAATGAGATTGAACTAAATTTTGTAGATTCAAGAGTTGCCAAACGAGGAGCTCCTGACAAATTAATCGAAGAGGGTGAAGTATCTATAACTCCACAAATTGTACCTATACAACGTATGAGAAATAAAATAGTAAACATTGAATCTATTCGAAAGTGTTTTCAACCAGATGCTTTCCTGATAATTGAGCAATTAAAAAGTGCAATCATTTGCATGGGGTGGAAATGCTGTGACTGTTTAGAAGATTTATTGTTTTTTCGGAAAATGAGTGTGTCTCCACTCCATCGATTGTTGTTTCGATTCTGGTGTGAAATGACACACCCAAGTTTCATCACCTGTCACAATTTGGTTTAAGTTTTCTCCCTCAACACTGTACCGCGTGAGAAATGTCAGGGCACTACCAAGTCGCTTTGTTTTGTGAACATCAGTGAGCATTTTTGGAACCCATCGGGAACAGATTTTGCGATAAAGCGGTCAGACACAATTTCGAACAAAACAGTACGTGAAATTTGTGGAAATGCCTCTGAAAGAGTTGTCATTGTGAAGCGTCTGTTCTCATGAATTGCTTCATCAACTTTTCTTCCCAAATCATCGGTGATAACAGAAAGCCGACCACTCCGAGCGTCGACGTGGACATTTGATCGACCTGCATTAAACATTCTTACCCACTTTCTCACCATTCCATCACTTATCGCGTATTCACCGTAAACTTCTGTCACTTGACGATAAATTTCGGCCGGTTTAACATTCCTCGCGTTCAAAAATTTAATCACGGCACGAATCTCACAGTCAGCGAGAGAACTAATTGTCTTAAACATTTTGAATGTGCACAGCAAACTGAAAACACAACATAGAGCAACCAAAATGGCGACAATTGAAAGTCAGTGAACAAGAAAGACTAGTGCGCATGCGCGGGACGCCTAACACAGCGCTAGAATGAAACTGTACTTCGTTTCCGAATACGCTACGTATGTTAGATTACAATACATAATACGATGCAATAAATATAGATAATGTTGCTAGATTCCAAAACATAATGTAATGCATTCAAATAGGTAGTATTCTACCTTAATATGAAGTAGTATAATCTATAACAAATAAAATAATTAGCTAATGAAGTACAACACACATGGTGGCACTAATAAATATTCAACACAATATGTATAGTGAATATGTAAGAGAATAATTTGCAAGTAATAATTATCAATTACAAAGACGAGGTCAATCTATATACATGATAATGCTCAGAAAAAGGTAAGATCAAATATGGATTTAATGGTGGTTCTAATAGCAAGTGAGAACGTGTAATTAGTTAAAAAATATTTAATGTATTGCCAAAAAGGATGCAGAAATTACTTAAATTCTTTCATTTAACAGAGGAATTTTTATGTAAACTTAGACCCTAGCCTTATAGCAGAGAATTGTCAAAATTTATTATTCAATAAGAAAACTTATTGCAAATTATACTGTTCTTATATATGCATCAGTTTTTTAGTGTCCACACATGTTTATAGGTTCAAATGCCATATTTCGAAATCACAGTTATTTATTAAATATAGCCGTTTAAAATCTGATAGTTCATTTGTGTGTGCAAATTCTTCAATCTAAATCTCTTACATTAAATTATTTTTGCCTTTTAAATTACAGCCCATTAAAGCCCATTATTTAAATTACAGCCCATTATTTATTTAAATATAATTTATTAATGTGTTTGTATAATACATCAAAGTTCTTTGAAATATTAGTACGAACAAAGTTCAAAATTCTTTGAAATATTTTTTGTATATTGAAAATAACGAGTATTTCCATAGAAAAATTAAAGAAGCATATAAAATTGTTAATAACCAGTATTATATCATTAATTGTTCATTTAATAGTTGATTTTATCGCTTTTAACTTATTTCCCGTCTAAATTTTCTACGCGGGAATATTCGGTCTAATTTTTATTATAAAAGACGAAAAATTTCAGAGAGGAATAAGATAAAATCTTGATTGTGTAAAACACATCTTCGAATCTAAATGTATTATAAGAAGTACAAAATATATATACAAGATCTTAGCCCCCCCAAACCAGTCATTTAAACTATTCCAGCTGTTCAGGAAAACGATAAGCATTGCGAATATAAAAGTCTGCCCTTTTTTATATATAAATAAAGGAAATGTGGACAGTTTACGCACTTAGGATTCGTTCTTTTCGATTCATTTCAAATGACAGATCTGGAACTCATATCCCAATGCGCATGCGTGGTTAATGTTGGTGCGAATAGCATCGGCCCCCTTTAAAAGGGGGAGTATATAAGGTATTATCTCCCTTCTTTCTGTATGTCTTTGTGGTGTAACGGTAGCTCACTCGGCGCGTATTCGATAGGTCCAGCTTCGAGACCTGGAGAGGGCATTGCTCATTTTTCGTGTTTCTTGCTTCAAATTAACCTAATGACCCTACAATGCAATATATTCAATTTTAATTGTACTCTTATTTGGATGGACTGAGGTTTTAAGTGTGAAAAGAAAAATCTCTAACCTTAATCAATAATATCACAGCTGATAATCTGAAAGCATTCTTTTTTGGGGAAAGGGGTTCTAAAAAACATTTTTAGAAAGACAAAATTCTAAAAGACATTCATTCGCAGGGAGCATTATTCTTTGTGAGATCACCATTTATACTTATAGTAACATTTATTTTATATTGTAACATTTATTCTTATAGAATTTCTAACTCACTTTAATATTTTTCAACTTTAAAGAAAGAGAAAAGGTGTATAATTATTTCGTTTGTTACTGAGTTGCATATGACACATATTTAAGTAGTCGACTAATTAAAAAAAATCGAAATATGCTTTTATTTATATTAAAGTTCTGTTTCTTACAACCCTTTTAAAATAAACACATGCAAAAATTTGCTCCAGAAACAAAGCTATGGTAAAAAATAATTGTAAGCTTTTGCCATTTTAAATGGTGAGGTTACGCGTGATCGAAACATAGTTATGCGTGATAGAAATCACGCGTAACTATGTTTCTATGTCTATCTATAGAATAACTATCCATGTATATATCATTGAAATAATGTGCTTACAAGATTTCAAGGTATTTTTTCAAGGTTAATTTTTCAATTAAAATTTCATAAAAATATGATTTTTCTGCTTGCATGCATGATTTCCCTTACATTGCTAATTAGAATTTGAAGAATTGGGCCAATTATTGTGCTTTTAACATATGAACCTTTAGAACTATAATTAAATTTGAAATCAATCGCTTGAAAATCTCAACAGGTCTCTTTTGACTGTCTCAATTAAAATTATGATGATTATGTATTCAGTATTTTTTAATGTACTCTGTGTACAAATATATTTCTTAATATTTCAAAATATACCATATTATTAAATATATATACATATAAATCCCTAACCGACATTTATTTTTGTAACCGTTTGCCATATACGTATACTTCCGGTGCAAAAATGTTTCAAATGAAACAAATATTCCAGTTTCGGCATTTTTAAATTTAAAAATGCTGAAACATGAATTAAATTAAATAGTTTAAGGCATTTTTTTTAAAAATTACAAAATCTAACTTTGCGCATTCGCTGTACTCCTATGTTTACTCATATTTAAGTAAATTTTATACTAATATATAAAATATAAAGCGTTTGACCGCTAGACGATAAGAATTGACCACGGTTTTATATTTTGAATTAGCTGATTAGATTCAGGGGCCATACACAAATTGAAGAACGAAAAGTTTGCACTTGTGCACAACTAAAATTAAAGTACCAATTTAGAAAACTGAGTCTCATGTCAATAGAATAAGTGACGAGCATTTCTGTGCTTGTAGGGAATAGTGTTAGAAAATAAAACTTTTTTTCCCTCAAAAAATAGATCTCATTCACAGAAACATAGAGTTGATGTTGTAGAAAAAATACCGACAGGCTCTGTATTGGCATATAGCTAACTCTTAACATTTTTTGAATGAATTAAAAATTAAAAACATTTTTAGATTATGAAATTTTAGTATAACTATTAGATAAAGATTCCGAAGTAATAAAACCTCATGAGAACATTAATAAAATATATTTCCCGTTTAAAACCTTACTAATCACTTATGCGAAAACTCTTTCGACATATCAGTTGTAACAAGATTGCAAATTGAAGAATGTTTCACGCTAGTAAATCACAGAGATTATCACCAAATGGCATTTAAGGGGGGGGGAACTCAGCCTCGAATTATTTTGATTAATTTGTTAATCGGTACCCTAAGGTTAGTTGGAAATGAAGTCAGATAACCTAAATTTTGAAATTAAATATATTAGCAGTTTTTGTCATACGAAGTTGAACTTTTTTATTTATTTATTTATTTATTTTATTTTTATTTTTTATAATGAGCGTAAAGGTTTTTCAAATATAAGTAGAGGAACCGGGGGACCGTATGAAAAGTTAAATTTCATAGTTTTTATAAAATTGATTCTTTTTTAAACTTAAAAAGGCCAAAACATGAATCTTTGCGTTGTTTAAAACACCCTTTATAAGGCCATTTTTTTCTAGTAATGTTATGTTAAAGTATTTCTGGGATTGAGATTGATTTATAAAAAGAAATTCATTTAGCTCATTATCTAAAATTAATTTGATTTTAAGACCATTTTATTTCGGTGGGAAGTATGTTTTCCATCGCCCGCTGGGAGCTATTCAAACGTAGCACATTTCATGTTTTTCATTTCTTTTTATATTGCATTACATGATATTTATGAAATATAATTTGCAAATACTAAACTCTACAAAAGGAATTACAAATTAGATATATTTTGAATGCAAAACTTTAAGAATTTATACATATTACCTTCCATGAAATTTCAGAAAACAAGGATGAATACATAGTGGAACATTGCAAGCTGTACAAACGTATCTTGTTCTCTTCTCATGTCCTTTAGTAGAGGACAAACGGCAACGTCTATATGTTTTTTGTACAGTTGGCATATGGTCACCCAATTTAGTCAATCGTACGTCATCTGGAACAGTTTTCTTGCTGCTCAGGAAACTTGCAGGTCGTCCTTTGAGCTTTCGACTTGAAAATCCAGAAATCAGTTGCCATGCTAGCCGAAGTCGAAAATGTAATTGGTCTTGAGGTCCTGAATCTTTTCTACTTACTTTCCAGAGAATGAAGGCATTCACAATTGCCAGATCAATAAGGAAGTACAGGATTTGATGCCACCATTTTTGGGAACGTCGTCCTATTTCATATCTTTCTCGAAGTTGATCAAAGTAATCAACACCTCCCATATTCTCATTATATGTGGCAATAGCAGTTGGACACGATACATGAGTAATGCTTCCATCCTTGTTCTCCCTCGGGACTGTTGCAGTTGTACTTGGGCTATTTACTGTTGTAAGAATGGTTACTGGTTTATTATCCATCCATTTGATGGCTGCAGTGTCCTCCTTGCATTTAAATTGAAACTCCCCTCTCTCTAGCTTTACTTTTTCTCTCATTATTGCGGGAAGACCTCTTTGGTTTGTTCTTACAGTACCGAGAGCATAAATGTTGCGTTCATGTAATATTTTCATCAGTTTGACCGTCGTAAAAAATTATCAAATGCTACGACACTTCCAGTACCTTTCAAACAACTTGTTAGATTGAGCACCACTCGTTCTCCCAATGTATCCGTTGCAGTTTGATCTTTAGTTTTACCCGTATAAATGTCAAATTTCTGTATGTATCCAGTTTTTGAATCAGCTAGACACCAAACTTTGTATCCCCTCTTCACTGGTTTCAAAGGCATGTATTGTTTTAGGGTAGACCGGCCTTTGAAAGGTATCATGCTTTCATCAACAGCCAATACACTAGATGGTTTGAAAGCTTCGGCAATTTTTTTATTGAGGTGTTCAATTAGAGGTCTAATCTTATGAAGTTTGTCATAATCTGGGTCATCTCTTGGAAGAACGGTCTCATTATCGTTTACATGAATTGCCTCTGTTATTTTTTTTAAACGCTTGCCCGTCATAATTTGTGAAATACATTGTTGTCCTAATGCAGGATCAGAACTCCGGTAGTTATCTACACTAGGCAACATAATGATTCCCATCATAATGTTCATTCCAATCCATGCTTGTAGTTCTTCTACATGAATGTCCTCCCAGTTTTTTGTTGTTTCACTTACAGTGTGACCTGAGCGCCTTTTTGTTTTGATTTGGGACGCATATAAATTTGTTTTCTCAACAATACGTTCTAAAATTTCCTCGTTGAACATCTGGTGAAAAAAGTCCTTTTCTGTACTGGTTCGTGTTAGACTAGGATTGATAATTCCTTCTCTATCCATACAAACAACATGGGAATCGAAATACCTTGTATCATTAGACCAGCCGCCGTCATCTTCATCATCTGCATTATATTCTTCAGTGTCACTAGAGTCATTTTGAACATCTATAGTTTTAGACTTTGAATCAGTTCTTTGGTTCACATCCACTCGTTTGATTGCGTCATTTGTATTTCTACTAGTGCTTGGCTGTGGATCAGATAAAGCAATACTTCTGTGTTCCTCGACTGAAACCTCTTAACCTGTTTCATCATCTGCATCTTCATCTGAATCCTCAGGGTCACTAGGAAGGGCAAAAAATAATTCAACAGCTTCTTCTGCTGTATATTTCTTTTGTTTTCTATACATTTCCAAGCAAGTGCAAAATAAAATTCAGCTACAACAAATTAGAGATCACCATTGGAGGTAAAATACAAAAAACTGTCAAATATAATTCAAAATTTTACCTACTGTAAAGAACTGGGCATAAACTTGAACTTCTGTGCTTATAAATAACCGAATTTATGAATTTTGTGTTTATAACTACAAATAAACTCGATAATAAATGATCAAACGAACGAACACGTTTTCTCGAAGTGCCCATCTCATCTATCACCGCTTTGCAGAATAGAATCATCCATAGGAATCCAATGAATTTTGTTATAACTACAAATAAACTCGATAATAAATGATCAAACGAACGAACACGTTTTCTCGAAGTGCCCATCTCATCTATCACCGCTTTGCAGAATAGAATCATCCATAGGAATCCTGCATTAGTAATTTTTTTTTTGTGTTTTCTGAAGTTATCAGGAGGTGGCAGCACTAATCATATATGGCAAAATAGCTTCCCAATGAGCCAATGACATTTAAAAATTGATGAAGTTGCTGAGAATAATACTTACCACAGCCTTATAAAGGGTTAAAACATTTTGGCGTCTAAAAGTGTATGTCTATTATCAACAGTTGAGAAAATGAAGACAGTTGAATGTCTTTATTTTCGCAATTTATTTTATGGACGCTGTATAATTATGCATGCTTGAAAACTTATAAATATATTTTTATATTTCGTTGTTCGTATTAAGAAAATAATGTCCTTTTACAGGATGTGGAGGTAATAAATATCTTTAAGATAAAATTTCTTAGAAATGTAATTTTCCTGATTGCGAACATCATTTCTCTGAAACGATTGCACAGAATTTTAAGGAAATCTGGCCAACTTTAAAAACTCTATGCGAGTATAAAACGACCAGTTATTATGCTTCTGATATAAATATTTTCAAAGCTACATTTAATTTTATGTTAGAAAGGAGTCTATTATAAAATAGCTCCTTGAGGCCATAAGGTCTCAAGAACAAAGAATATTATTATTTTTTTTTAAATCTAATATGATTGTTTTTAAAGTAGGTCATTTTAATTACACCTTATTTTTCTAATTTAGAAAAACAAACCTCTAAAATTACTGACATTTTATCCACATCCACAATGCTGCGTGTGGTATATATTACGATTTTATTCTGATGGGCGAAGGACACATTTTTTTTTATTTAAATTATTTTAATATCTGGAATGGACAGTAAAACAGCAATTAATAAAAGTGAGCATGCAAAAGTAATAAGTGTACAAAAATTCAATAAACCATACAGTTATACAGAATTTGAAGGTAAAATATGTTAAATTTTGGCATATTTAGGCATATTCAAGGTATTTGATTTCTTTTTCAAAGCTTATTCAGGCTACTTAATTACCGCAAAACACATGAAAACAACCGGCCTCAAGAGGGATTGAGAGGAACTAGTTTGTATTCATACTAGATATATATATAAAAAAAAAAAACCTATGTAGCCAGCCTGAATCCTGGGCTAACCACCATATTTAGTGGCTCAGTTCCCTCGGCGACTGATGGCCTTGCAACCAGAGGACTGGAGATATTTTACTGGTTCATCTGCAGGCTGAGAGCTTCCCGGCTTCAACATGAAGACATCTGATGAGTTTATTTTATGAAGGCGTTTGATGAAAGACTAAATATAGGTTGAATTTAAGTGATGAGTTCTTAATTAAGGGGGAATTTCAGAGTTTCAGGGGAGAGGAATGCGGTCAGCCTTTTATTTAGCTGTTAAGTACTTAGTTTTACACTTATGAATATAAAAATCTACTTTTATTCAAGATTTAGTATTCAATAGTTTTTGTACTTTTTGTGGTTAGGTTAGGTTAGGTTAGGTTATTCAAATATGGCAAAGCACACGAGGGCTATCTGCCTAAAGGGAGGGATGCCTTCGTGGAGGACTTTCTAAGGGAAACTGGCTCGTATACACGTTACACATGGGGAAAACCACGAAAACGCCCATGCAGCCAGCCCGTTCGCGGGATTCGAATCTCGGACCGAACTACCAGTGTTCAGCGTCTTTACCGCTCGGCCGCTGTTGGGCCTTTTGTAGTTAGATTTATGAAACCCTTTAAAAATAATCTAAATTTAAATAAATGTATACATGTACTTTTCGAGTTTTGGAAAGAAGGGGTGGGAAGGATCTGGCAATGTTGAAAGGGGTGCATGGGGCAAGAATGGTTGAGTACCACTCATTTAAATTAAGCTGAATGTTTAAAGCTGCGTTACATTTAAACGAATTTTCAAGTTATGTATAATTTTAATAAATGTTTTATTATTAAACTGGTGAAATTTAACTTAATTTAAAGTGGAAAACCTTAAAAGATTATTTATCATAAAAACAGCAGAAATTTTACTATGCCAAAAGTAGCTGAAAATTTGTGCAATTTATTAGTTCAACTATTTTGAATGATTTATTTAATAAGCAGCTGAAATATTATGAATACAGAAATAAAATTACCAAAAAGAATCTTAGAGAGATAAATTTCAGTTCAGGAAGGTAATGAAAATTCAGGCTTTCAGGTATTCTTCTCCGCAAAGTACATAGTAAAACTTACCCTGTTTTCATCAAATAGTGATAAATGTAAGTAATAATAATTTTAAGCAGAAATAGACAGCTAGTTGATTTTATTTATTTTCATGAAACGTTTACCTTTAGGGCAGTAGACAGGATCTATGCATTTTCCACTATGTC
>KK118516.1:344470-388052 GCA_000611955.2 Stegodyphus mimosarum
GCAGAAACAATTAATACATTGTTGAGTGCATATGAATGGTTTTTTTAAATTGGCACAAGTGAAAGGGCATGCAGTACCGCATGCTTGGTATTCCTCATTTGCTTGGCATACTGTAAAGAAAACAAAAATTTTAATGAAATAATTTTAATATACCGTATTACAGTTACAGAAATAACTTGATTTTGCAGAGCGTGGACTATCAATAGTGGCAACAACTAGCTATAGAAACCTCACGCAACGCAACCGGGCGATGTTGCCCTATACAAAATAACAGTCCGATAATTTGGCATCCTATGGTTTGGTATCCTCTATACTCTGGCAACCCTTTCACCGACATTTTTGCGATCAGCTGGGGATATTAAATGCAACATTTTTTTCGGCAATACTCATAAAAGATGCTTTGTGTTTTTTGTGCCATTTTCAGCTATTCATTTATTTAAAACTTGGAGTTCTGTATATCGTTCTTTTTTTATTTTTATTTAGGAAGATTTTAAAACATAATAAAAACGTCGATAAAGGTACACAAAAGGAAACACGTGACTTTAGCAATTCACCATGCTGGATATTAATCTAAGCTATGAATCAAGAAGTTATTTCAAACTTTAAATTTAAGACTTCTTTTACGCAAAATTTACTGAACACTGATTTAGAGCTTCTTATTTCAGTTCAATATCAAATATACAATTTTCATAGCGGTATTGTTTGGAAACATGTACACAGTCCCCTCAAAAAGTGTTTTGTGAAATTTCGGCTAAATATCACGAAGCAAAATTCTGTGGATACTGGTGATCCAATGACCAACTACGCAAAGAATTATTATAAACTATTGAAAGTCTCCCTTACAAAAATTTTTTGATCATGCTTCTAGAAACCGAAATTTTTTAATGGTCTGAAAGCCATAAAAATGAGCCAGTTGTAGAAGAATTAAGTGATAATTTCTTATGAATCCGCAGGTAGAAAAAGAAATGACGATGAAGAAGTATGTTGGAACGAAATCGGATAGATAGGAAAGGATGAAATAGGAATGTCGAAGCGTTAAATACACTTCAGAAGCTTCCACTCCTTAAAAATATTCATGTACTGTGTATTAAATATAAATATGGAGAAGTAATGAATATTCACGTCCTCCAGACTATTTTTTTTACTAAAAATAGCAGAATCTATCAAGCGAATGTACATTTAAATTTTACCTGTAAATACTTCAATCGTCGGCAATAATTATGACTTAGAAGCAAAAATTCATTAAATAAACTACGAATGAAGTTATCTTTCCTAGTGCTTTTGCGGAGTGATGAGTTACCTTTGCGTAAGGTCTTTTGTCAATGGAGATAGGCCTCGCACGTTGTTCAGTATTCACGGCATGCAAATCATAGTTTAGTTTAGTTCTCTATCTCTCCTCCATCGCTTGGCATTAACTGACGGTCTATTAAGGATTAATTTCAATGTTTCTTGAAAAAATAGCAGCGAAAGTGCTTAAAGATACAATGTGCCAGAGGCGGCTACACGCTCTGCGGAATCACACATCATTTTCCAGGAAAACGCTCAAGCGCATGCAGCTATGCTTATGCTCAATTTCTTCGATCGATAACCGTCCTGATCGGCATAGTGTATATAGGATACAGGATTCGAATACAGGATTACTGGATACAGGATTCGAATCCTGTAGAAGGTATGGATGTTTATAAGCGTATAGTGTTTGTAAGGCATTGGATATAGTGTTTACGCGGCAAGCAATGGAGAAATTCTTGTGTCCCGCCCATTTGTACCTGTATTTGTTCAATCGAAAGGGTTGGAAAGACCATCCCTGGGACCTTGACGGGGTGATTTCAAAGATGAAAAAGGGTTCTTCGTGCACTTTCGAAAAATTTCAGTGATTCCTCAGGTAGTAGACTATTCCATTAAAAATTGTCAACAGAACAATAATTGTCAGCAGCATCCTACGAATTCTCATCGCTGGCAGCGGATGATGCACAACTGTGATGTATGGAAAGACGATATAAGAAGTATCTATTTCGTACCCGCATTAAATAAAAATGTCTCACTGCTAAAATTTAAAGACTCATATTTATGTAACCTGTAAAGTATAAAACGCCGGCATTCTATAGAATGCCTAGGCATTGTATATAATGCCGGACGTTTTTAGGCAAAGAATGAAATATGAGAATTATTATATATTTTCCCTACGCATTGTATAGAATACGTAAGCATTCTATAAATGACAAATGCTCTTCAAGGAAAGTATGAAAAAGTTACGATAATATTATTATTTAAAAGACGTTCATTCTTCAAAAATACAAATGTTAATTTGAAAAATTAATGAAAGAGTGCCAGTAAAAACTTTATTCAAACTATGTAAAAAAATAGTGAGATTATTTTGATGCAACATAAGTTTGCATTTTCTATCTGGATGAGACTGGGTATCAATAAGATCTACCTGTCAACGGAAATTAAATTCAGAAACAATCATAAATTTCCCATCAATGCCCTTTTTAATACCTTTTTGTGTTTTGGCAGGGCTTACGAAGGTGATTGTACAGTTCAATAGCATTACGTGTAACGTTTTTGTATTTGGTTGAAAGTTCTTTCAACATTCTGTCACGTCGTTTGTTGTGCAGTACTCAAATGAGTTTTCATGAAATACGGAAAATAACTCAGCGTCCGTGACTTAATACTGTATAGTACTGACGCTTTTTTCAACAGGGTAAATGAATGTACTTTTTTCCCCACAAATATTACATTCTAGCAATTCGGCAGCCATGAGTCCCGTGTTTACTTCTTAGTAGTCATTTTGGCTTTTTTACGTCATTTGCTAAATTCTGGTAAGTAGTTTCGGTTCTATCGGAAAGAATCGGAAATGTATTTTATACTTTACCTGTTTGTCATTTGGTCCTTTACCTGTTTGTCATTTGGCATTCTATAGAATGAAATGTAATTTGGCATTCTATAGAATGCCAAATTACATTTCTATAGAAACATTAAAACAGATACATTTCTATAGAAACATTTCTATATATATATTTCTATATAGTTTCTACATTTCTATAGAAACATTATTGTAAAAAATGTAATTTGGCATTCTATAGAATGCCAAATGAAAAACAAGCGAAGAAAATGAAAATGTTCAGCTTTCGAGTGACTAGAAATGGACTGAAAGTTGAAATAAGAGGAAGAGCTTTGCTACATATTTAATGATTAGCATATATATAGTAAACTTTCCCATTGTAAGTCATTTTTATCCACAAACTACACTAGCTGAGAGACATTATATGAGCTATATATATAAAAAGAATTTAATTCCGTCTATCAACTTAAAACTTTTAATAATAGGAGTACATTCATGTTGTGGAAACAAAATAAATTAGGAGCGTAACGTCTCCGAACAATTTATGCAAGCTGTTACACATTTCCGATACAGCAGTTATCAAAAATCTGCTGTGTCTTCGCCGAGATTCGAACTCTGAATCTTCCAATAGCTAACTGGATGCGATAATTCCTTACATTCTGCCCCACTTAATGGGAAGTTGGGAAGAGGCATGAAATTCAGTAGTTCAAATCTGATTGCCGAAGAGTTATTATTCGCTGCATTTTTAGTTCAAGGGCCTCAGTAGGAACTATAAGGCATCTCTGATGCAGGTCCAAATTTCAAGCCATACATCTTCCAGTAGTTAGCTTGATGTACTAAACACTTACCCCGTAACAGCACGCTCGGGGAAATGCCGAATTCTTGACAAAATAACTAGTAACTAAAGTTGACCTGATACCATTACAAGATCTTCGAAGTACTAACCATTACTCTTCAGGACAACATGAAGGTTGTCTTAATTCTCTATCCTAAAAGGAATTATTGCATTCGCCCGTGCGTGTTCTCATAATCTAAGTGTAATTGTACATGTCCAGTTGGCGACTGGAAGATCCGTGGTTGAAATCTCGGCGAGGCATAGTTGATTTTTCTTCTTTCCTCCCCTCCTTATCCGAAATGCCTAATTATGTCTAATACAGTAGCTCCCGGTCTAAAATGAAGTTGATGATAATTCGTCTCCACCTGAATTTGGTCGACTGGGTCTTGTATCTGTCCCCAGTCACCCCTTTGCGGATGGTATAAAGAATTATCTCATTCTCCTGTGCATACTTTCGTGGTAAAAGTGATTAACACTTATTTCTGGCAACTAGAAGATCTGTGTTGATTTCAGCTGTATAAATGGATCTATTAAGAGAAAATCCATATTTTCTCTAGTTGGTAGGAAAAATTATTTTATTTGCCTTTAATCTTTACACCGTGAAAAGAAAGAAAACAATGTTGATATTTTTTCTTAGAATATTTCTCTACTAATAATATTCAGCAGAACAGGTAATTGAGAATTCATATTTTGTTCGAAATAATGAAAATAGAGGAATTATATCCAGATCCTAGGGGGAATTCAATCTGCATTCACAATGACATACTAATGTAAATTTGAAGAGCCATTTGTTTCTGTAAGAAGAAGCTTTATTTATTTTAAATTATTTTGTTATTTATTACAATCTTCTCTTACAGTTTCAGTATAAGTAGCGTTAATTTACTAAATTGTAAGGTTTATCATAATTTTTATAACAGTTATTTCAAGTTTATGCATATTTCATATCTCTACTAGCTTCAGCTTACAATTTCCTACCAGAATGTATTTTCAGAAACTCGTTTAATGCAAATGTGTAAGAGTAGTATTTAAGTCGATGCTTCACTGACTTCGTTAGACAGCCAAAGTTTCTAACTAGCCCGCGTTTGCCTTTGGCTACGTCTCTCTCTAAGCTATTACTACGCCCGGCCGTATTTTAGGCCCTTGATAGCTTCACCTACTTAATTGAGATTTATGGGCCAACTACTTAGAATCCTGATAGCTTTGGCTATATCTTTTAGTTAAACATTAGTTAAGTTTTAATTCTTATTAATTTAAGTTCAAGTCCAAGTGGACGTTTGCTGTACGCTCCGAGATAGCAGCCCACCGTGTTCATCCTTATTTTGAGAAATAAACGGTAGTTAACTCTTCTTGAATCTTACGTCTCTGTTCACTCACTCAAGCGATTATTCACTTATCAGTGTACAGGATTCCTCACATTGAACTGTGAAATAAAAGGGTGGAACCCCACAAAATCTTCTCACAATTTCGGAAAATTAATTTTCTTTCGCAAACTATTCTTAAAATTTCAGAAATATACATAATACGATGGTAATGCCTCTAAAAACGCTCTTTATACACAGACAGAAACTCAACCGATTGAAAACCATTCCTAAACTGTATTCAGTAAAGAGTATTATTTCGTGACAGCGTATGCATAAGTTGAAAATGCAGGTATTTACAGTGGGAAAAATATAGCAAGAGATCGCAGAGAAAAAAATAGATTGATCCTGCGAACGAAATGAATCAAACTGAATCAAACTACAGATTAAAATCTTTTCAAGAAAATAAACAGAATCTTAAAAGTACAAATTAAATTTTTTTTTTTTTTTAACGCAGTGCTTTTCAAAACTTACCAGTAGGACAGTTGCTGGGAATAATACAAGTGCCTTCTGGACCACGTATATAACCAGGTTTGCAAAAACAACCCTTAATGCATTGTTGTGTACACAGAAACTTCTTGTCAAAGTTGGTACAGTTGAAAGGACAAGCTGTTCCACACTCGCTGTATTCTTCATTTTCTTTGCATACTGTAGCGGTAAAAATAATTAAATGTTATACTACGTTATCTCACAATTATTTCTGTTAAAATAATTGGCAACTTTGTTTTTCATGTGCAATTCCCAAAAGGCAATTCTTTATGCCGAAAAAGGCAATGAGCCTTATGCTACATCTGTAATATGTTAAATAGATGTGATAGTAGTAGGCTAATGTAGCATTAGTATCAGAACACTATTATTATTAGTGTTATCAGTATTAGTATCAGAAGCATCAGAACTGAAGTTTGACGCGATTAAAATAATTAAGCTTCATCGGATAAAAGACACACTGTCTACAAAAGACACGTGATGACGAACGATACAGGGTTCGGTCTTTATTTCGAAAAGGCTGGTCGTAGAGATATACATCCAATAACAAAAATATTTCACATGAAAAAAATATTTATCTTTTGGCATTTTTAAATTTAAAAAATCAATTTTGTAAAAATTATGAAATTTAATCTTTCTATACGTTCTCCCTGTCCTTTTAGTGATATTTAGGAATATATTATTAGTATGAAAAGCATAATGTAAAAGTGTGATTGCCGTGCGACAGAAACTGTTTAGTTTTAAAGTTCTGTATCATATTCAGGGTCCGTACATAAATAAAAGAGCAAAGTGTTTACGTTTGAACTTAACTAAAAATAAAATGTCAGTTCAGGAAAACATTTCTGATATTAGCAGATTAAGTAATGAGAATTTCTATGCAGATTATCGTGAAAGGTATTGATTAATATTTTTTTCCGAAATGCATAATAATAATAAAAAATATCCTTGTTTAATGGAACTTTTGTATAATTATTAAATTATGATTCTAAAGCAATAAAACTTAATAAGAATATTAGTTAAATACTTACTGTGCTTAAAAACTTATACATTACTTGTGGGAAAATTCCATCGGCATGTCAACAGTAACAAAATTATTAATTGAAGAATGTTATAGCCTAGTAAATCACAAAAGAATATCAATGAATGGCATTTATAGCAGAAAAAAATCATAAGCCTTGAATCATTTAATTTTTTTATTAACCGAACCATCAAGGCATATTAAAAATAACCTAAAAATTCGGAAATTTAAAAATTGTATCCCACTGGAGTCAAAAATTTTATGTTTTATTTTTTGGCAATGAGTATGATATTTTCAAATGTATAGTATGGAGACAGGGAAAAAATATAAAAGATTAGATTTATTATTTTATATAAAATTAATTTAAAAAATTTTAAAATACAAAAATGTGAAACTGCGCGTTATTTAAATCAATTTTATAATTGGAAGTACACTAGTGTGCAAACTTTAAGCAACTTTTCTGATTTGGGTTGATCTTCCACAAAAAATCAACTGGGAAACATGAAATTTATATTACAAAATCCCAATGTAATACTTAAAAGATGAGGAATGTATAGTAGCAAAAAATTAACAGGACACATACAGTACGGAACGAATAGAAAAGGGCTCTGTTGACAGAATGACGTTGGTTTAAAAAAAAAAAAAAACTCTGACCAAGAGGGAGAACAACAAACCAAAGAGCCTTAGTAATAGGGGTATGACCTCCCCTAACCACAGTGCATGAAGGTAAGAATGAAAGGAGGGGCCGACCCCGTACTACCAGTGAAGCACTGCTCCCCGGCTTTGGTGTCCAGATAAGGCGCTTTTTACTTATATCCAAAGCCTCCTTTGACAGCTTTCATAGTATTTCGACACACGGCAGTTCCATACAAATCGAGAAAAGCGACACTTCCGAATAAAAGAAACATTCCCTGTGTGATGGATTGCGAATTGATGACAATAAGGTTAATGTTTAAATGTTAAATTGATAGTTAATATTTATTATATTATCAGAGAACTATTAAACTGGGTAAAATCGCAAAAAGAAGTATTGGATGCTCTGCCAAAATATATTTACTAGAAAATTATATTTTGATAATGAATGTATCCTAAAACGTGTTTTAAGTCAAAAGTTTGAAATTTGATGGCTAAATCTAAATATAAAATTATGCACGTTAAAATATTTGTAATTAGACACATAGTTTTTATTGAATAGGTTAAGGCATGCAAGGCTGTCTGCTTAAAGGGAGAAATGCCATCGTGGCGGAGTTTCGAAGGAAAACTGACCTTTGAGTGGTATTAAAAATAATACATGTAATTTTCATTCAAATTATACTCATACATATTTCTTATGAAAATGTTTCTGGTATGTGCTCAAAAAATGTAATGAATACACAGAAATTAAAGATTTACACTCGCCGAAAATGAAAAATATGAAATATATATGGATATTTATGCATATGCTTGCAAAAAGCATGTATTTGCCTTTAACAAAGTACGTAAATATTTATTAAATTATTCATAAAGGTATTTGGAAATGAAGAATTTATTCATTCGTAAACTCCTGTAAAGTTTCCATGAAGAAATCTAGTTATTAAATATCTCTAAATTTATAGTGATTATAACTAGCATCTAAATATATAATAACCTTAACATCTAATTGTAAACATAAACTGAAATTCTGTTGACAAATACGTTTATAAAACTACTTACGCAAGAATTTTTCGTACTGGAAAGCAATCTGTTAAAAGGTATTTTAAAGCAAATTCTATGAGATGGGTACTTAAGGAAGTAGCAAAGAAGAGTTTTTAGAATATGAATTGTTGAAATCAAGGATAAAAAAAAATCTGATAAGTATAAAAAGAATTATTTCCTTACATTTTATAATAACTCAGCTACAAGTTTTAAATTATATTAAAAAAATCCGTTTTTTATTCGCTTTCGTAAATATTTATAAAAAGTTAAGTACATGGAAATCACCACCAATATTTAACGTAATTCACTATTAAAATAAAAGGTGCTCTAATTTGAAATGAACCGAACAGACCATTAGTTACAAATTGACTCTGATTTTTGATTTAAATGATGCCTCATATGCTAAAAAATCCTCTCATATTTGAGAAAGTATTTCAGGAAGAAGCTCTATAAATAGAAAAGAAATAATGCGTAATTTTAATATCACTAATATAAACGAACTTTGATCCTAAACTTTTATCCTAATGTTTGTAAACCTTAATCTAATAAAATTGAATTACCTTAAAATTGTTTTCTGACGTAATTAATGAAAAGTTTTGAAAGTATTCCATTCAAATTAAACTGTTCTGAGCAAACTGTTTCGGGAAAAGAATAGCATTTTATTCCGTTCGGAATGAAATGTTGTTTAAAAATGTATTCTTTTCACATACTTAGGACTCTGAAATACTGCAGAAAAAGAAAATATATACATTTAATTACAAAATGTTTACATCCGATTATGTCAAAACACTTTGATCTTAATGGTAAGTCACTGAATGTTTTGGTCGCCACGAGGGGATCTCCACTGCTTCAAAGCAGTGTATGGGGAAAACCGCTTACGGCCTCTCCTGTTACTTCCTATATCCACCAGTCTTTGTGCTGTCTACACCATTGTTAAAGGTGCCGCCAATGAGCTGCTGTCAATCTTTTTAGTCGCTACCGTAACGTCAATGGCTGCATTCAGGACGAAGGGCGAACAGGCCACCTTTATGAAGTCGTCTGGCCACGGTAAACCGAGACACCTGTCGTTCGATTATCGTGTGCAACTGCTGAGCAATGTTGTCTGCTGCCTGATTCCGATATCTTGTCGCTTGCAGAGTAATATGTCGATCATCAGTCACCATTGTTTTCCTTAGCCGACTAACATCATCCTTTCTTACAACTGTATCTTTCTTTCGGAAAGCTATTTAAGTTCGTGCACTTTTATCAGTTCCAAACTGTTGGGCGACAGAAGTAAAACTACGTCCCTCTTCAAGCTTACCAGTCGTTCTACCACGTGCAAAAAGCATCCTAGTTTTTTCTTGTAGCCATACTGCAAGTATAATCTCACTTTCACTTGCAGAAGAATACCTGGAAATGCGCCTTCCTTTCTTCTTTTTGCGTCGGACTGCACGCACTAATTCCGGGCGCTTAGCGTTCGCTGACGTTTTGATGTTATAGTACTGATATTTCCATATGCACTACCTTTCTACAAATCTGGCTTTTCCCTTCACTGATCGCAAAAACCCCTTTTCAACTATTTCATGGTTGTAGGTTGAAAAATTAATTTGTTGCTAAGTTTTGCGCATTAGTGTACATATCTAAACCCAACCAATAATAAAGGCCGGATAAGTACTTTTGTGGATATAGTGTATAGTACGTTAAGCAAACTTCATTTTATTAAATTTGGAATGGCAAAGAGCTAGTTGCCTGTTATAGTGTAATGAGGCACTATATTCTCCAACTACGTGCGTTGCAAACTGAGTACAAGAAAGTATAAAACGAATACAATGCAAAAGTATAATAAAGAGGTTGATTCCGCATCTATTAAAACGTATGTGCCAAAGCATTTATAGAAGCTATCGATGACAATAATACGTAGGCTAACTAAAAGCTTAAGACCGATTCTTTATTCAAAATCTACGAACCACGTATTTCCTCCCCCCTTCAAATCCGAGTCTTTTATATTAAATTTCACTTTTCATGACGTCTTATAAACAATTCCAAAACTTTAAATAGAATTTTTTTGACATCCATTTTAGCACAGCGTTTTTGACTTCCTAATCTGAAAAGAACTTCTTTACGCATCCACCTTCCGAAGTCTATTCCTTCGTTAATTTTGAATCAATGTGACGAAGTCTATTCCTTCATCAATGTTGAGAGTACCTAGGAATCACATGTCATTATATCTAGGCTATACACAGGTTATTCTAGTGAAAGATCTATTTCAAACAGCTCAGTATTGACATACGCCACATTAGCGGAAAACCAGTTGGAACGTGCTTTGTCAATCACTCGCGTGAGATTGTTTGAAATGGCTATGTTACTAAAATACTGAATTTTTTTTCTAAAGGCAAGCACTTGCTTTTTCGACATTGGCCTCTCTTAAGGCCGGAAGTGATGGCCATTTTATTGTAGCATTCAATATGCGACCACTGTTGTCTTCTATGAAGGGATGGACAGTTAAAAACATGCCTTCTCCGGGATTTGAACCTGGGGCCTTCGGTATCGCAGTCGGCTCCCCTAACCACTATTCGATCTGAGTGGCAAATACAAAAAAGTGGTTTAATGTCTCATCACCGTAAGAATAGTATAATATTTCAAATGTTTCTTTTCAGCTTTTCCCAAGTTCAACACAAATTCAGCCATATCTATGCCGTATAGACATCTTCCTCACTCGCGGCGACAAAAGTACTTCCATTCGCTGTGATTGAATACTGAAGAAATGTCTGTAAAACTGCAATTTTAAATACGTCACTGTATACTCTGAGTCTACAGAAGTCTTTACCGGCTTTTAGTTTCGCAGCCGTTGGTCGTAGGCATGAACATCCAGTTACAAAACTATTTTAAATGATGCAAAGATTCATGTTTTGGCATTTTAAAATTTAAAACATCACTTTTATAAAAATTACGAAATCTAAGACTGCCAAAATGTGTATCGTTTTCATCATTTAAAACACTGTTGTAATTGGAAGTAACATATATCTACGACCAACGGATGCGAAAATAAAGTCCGGATAAGGACTTTTGTGGACAAGGTGTATATAACCTTCGCAGAATCCAAAACAAATTTGCTTCGTGAAACAGGTAAAGAGAAACAGACGCAGTCTTAAAACATGTCGTCCAGTCCTTGTACATTAAATAATGATCCCATTACTGCGAGTTGGTATTCTTACACATAAGTTTATACAAGAGAAGCTTGCAATGCACAATGCTATTTTGCCTAATTGTTCATTGTTTTACTCACTGTCTTTCGCTCCACAGTATATAAGTGATGGTGATGTTCGGTTCATGTGTTTAAATAATAACGGCAGTTTGCTGTGAAATGAAATGTCAGCAATTTGACTGTCTTCTAAGGATATACGAACTGTACATACGTGAGTTCTACATGCATGAGTTATTCTATATAAACATATGAGCGGATTTTTGAAATGCATTCGTTAATTTAAGAAATGCCCTTGAGCGATTTCTCTCAGAAATGGCAAATTATTCTATTTGTCTGGCGGAATAAGATTAATAGATGGAACTAACGCATGAGCTCGGAAAGTGAACTTCACTCGGGCTCTGGTAATTAAAGAGGACCTTAGTGTGAATATGCCAGCGTCTCTCTATTCCTAATTATCAATTATACAGATGTGACCGAACAACTCATCGCGGCGGTGGTGTTGTGATATATGTCAAACATTCTTATCAATCCTGCCTCATCAGTGAAATTAAGGATAATAACAGTGAAGCAGTTACCGTGGCTATCACCCTTCCCTCATATGGTAAAATTCACTTTTGTGGATTCTATAACCCACCCAATAGTAGATTCAGTGACTCCACCTTGGATATTCTCCTCCCAAGTGATACCCCTGTGATGCTAGCTTGAGATCTAAATGCTAAGCATTATGCATGGAGTTGTCGACGCAGTAATACGAATGGTAAAACACTTCACGACTACATTCTCAACCATCCGATAGTTATCCATGCTCCGAACGAATACACTTCCCGGTCAGACAGGATTGAAAGATCAGACATTTTGGATATTTTTCTCTCAACTATGACTATGCCGATGCAACTTACTGTTATGCACGAGGTGACATCTAATTGTCTGCCTATTATTGCTACGCTAGGTGTTTCTGAGCAGAACAGTGTTAAGTATAGAACTTTAACTGATTGGTGCTTATTCGAAAACTTAATGAAAAATAGAATCATTCAATTTGACAATTTGTGCACTGTTAGTGGAATCGACTCTGCAGTCAAGTCACTCACCTCACATATTTAATCTGCCTGTGATGAAGCTAGTGAAAAAATTGCTGTCAGTGATAAATTATATCGCCTGCCAAAATATATCAGAGATATGATGAAACAGAGGCTTAGAAAGTCCTATCACGTGACATGGGACCCGGCTACCAAAAGAGACTATAATAGAATCAATAAAAAGATTAGTAAAGCTATTAAACAATATAAGGATGAACTTTGGACGGATAAAATGATTAATCTAAACATAAAAGACGGTTCTTTTTGAACACTAATTAAAAATATGAAGACTAAATATTCAAATAACTGTGCCCTCCTTTATAATAACTCCATCGCAACTACCTATCAAGAAAAAGCCGACTTATTTGCGACACACCTCTAAACTCAATTTCTTCCTGATGTTTGGCCTGCAAATCCAGATTTTGAAAAAGAAACGCTTCTTAAAATTAAAGACTGGCTTTATGCTTCTACAGTTAAGAATATTAGAAATCTCACTACCCCCTCTGAAGTGTGCGAAATCATCAGAAAACTTCACCCTAAGAAAGCCCCAGGAATTGACTGCATTACGAATAACACCCTCAAGCATCTACCTAGGAGCATCATTGCCAAAATTATCAGCATTTTTAATGCATGCATCACCAATTCCTATTATCCAAGCTCATGGAAGATAGCTAAAATTATCATGATCCCCAAACCGGGGAAAAATCAACTGCAACCAGATGGTTTTCATCCAATTAGCCTTCTGCCGAATCTGAGCAAAGTTTTTGAAAGGATTCTGCTCGATAAAATGAAAACCTATCTCACCTTACTACCGCCTGAGCAGTCTGGTTTCAGAGCTCAGCTTTCTACTACCAAACAACTGGTCAGACTGACTGAGTTTATAGGCTCAGCTCTGCACTGTAAACAAAATGTTGCTATCCTCATATTAGATGTAACGAAAGCATTCGACCGCGTTTGGCATGAGGGTCTCATCTCCAAACTTATCGACATCAACTTTGAATGGGAACTCCTTCTTACTATCTTATCATTCATCACCTGCAGAAAATTCAAAGTGTCTGTACATGGTTCTTACTCCTCCGAGCGTCCAATATACAAAGGAATCCAGCAAGGAAGTGTTTTAGGACCTATTTTCTACCTTTTCTATGCTGCGGATTTTCCATCTATTCTTCACAGCAACAATTCTATCTTAGCGTGCTATGCAGACGACACTGCATTAGCAGTAAAGTCTGCTAATGTAAACCATGCCGTCTGAAAACTTCAAGACCAGATCCCGCTCATCGAAGAATGGTGTAAAAACTGTAAAGTGCAAATTAATGCCTCCAAATCCCAGCTTCTTATCATCCGCAGAAGAAAAAAGAAAGAGAAACTTAAAAATCAACTAAATCTCTTCAACGAACCTATCCCCATTGTGACTCAGGCAAAATACCTAGGTGTGATTTTAAACAGTAAAATGACCTGGACCAACCATATCAATCATGTAAGACAAAAACGATCTATGTCATGAAAAGCCTCTATCCCATGCTAGGCCGTTTCTCCAAACTTAGTTTAGAGAAAAAGAGACTTATCTACCTGTCTATCTTACGACCAATTATGACCTATGCTTCACCAGCCTGGGTCACTGTGTCAACATTTGATTTAAAGAAACTGCAAGTAATTCAAAATCGCTTTAAGACTCATAACAAACGCACATTACTTTGTACGCAACGAAGTTTTACACAAGGACTTAAAAATTGAGACCATGGACAATTACTTCATAAAACTAATAAGAATTTCTTCATGAAAGCTAAAGACCATGAGCACTTAGATAAATTTAACTTGTTCTAGTATGTAATACTGTATGAAGACAGACATCTCCAACTCTTCGTAGCCTTCATGCTTGTTAGCAATCAGAACTTTCCCACTTAATTAGTTGTATTATTTCCAAAGTCTGATTCTATATATTTTAACTTGAAAATGAAGCAGCATTCATCAGAGCCAGGACTTGGGAGGGTGGCCTCCCACTTGACCTGTGTCTTATGATTTACTACTTATTTCTCCAGCTTTTACTGCTTTCCTGAGACTTTGTACATATGTATATAGAGATCATCTAATCAAGTACTTTATTTTGTGTCTAACTATTTTATATTATTTTCCAAAGTCTGATTGTACATATTCTACCTTAAAAATGAAGCAGCATTTATCAGAGCCAGGATTTGGAAGGGTGGCCTCCCACGTGACCTGTGTCTTACGATTTACTACTAATTTCTCCAGCTTTTACTGCTTTCCGGAGATTTTGTACATTTTTATATAGTGATCATCTAATCAAGAACTTTATCATATGTTTTATTATTTTGCATTTTATCTTATAATTTCTTCTGTATTTTGTAATTTATCGTAATTTCAGCACAATGAACTGCACCAATCAGATGTCATCTCGGTGCTCCCGTGACTTTGGTCACACACCCTCCTTCACTTTAGCTATCCTGCACCGCCCAGCTCATGCATTTCTTTACCTTCAACGCTCTTAGTAGCATCTATATTATGACAGCCGGAACTCAGCACGTAACCTTTCGTGCTAATTGCGGCCTAAAGAGGAACTTGGAGTTCTAAGCACCGATAGCCTTACTAGCAACGGGCAAGGCTTCAGACGATAAGTACGCAACTGGGAGGGATCAAGCTGATAGCGCTGTTTCAATTTTTGTATTATTAAGTTGGTTTTTCATTAAGTATTAACTGGTACTTAATGAAACATTATACATTTCCATATGTTGAAATACCCGTTTAGTTTCATTTGAGAAGATAACTTGCTATTAAGTACTTAAATCGTTACAGTCTTCTATTCACTGCATATTTACTCCGATTTCATTTGCTTTTAACCATTTTTCAATTTCATAAATATGGGGATTTGAGGTCAAATAATGAAAACATACCCTGTCTGCTAATTTATACGTTACGCTCTGTTGGTAAAGAACTGGGAGTGCAGTTGTTCTCATGTAATGAAATAATACATCGTTCATGACAGCACTTTTTTACAGTGTGATATTGATAAATGCAAAGAAGTCATTAAGAAAAGAGAGAACCAATTTGAAGTAAATCATATAAATAAGTATGGTTTATTTATTATCCAGGCCATTAGTGTTGTTATACGTAGCTGAAACAGGAGATAATAGTTACTGCTAAGATATCACCAAGACGCTATGAAAATGCCGGGCATCAGAATGAGTTCATTCTGGTATTTCAAGAATCACAGTTGAATATCATGTATCACAGTGTCATTTTCAAGTATCACATCAAATCTCATAGTGTCAATAATTCTTTTAAGTTCGGTTTGGTTTATTTGATTACGGCAAAGCATGCTAAGGTTATCTGACTAAGAGCAGGAATGCTTTCGTGAAAAACTTTCTACGGACTTTCTAAGGGAAACTGGCTCGTATCCACGTTACACATGGAGAAAACCACGAACACGCCCATGCAGCCAGCCCATTCGCCTGAAATCGAACCAGCGCGAACTACCAGTATACAGCCAAAAATGACTAGCCAGGTTTTTCTCCACTAAAGATTTCCTCCAGAATATTAAAGATCGCAAACATTTTATCGAAGGACGTAGAGCTTCTCTAATATCTCCTAATCCACTAGTAATGGTTTTTAAAATATCGATAATCGATTATTCAACAAAGAGTTTTAAACTTCGTTGAACACTTTAAAGATATCAGCTTAGGTAGTCGAAATGCTATCAACAGTTGTTAGAACATTTTTCTTCGTTGAGGTTATAGGCTTCTTAGATTTATTAACTTTAAGCGTTCTCTCCTTAGCAATGTTTTCCCTAAATGTTTTATTTGACTGAGTCTTATCATTCAAGGGACGTTACCTCGAGGTGTCTTGAATGCTTGCGCATGGTTGAACCAGGCTCCTTACTGAGCTCCTTACTTACCCTTAAGCGGTCCTGAATTAACATTTGCAGGGGCTTGAGTTTTATCCGAATTCTGTTGCGAATATTAAAAGGATTTTAGGACATTATGAAATATATGCAGCATGATTACCTTCACAGTTGAAACAGGTAGGCTTCGAAATCCATTAACCTGGCAATCAGAACTTTTGTGTGGAAGTGAACACTTGACATATCTTGTAGCAAGTTTGCACTCGTCCGAAGAATGATAAAAATATTGACAGTTCTAACAATGATTCAATCAATCATGTTTGGTATTGCCGGACTGTCGCTAATGCGTGCAACGTCCCCGGCTCTTTGAAACTTTTGCCGTTAAGGCACGTGACGTGAAAACTCGGGTGTGGTAGAAGTGAGTCGGAAGTAAAGGCAAAGGGGTGCAGCTATGCGCCCCGTGGTAAGCTAAGAAAACCATGAAAGGGTACGCGGCTGTAGGCGGTGTAAACTGAAGTCCGAAATACTATGGTGGGGAACTATAAAAGTTACATCAGACAATTAATCTATATCATGATAGTTGCAAATTCAGTTAATAGACTATATAAAATATGATATGAGATAGAAATCGGTTAAGAGTTTTTTTTATTATTAGTAGTATTTTAGTAAGTAAAATGTTAATATATACACCAATATATAAAAATTTATATACATGTGAAAGGATAACGACGCTTAAGTGTTTCAGGTCGGGAAGTTTGAGTCGCGGGTGAGGTGGGCCGCGTAAGGTCTGATATTTACATCGTCCGGTAGTGCAATGTACTAGTTGAAGGTATGGAATTCATTTGAGACTGAACAGTTCATTGCCTTGCTGAAGAAATTACGATTCATTCTGTTGATGAAGGTATCTATTTGCTCTAATTTAAATTCGTGGTGGAGTGTGCGATTGGAGACATAGTAGTGAGCTTGCGTAATTAGCCTCAAATACTTGTTCTGCACAATTTGTAGTTTTTTAATATCTGCTTCCTTGACCGCTGCCCAGACGGGCGATGCATAAGTAAGTACCGGACGAATTATGGCCGTATAAATATGTCTTTCTGCTTAGGTCTAGATTAGAGTACTTGCCAATTAACGGCATCAAATTCTTTACAGTAGCGATTGCTTTTCCTCTTGCTTTATTTACGTGGTCGGTCCATGCGAATTTGCTATTGATTGTCACTTCTAGATAATTTGCCTTCTGCACAATTGGTATAACTTCATTGAAAAGTTTGAGAGTTGCCGTGAATGGAGTTCTTTTCCTGTTCTTCTGAATTATAAGTATTTGGGATTTCTGTGCGTTGACTGATATGCGCCACATGGTGCACCACTCTCTAGGTGATTCATGACTGCCTGTAACTTATTGATTGCGTTTTCAACCCGTAGTGATTTTACTGCCAACGCAGTATCATCAGCGTAGCAACCTATGTAGCTGTGTGAATCTGTAAAAACTCTTGGAAAATCAGCGACATAGAAGATATAAAAGATCGGTCCGAGGATGGATCCTTGTGCTATTGCTGCACGAAGTCGCTTCTGAGTTGATGAGGAGTATTAAGTCTCTGTCAAAATCCTGGAAAATAAACTTGAAAATCAACCCCTCATGCCAGACGCGGTCGAAAGCTTTCGCCACGTCTAGCATGAGTACGGCGACCTTTTGATGGTTATGTAACGCGGCGCTGATGAATTCATTCAGCCGAACCAGCTGCTTCGTGTTTGATAAAGTCTCCCTAAATCCGAATTGCTTGGGCGGGAGCTTAGCCAGATGGGGTTCTAATCTGTGTAATAGAATTCTTTCATAAATCTTACCCAAACCTGGTAATAAGCTAATAGGGCGAAAACCCTCCGGCTTTGTTACATCCTTGCCTGGCTTTGGAAGAAGTATCGCCTTTTCGATTTTCCATTTCTGGGGAAATTAGTTATTTGTTATACACGCATTTATGATACTTGTATATTTGGTAACGGTATTGAATGGCATCTTTTTAATGGCAATATTTGTGATTAAGTCATAGCCTGGGGGTTTTCTGTTTTTTAGTTTTTTAATTATATCCTGTACTTCATTGGGGTTTGCAAAATCAGGCCTTTTTCTTGGGCTAGTCCCACTAATCCTCTCTCTTACGAAATAATTAATATCATATGCGAAGGTAAGGTCGCAGGGTTCTTGATTTGGTTCGAACTGTTTTTGAAGGTGATGTGCCATTAATTTAGCTTTATCTTTATTGGTCAGCGCAATGCAATTATCCCTGTAAATAGGCTTGTTGCAGGTGGATTTCGTATTCAAATTTCTTGCAAAGCACCAGAAGTCATTGTTAGGCTCGTTGAAACTAGAGATTTTATCGTTCCATTTCTCTTTTCTGTGTTTGTATATATTATCTTTGATGCCTTTGTTTAATTTATTGATGTCTCTTTTTATGCTCGGATCCCACGAAATCCTCCATCTTTTTCTAAGTTTGTTTCTTTCCCTGATTTGATTCCTGGTGTGCTGCGACAGTCTTTCTGCGTTCTGTTCTACTGGTACCTTTTGAACGCGTAGTCGTAGGCGGTAAGTAGAATATTTGTGAGAGTATCAATGGCAAGGTCAATATCACTGCAATTTCTGAGACTATTAAAAACAGGCGGATGTTTGAGAAGGTAATTAGAGTAGATGTTCCAATCCGTGTTGACTCTATATTTAATGTCGTCTACTTTATTTGTGCCTAGCGTAGCTAAGATGGCACGTGAGCAGAAGTTAACTCCACTTTAACCGCTAGGTACATGGGAATGGAAGTCGTGGCCAGATTGAGATCCAAGATGTCACCTTTTCTAGAGCTTTCGGGCAGATAGGTGTATTCCGTAGGGGCGAAGAAGTAAATAGGATGATTATTTATGAAATCTAATAGTTGCTCACGTTCTTATTCGATCTGCGACATCCCCATTCAACATTTTTAGCATTTAAATCTCCACATAAGATGGATTGCTTATCTGAAGATAGAAGTTCACTAAGTAAATTTTCATCAAGCGGGTTTTTTGGCGTGTTGTAAATTGAGCTAAAATAAACAATACTGTAATACGGAAGTAAAACAGAGACCGTGACAATCTCGCAGCCATTTCGTCTATTTACGCTGGTAAGGCAAGCTTGTAGGGATCACAGTTCTAACACTGGGCCTTTGAATTTATATGGTCCTACAGGAACTGAAAAATATGATAAAATTTGAATGCCATAAATCTTTTCTGCTCCAGGCACTTTCACCAGTTGAATCTGAAACATGCACAGTTTGGGCTACCTTAATAATATCAAATCCTTCACAAGTTAATTTATGTTTTACTTCATCAACAGATTTTACTATCGAGTTGAAACTGTTTCGCTTAAAATTGTGTCCTTAGCTTTTCCCCGAAGTACTAGTTTTCGCGTAAATCAGCCAATCAGATAAACCGAAAGCCAAATTTCCAAAAAATGTTTCTTTCGACGCGCTGTTGAGAGTACTGTTGATAGATGTGATACGTATTTTTCGCTTATAGTTGCCGGAGTCTGGCGCATTATAAAAATTTGGAGACTTCTGTTTAGATTTCGCTAATGCATAATCGCCGTTTAGTACATTTTAATTTTGAAATAAAATTTATCCTTAAAAATATTTTTGAGTAACACAAAACAGGGCATAATGAAAGAAGTTCCCATCAGAATAAAAAATGAGAATCAGGTCAGTCCTCTCTGTGTCTCTTTCTTTTTGGTACTAATTTGTTGCTCTTTTTGATAAATTGATTTGCAATTAATAAATTATATTTAACATAAAACGCTTCAAAACACAAAATACTAACATCACACACATTGAATAAATAATAATGCAGCGCATTAAAGTTTTGTATTTTTAATGCTCGCTTGTAAAACACAAAAATATAACGACAGAAAATATAACCAGATATATGAGAATATGACCAGGAAGATATAGGATCTCTTGATGAAATATAGGAGAGACTTTTATAAATGCACTTTCCTTGAAAATTTTAAAGAAGAATTCTTTCGAAAAAGTTTAAATTGTGATTAAACATCATTTCTTAGCCCATCATGACGCATTTTTATAATAAATGTCATCTCTCAGTTATAAATAAATTTTTGTAAATATAAAATACTTTAGAAGAAAAAGAATAAAGAGCTGTTGTTCTGTTACGACATTTTTGCATCACCATCACTTTCCAAACTTAAAATGTTAATTTTTCTCATAAATATGTTTTTTTTTCAAAGTAAGATAACATTAAAAGAATTTATAATATCGATAAAAAGAACACTATTATCACTCTCTCGATTCCAGATGCATAATTTTCTCTTGAAACACAGTGGGCAGCCAGGAGCTTGTAGCAACTGGAATAAATAACAAATGTTTGAGTTCAGTTTTTGCTCTTATTTGCTCAGAATACATGCTAGACTTTGCAAAGATATTCACTGCTTAAAATGGCGAAGTCGTATGGTCACTTGTAAGGTGCCTAAAACCCACCTCAGCGACAGACACAATGTTGGGCGCCTTCTCACGTTAAAGTGTCTGAACTTGTTCTGATGTTATTGTCAGACACGGGAGATAAGTCACAATAAAGTCATATTTATGCAGAGTTTGAGAGAAATATTTGAGACCAATGTCATGCTGTCCCCGAATCCCAAGCAAATCTTGCTGAACTCTAGGTCAAGCTAGTGTTAAGATCGAAATATTTACCTATGGCATATCTACACTTTTTGCACTTTCTGAAAGCTTTATCGATTGATTATTAGTGATTTGATTTGAACATACAGAAATCCAATTTATTTGAAATAAAGTGTACGATTGGGTAACAGAATGTACTGCGAGGCTAAAATTCAATATTCATGGTTGGAATTCATATTTTCAGTAGTACAGATGCACATTTTCGTAAAACTTTATACTTAAAGTAGGAATCTAATAATTAGAAAACAATATATTTTCAAAGATTATTTATTATTTTGATTTGAGGTATTTAGGTTCTGTCTTAATATTGGAGTCTTTTGATTTAGATCCACATGTGGCTATCAAAGATAATTCAGAGATATAAGTTATTTAAGATGCAGAGAGATATTTTTATGCCGATATACTGATTAAAAATGTTCTTCACTGTGGATATCAAGTTTTACATCTCATTTTATTTTAATATACGAAAATAATTACCTTTAGGACATTCTGCTGGTGAAACACACACTCCATCATTCCTTCTTACAAGCCCTGGCTTACAGGAACAACCAGGCCGACAAGTCGGTGTGCATCGGACAACCGGCGCATCATAGGTATCACAAGTATTTCTACAAGTGGGCATACATCTGTAGTATTCTTCATTTACCGGGCAGCGTTGCTTACTTGGAACTGTTGTTAAAACAAAGAAAATATTTGCTCAAGAATCTGGTAGGACAATTTCACTTACTGTTCCATTTTTACTATAATATCCTTTTTTATATGTACGTAATATAATATTGTCAGGAATAGTTCTTCAGTTGTAAATACTTACTGATAAATTTATAAATGTTAAAATAAATTAGATATTCAATCATGTTATTTCAATATATTAAACTATAAATAAAAATATAGAAGCTTGAAGTAAGAGACCTGCATATTAATTTCGAAGTCAAACAACAAAAATCAACGTTAAATATAACGCTGACTTTTGTTGATATAAATATAACGCTGATTTTTGTTGTTTGACTTCGAAATTAATATTTGCTCGGCGTGTTATTTTACCTTAATCAAGAGACCTACAGTTTTGACGCTTTTAAAATTATTCAATTACATGATAAAAATACTTTTCATAGGTTGTTAAATTTATGGAAAAGTTTTCAGAAAGATTATGAAAAATATTTACCTAACGTGCACTGGTATGCTGGTATGCAGATTCCTGTAAAATTTTTGTGATAACCGATTTTGCAATCGCAACCGGGAACACACGAATATGGACATTTGCCCCGTTTTATGCAATCATTGCAAGGAATTACACAATCTGTATATTCTTCATTATCACCACAAATGACATCTGTAAAAAATATAGGATGAATATTTAAAGTAGAAAATTATTTATATCCTTATATTTTTTTTCCTATGGAAACAATGAAACTGTCTTTCACCTTCCCCAAACTATGATAAGTTCTTTTTTATCTTTTAAGACAAAACTCTCTTTACTTAAATTCTTTAAATACTATTTTAAAGAAAAATTATTCTTATAAGATTCTGGAAACTGCATTGAGGAAATAACTGAAAATCAAAACACGGATTGCATATAGATTATAGACTAACTCGTGAGAAAATGTTTACAGCGCCTAATTATTAGCCTCTTAAAACCTACCAAGTTAAAACGTTATTCTCCACAAGAATCATATTCTTGAAACTTTATTCTGACTAGTCTTCTAAATGTTTGTTCAAGTAATTTCTGCATTAACTTGTGATCTAAGTTATCCACAGTTTATCCCCCTTTCCAGTTCACATTCAAATTTTAAAATGTACTAGTTAATTAAAAAAAGAATAAAATCGATAATCGCTAACTAACCATCAGAAAAGCATCTATTCTCAGCCACACATTCATCATTTTCGTTTCGAAAATACCCAGGTTTGCAGTCGCAACCAGGTTCGCAAAATAGTTCTTCACAGTTACCACGGTAGTAACAGTCGTTGCATAGACTCACGCATGGCACAAAATGTTCATTTCTAGGACAGGGTAGGGGCTCTAAAATAGAAGAGAAGACGTTAAATTCAATATAGTAATGCATACAATACACAGTGACTCAAAAATTATAAAACGAAATTCATAAAAAACATATTACTTATATTCTGCATTGTTAACATATGGGTTGTGACGAGTATCACTGATGCTTCTGAATAAAATTTAGATTGGAATGCACTTTAACCCACTGCTTGGCGGCGATTGTTTTTGAATGAGCAATAAACGCGCCAACATGGGTAACTCCGTATATCCGCCAACATGGCTGAACAAGCGCCTGGCCCCAGCCACCACCCCAAGCTCTTATTGGACACTACTTGTGATGTCATAGAGTGACGAAATGAATTCCCCGCGGAATTTTTGCCCGCGAAAAGCTTGCTTTAATTGCAAATACTCTGTTACATTCCACAAATTCACATTTATACAAAACATAACCAAGACCAAAAAAGTATAAGTTCACCTAACTCACACGAAACCGATAATAAAAATCTCTTCAACCTGACGACATAAACGGCAACCAAGAAGAATAGGGGTGGCGGCTGGGGCCAGGCGCTTGTCATGGCTGACTGTTTGTACGTTGCCTATATTGTGCAATTCGCTGAAGTTTTTTTTAAGTTTAAAAGGATCGCTGTGCACATGGCATTTTCTTGTAATTTATTTTCATTATTTTAGCTTATTTTGTTCATTTGTGTACGTTGCCTACATTGTGCAATTCGCAGATGTTTTTTTTTAAGTTAAAACTGAACGGTGTGTACATGGTATCGTTTATAATCGTGTCGGGAAGGTTATGTAACGGCATAAAATGTGTAAGTATTACAACATAAAATGTAAATAATTAATTTAAACTTAACTGACAAATATTTTAACGATCATAATGTTCGTTTTGCATATTATTTTATTATCTTTTTGTGGCAACAGTTTCCATACTAATTTATGCTTTAGAATTCTATGTTTTGTTTACAACAGGTTTTCGCGGAGCGTGTCGGGAAGGTTGCAATTGCAAAGACGTTTCGCAGTTTCAAAACATCGCCAAGCAGTGGGCTAAAGCGCATTTTCACCAAAATTTATCATCGGATGCTTGAAGATCTATGTATCCCTCAACGATTATACAGGTATTAGAGTCTTCTGTGCATATGGCTTATAAATAAAACCCACTGTAGTATGTAATTAATTACATGTTACACTGCAAAGCTTCCAGGTGATATAAATCTAAATTTGGGAACAGGCCATTAAATATGAGGTGAATATTAATTGGCTAATGACAGTGCACTCAACTACCAATTAATCGACGACGGTTAAATCAGGACTTGTCTAAAAAGAAATTAAGTTCATTTTTTTGTAGAACGATGGAAAGATTACTATCAGAAACCATTAGCGAAAAACAAAACTGTGTATGGAAAATACAAAAGGTAAATGAAAAATGTCTGGAATAACAACAGTCATAGCAGAACGTGCCATAGTCATATATAAATTAGTTTCTTTATCTTTTCTAATGTTTATTTTTCCGTATTTATGGTGTTTTCTTAAATCGTTTTAGCTTAAGTAACAATATGAACTTATTCTTCAAATTAAACTGCTTTAGAATATGGACAACTTGTTAATATTCAGTGCTTTGGAAATTAATTATAATTATTATTTAATCAAGTTATTCTTCTTTACTGTGTCAACTGCTCTCAAATATAACCATGATTTTGAATCAATCGTGGACGTCATCCTTACTATTAGCCCGGTAAATCAAGGGTTGACAGTGATGTCAATGATGTTTCTACAATTTGATGATATAGGTAAGTATTGTAAATTCTTTTAGTTACCATTCTTTCATAGCTGTTCCATTAGAATAGCAGTTTAATAAAATCGGACAACAAAATACATTATGTTTTGGGTTTGCTCAGTTTCGCAGATATAAATGCAACTTTTATAAACTGGTTTACTGAGACCAAACTGTAACAAACCTTGAAGATCACACTGACTGCCTGGTATGCAGTGGCCTGTGTAGTTTCTATAGAAGCCTAGTTTACAATCACATCCTTTATTGCAGTATCCGTTGTAGCATTTGCCTCGTTGAGCGCAGGTGTTGCAAGGTATTACGCACTGCGTAGGCGTCTCATTTTCGCGACAAGGACCTAAATAGGAATGTAATTCTAAGCAGTTAGTAATAAAATCAAGTTCCAACTGAAACAAAATAAATTAACATAAACAGTAAATACACATGCAGAAACATGAGAAGACAATATTTTCTGAGCCAAACTTAGCAAATTTTAAGATCGGCTATATATATTGCTTTTAGTAACTGGAGTCCAATGGTTAACTACTAAGGGATTTACAAGTCATGATTGCGAAAGAGCTCAGATGTGCTTAGTACATTGATGGCGAGTGGATAATATTACTCTATGAATAGAGTTCGAATTCCAGGCGAATGCAATGGCTGCATGGAGTTTTTTGTGTTTTTCCCTTTGTTCAAACCATTTACGCTTAACCACTACAGTAAATTTGCTTTTTGTACAGCCCCAAAATGAATGATTTATTTTCGGAGGCATAATGTGAGAAAAAATCTTAACATAATTATATATTCTGTAAGCAAAAGAGAAAATGGTAAAAAATTCTATTTAGTAGGCCAAAAAAAAAATTCTTTAATCACAGTTCATGCTCTAAGAATGCAGTTTCACAAGAATCCGTTTCTATTGCATTTATGCAGGGGTAATTTTGCAGGGGTAAGACGAAAAGATGCATTTGCTAGGGAAAAAAATTACATTTAACATTCCAGTGTGAATATGGTTAGTGTTTAATCGATTACTATCTACTTAAAGGAGGTATGTTTGGTTCATATTTACATTACACATGAGGAAGTCCCGTGCACCTAGCTCTTTCGTTGGCAGCTGAACTCGGGTCGACTACCAATGTTGAATGTGCTTGAGTAGGAATAAGCTGAATTACAGGCCTACTAGTAGCCGAGCGGTAAAATCACTAGATACTGGTATTTTCGACCTGGGTTCGAATCCAGGCCAATGGACTGGTTGCATCGGGTGTTTTCTTGGTTTTCCTCATGCGTAACGCGTATACTAGCCAGTTTTCCTTAAAACGTCCTCCACGAAATCATCTCTTCCCTTAAGCAGATAGCACTAGAGTGCTTTGCCGTAATAAACAAACCAAACCAAGCTGGGGTGAAAATGCGGTTTACGGCACTGCTTGGCGATTTTTTGAAAATCGCCAATTCGGCGCGTTTCTGCGAAACGTCTTTGCAATTCATTGCAACCTTCCCGACACGCTCCGCGAAAACCTATTGTAAACAAAACATACAATTCTAAACCATAAATTAGTATGGAAACTATTGCCACAAAAATATAATAAAATAATATGCAAAACGAACATTACGATCATTAAAATATTCGTCAGTTACCTTTAAATTAATTATTTACATTTTATGTTGTAATACTTACACATTTTATGCGTTACATAACCTTCCCAACACGCTCCGCGAAAACGTAACCAAAATGGCATCCCAGAAAGAAGGAATTTTTTTTAAAAGGGCATTAAAATTACAAACGATACCATGTACACACCGTTCCGTTTTAACTTAAAAAAAAATCTGAGAATTGCACAATGTAGGCAATGCACACAAATAAACAAAATAAGCTAGAATAACTAAATAAATTACAAGAAAATGCCATGTGCACAGCGTTCCTTTTACACTTAAAAAAAACTTCAGCGAATTGCACAATATACGCAACGTACACAAATGAACAAAATAAGCTAAATTAACGAAAATAAATTACAAGAAAATGCCATGTGCACAGCGTTCCGTTTTAACTTAAAAAAAACATCAGCGAATTGCACAATGTAGGCAATGTGCACAAATCAACAAAATAAAATAAATTGCAAACGATACCAGCGTTCTGTTCTTCAGCTGATACAAATTATTTCAATAAAAGGCAACAAAATATAAAAATTAAGCAACTTGCACTTCCAATAAAGTAATAAATGTACATGTACATTCACTCACCTCTCTCAGCATCACAGCTAAATCCATAGCGGCTTGGTATTTCGCGAAATATACGGAACGAAAATAGCCAACACTCAACACACAAAATACAACGACAACTGAAATAACTACTTAAATTAACACGTCAGAATTTCGAATAAACCGCTACGTCATCTCACATTACCAATAAAACCGTTCTCTATAAAATAGGAAACACGCATGCGCGAAAACTACATGTTTCCGTAGCTTCAAAATACCCAGTCAGCCATCTTCGCGGATATACGGAGTTACCCATGTTGGCGCGTTTATTGCTCATTCAAAAACAATCGCCGCCAAGCAGTGCCGTAAACCGCATTTGGGCCCAAGCTGGATTACAAAGTAAAAGATGTGCCGCATCATGAAAGGAACTCACAATAAATGTTTTAAAAGGAAAAAGATTTTTAAAACAACAGTATTTCCAATTGTATAGCTAAATTATTAATCATTAAAATATTAAAAATGAAGTATTTCAGTCATTTCGGAGCAAACTGTAGTTCACCTGAGCTGTAATAAATTAAGAGGGTATTTCACACGTTAATAAACTAAGCAGAATTTATTTCACCTGATGAACTAGTCCTAAATTAAAGGGAATAATTAATATGTTAGTGAACTGAGTTTGAATTGTTCAAGCTACTTCATATCAGAAATTCCTGAAACCAGAAAAGCATGCTTTAATGGAATTTTAACGCAGTTTATAATTTTTTTATAATTAACTTAATTATCTACAGAAATAATTAAGCTTTAAAAAGTTTTAAAGCAAATTTGAATATTTAAATCATCATAAACATTTCAAAAATCTTACTCACGTTTTACTGCTAAATTATAATGCTGTAAGTGAATTGATCTGGAGAAACTATCTACCAGCTTTATTCGAAACAGTTTCAGAGCTCTCTTTTTTTTCCAAAATTGTTCAGCATTTACGGAATTAAATTGATATAATCGAAGAGCTTAAAGCGTTTCTTAAGTTATCTAGAACAAAGATGTCCAAACTTCTAGCTTCCCTGAGCCACACTGAAAGAAGATGAGATATTTTAAGCCATATAAATTATTTCTAATACCAGTGGTAGCTCGGGATTTACAAAATAAATGACTCATATTATTGCGTATGTTTCATTGAAAAGTTTTGGGTTTACTCAGATTTGTTGCTAAAATTTTTGAATTTCACCTCTAAGAAAGAAATGTGAGGGTTTGACTCCGTTAGTTCAAATTTGCTATGTATGAGAAAGCGCATATATAAAAAAACTTTAAATGTTAGCGTTAGGCAGTACCGACTCGCCATATAAAAACATGTTTAAATAATTTAAACTTTATGAATTTTTTAATATTATGACAGCAACATAGAATTATTTTGACATTTTACACATAACATTTCATTATAAATTTTATTTGTAATTATGCCGCCCAACCGGTATAGTGGTCAGCGTCGCTGACTGCCCTGCCGAAGGGCCTGGGCTCGAATCCCGGAGAAGGCATGGATGTTTGTAAATGTATAGTGTCGGTGCGGCATGGTGGCACTCTAAATGTGCGGCGAGACGAAAGTCCTCTCGTGTGGCTTGGTGGAAAGGGAGAGGGGTGGGAGACCCTCGGACCCGCCCCCCCCCCGGTGGTGCTCTCCATCAAAAGTGGGGGCGGAACTGAGCCAAATTGCACTGTCACTTGTAAGGTGCTCAAGGCTGTTGCCAACGACAGGCGCAATCATGCGCTCCTTGCCAAGAGGAATTTCGTGGACTTGGGCTGACTATACGTCAGACAAGAGAGCATAAGCAACAACAACATTTATAATTATGAAGATAACAAGAATTCAAAGATTAATGAGATATTTGGCCTTGAATTTGAGAAATTAATGCATCAGTATCTGGTTCGATTGAACTGGTTGCAATTCTCAGGACGTTTTCAAGAGTTCATCCCATATTCTGGTTTTAATTTTACTCTTATCGTGCTTCATTCTTGAAAACAATTGTTCACAAATGTATGAGTTGCCAAATAATGATGACGTGAATAACACATGAGTGTGCAGAGAGGCATGTTTGTCTGTGGGTCAAAATGATTATAATCACTTCGCGCACATGTCGAAATAAGTTTTGGAACCCCACTCCACAGAAAACGCGTTTTATTTCGCTTCTCCTCGGAGCGTTAATAACCCGTTCATCCCTCTTGAAAGCCTGCCTCCAATCCCTATAGCAAGAGTAAAATGTATCATCGGGCTGAGATACTGATATTTCTTTTTTGCTTCGTCCCTGCTTTTTGGGCCAGGACAGTTGGAAACAGGTGCTGTTTGGACAGTGGCTTTCGTGAAAGGAGAAGATTGAAAAGCATAGCGGAGCTTTCCTTCCGATATTGTCACCAGGAAGTCATCTGGAAATGAATGTTTTTAAATTTTCGTCGGAAATATAACCTTACCCCATAGCTTAGCTAATTACAATAAGCTGATAGAAAGGAGGTTTTTATAAATTACTTTAACATTTTAGGCTTTCTAAAGTCCTTTTAATTAGCTTTTTGTATAAATATAATTGTAAGAATCGATGAATGACAAACGAACGTTTAGCAGTATTTTAAATACTGATTGAAAATTGCTTCTGTCATGAAAAATTAGGAACCGGTTTTAAAGTTAACAATGATTATAATAAATATTTTGCCTAAGTACTTAACTTATTTGCGTTTCGTAGCGAAAAATATTATAACCATCAACATTTATATCTCCAACATGAAAGCATCTAGCTGTATGCATTAAAATCTACTCTTCATTAAACAGCTTTCATTAAAATCTTTTCTTTTTAAGTTTACTGTTTCCTTATTATCATAAGCATACTTCAAACTAAGCTATGAAAATAAAACTGTACTTAATAACAAAGATTATAAATTCAAACATTCATTTTTATAGTGGTTCCTTAACGTTTTTTTTTTCTATTAAATTTTAACATATATACTTATTTTTGCTCTTCGGAATAACGGCAGATTATCAGGATCACTTCATTCAAACAATACATTTTCTAAATCAATAACTTTTCTTCGCACAGTACGCAGAAAAGTTTTGTGTTATATTCGCAGTTGCACATTACGGGCATTAAAACTTGCTCTTCGTTAAATATCATTCAAAAGAACTCCTTTCTTTTTCATTTATCATGAACTTTCTCATGAATCACAAATATATACACAAATTAAGACACGAAAAGAGAACGTACTTTATTAATAAAAAAACCTAAATTAAAACGCTTAACCTAATTAAAACTAATTAAAACGCTTTATTAATAAAAAACCTAAATTAAATTATTTATAATGTGATCAGACTAAATATACAAACACGTATAACAGTGATTTTTAAATGCCCAAATTATACAGTGTTTAGAGTTACGAATACTATAAGAGAAATAATAAAACTTCAATTTACAATTAATATAATAAAATTACTTAATGCTTTTTAAATTTTGTTTAGTTTTCGTTCGTTTGAAGCAGAAAATTTACTACCTGCTAAAGCATTTGCATAACTATATAAACAAATACTTGCAAATGTATTCAGCATTTTCTTGAAAATTTTAAATAAATCACAGTAGCAAGATTGGCAGATTTCATTACCAAGTTGCGCACTATAAATATATATATTTTAAAAAATGAAAAAAGAATTAAATGTTGATTTTGGCATTTTTGAGAGTGCATTTCCTATTGTTTTGATTATAAGTATTCTAAAAATGCAACAGCTATGGATTATTAATGTTAACTACTAGTGAGGATGGTTTCTTAAGATCATCTCTATTTATCGTATCTAAATATTTGCACTTAACTTTGATTTCTGCTGTTTGGGATAACGGAAGATTATCATAATCTTTCCTTTCAATCAATAAGTCATCTAGACTTCATAAATTTTCTTTGTAGATTATACAAAGAAGTTTTAAACAATGTACACAGTAACCAACTATGTATATTAAAACTTCTTGTCATTCATTAACACATTTAAAGCCAAATCACTTTGAATATTTTCAAACAAAAAAAGATCGCATGACACTAAATTTTTTTACACCTGCTATTTCATCAAAAGGACATTTAATTGGAGCACTTCTTGACATGTCTGAATGTAATGTCAATACATTTTCACTCGAAGTTTTCGCTCTCTCCCTAAAATGTCCTATAGAATCACATGAAATGCATTACCTGACATCTCCAATACAAATCAAATCGATATTCCAAATAATCAGATTGAAATTTACCTATCAATATACACTGTTCCATTTAACGGAAGATGCTTACTTACAGATGTCATGCATTTTGTGGTGTGTATCAAAGCAAAAAAAGTCTCTTCACTTAAACATCCACTTGGTTTTGATTTTATATTCTACCATGCTTCCACCCACAATATAAAGTTCTCTAAAAAAACTACATTTTGTCCGCACTGATTTCAACAGACAACAGTTTGGGGTAACTATAAATATTTCTTTTGAATACTAAAAAAGAAATTGTAGTGACAAAATTGGCACTAAACAAGAACGTCCGCACACCTCATGGTAGCTGCAAGAATAACGGTCAAAAAACTATGGATGGAAAAGATGTCTCATTTCCTGAGCTGTTTGACGTGTATCGCCTTCTCTCTCCACGAAGGCTATGGTTGGACAGACATTCAGGAACATCCAAGTTTTCCTACGTTACAATCACACCCGACATATTTTAGCAATAAACGCTGTCACAAAATATTATCACAGTTACCGGAGTTAAATTATAAGGTATTTCTCCCGCCTTCTTCGCATGCCTTCGTGGTGTAGTGGTCAGCACGCTGGGTGCGTATTCCAGAGGTCCGTGGTTCGAGTCCCGGCGAAGGCGCTGCTTATTTTTCACGACTCCTGCTTCGAAATACCTGATGTCTCTACATTGCCGCCCGAACTAAAAGGTGGTGGATGCTGATTCTCAATTACCTGGATTTGGCGATTGGGTCCCCTGAACCCCAGTCACTTTTTAAAAGGGGGAGTACATAAGATATTTCTCCAGCCTCCTTCGCATGCCTTCGTGGTGCAGTGGTCAGCACGCTGGGCGCGTATTCCAGATGTCCGTGGTTTGAGTCTTGGAGAAAGCGTTGCTCATTTTTCACGATTCCTGCTTCTAAATACCTAATGTCTCTACAAACTTATTTAAAATACATTTCAGTTTATGACAGACCAAGAATCTGCTGATCTTCTAAATCTCATTTATCTTCATCCTTAACAGAAAACCCCAGTTTAATATACCTAATAATTAATTATAGAAATTTAAGTACCAGAATGTTATACTATTTAATTCATACAAGAGCATTCTAACGCAATTTTTTTTTTTTTTTTTGAAAAATCCGTATTAGCTGAACAGATGAAATTAATTGAACTGTTTACGGCAAAATAAACGACCTATTGTCTAACTGAATTTATTTTTACATTTCAGTTCACCGAGAACAGATATCAAAACCGAAAATTGAAGTAGGTTCTGCAGCTTGCTTGAACTTTCGTTTCTAAGCTTATGCTCCTAACGACGTAAAATTTGCCACACATGGTTGTTTTGTATATTAGATATATTATTCTCATAAAAGCCAAAACAGAGTACAAAACAGAAAAATAGGGTAAAAAAGACATTATGTTGGCTTAGAATGCCAGTCTGAGGTCTTGTTTTGGTTAATTTTTATGTTTCGCATTGACGCACGTCCCTTCCTATAGCATACGAAATAAACCAAAGCAAAACTTTTGAGACACTGAACGCATTTAGTCTTAAAATAAATGTGTCAAAATCCATTTTTTAGAGCATCCGAAATCTTACTTCTAAGAGATTTAATCTTTTAGTTGGCACGAGACTTCTTTCTTCCGAAATCTGACGTTACGTAAGTTACTATTGACCCTAAATATTTACCGATCACAGATGTTTCTTCGGATTTTGCGTTCCTTGGTACATACAGCACATACATAAGTAGTGTTTAATAAATTACTAGCCAGAGAGAGAAAGAAAATGTAATAGTGAGGTGATATGAATATAAAGAACCGAGGAAGATTTCAGCGCAACTTTTACAAAACCGAAATTTGGTTTACGTTTGTAGAGTTATTAGGTTATTTGGAAGCAGGAGAAATGAAAAATGAGCCCTCGCCGGGACTCAAACCACGGACCTCTCGAATACGCGCCGAGTGTGCTGACCACTACACCACATAGGCATGCGAAGAAGGCGAGAGAAATACCTTATACGTTTAATATTTGCAGGTTGGTTCTGAAATATCCCCCCCAATGGCAAAGCCTTGTTTTATACAACTTAAGGTTAACGCCAGTCTCCCCTTACATTTTATTTGCGAAAGATTTTCCTCATGCAGCGGACATACATTGTCTTTGACAGCGAATTACGTTGCATACACACGAGCAAAACAATCTCGACACACGCTAGAAGCTATGAATTTACTTACTGATCACAAACTCACATATTTGAGGAAGAATTAGATAAATTATCTCCTAGACAAATCAGGTAACAAAATATCATTTTCGGATTCATAACAGACATCCATTATACAAAAAGATAGGAAAATATAATAGATGTACTTTCCACATAGAAGCAAGAGAAATGCTAAACTCCATACATTATAAAAATATCGCCAAAATTCAAGAATCAGAAACCAAAATATAATCACTGCACAAAAACACACAGTGTAAGAAAATGAATCTACCAAATTTGAGTATTAAACCTCCCCGGACAGTATAGGGTTTTGTGTAGACTGACTGCTAACACAAATCCAAGGACATAGGTTCGATACCCGGCTTGGTCAATTAAGACTGATTAATGCTTGGCTGTGCGTGTGGACTCCTGTCCCTTTCTCAAAGTGCAGTTTTGGCCCATTTCTTGTGGTACTTCCTGGGCAAAGTCTTTGGTGATGAGACGGCTAAATGTCCATTCCTGACGAATGCTTTCGAGCAAATGTCCGGTAGCTAAACAGTTAAAAAAAATTCGTATAATACTTTGCATTGTGATACTTTTATTACGACCATCTATTCCACAGATCCCGCAGACAGATTTTTGGTTACGACCCGTAAAATTTTGCACCTTAGGATCAAGGCCATTATTAAGTTAAAACTTTCAACTTTTCATTTAGTCTACCATTAAAAGTCTGGAGCCCTTTTGTCTAAATTGATTGGATTGGAGTATTAGGGATTATTACTATTATTTTTTAATAATCCGAATTAATGAGGCACAAATATTTTGAATCTCATTTTATTCAAGTAACCTATGTTTGTTTTCGCAAAAAATGGCAATACCTAATTTTTGTGCTCGTTATTTCAGACAATGAGATTATTTTGAAGACATTTTCATTTTATGTGAAACAGACTTCAAAATTTTATTAAGATTTTTCTTTTTCATTTAATTCATATGAAGGAAATAATACGCATCAACGATTTTAAAAAATATCAAAATTTGATTTACATTATAATTATCTTTTATTTATATACATCAGTTTTTTAGTTATTTAACCAATCCCGATTAGATAAGGTTCATAACCCACATGATTAAAATGATGAAAATTAATAGTACTGCTATAATTTCAACGCATGAACGTTTACAAAAACATGCAATTTATTCAACAAACTTAATTTATCTCATAAAATCTCAGAATTAAATAAAGTTTCTACACTTGATAACGTTCTTATAGACTATAATGTTATTAGTCTACTGCCAAATTTTCCCACTGAACGACGAAACTTCATTTGGAATACACTTCGAGATATTTTTTCCTTATAATGAATCTAAATCTTTAATTCCTCCAGTTTTAATTCATCTGCTTTCAGGGAGCTCTAAAGCGATTTTAATTAACATAGTTCATCAATGACTGTAAAAAGTGCAAATTCACCTTTTAGGAAAAGAATTTGCAGTTAAATGTTTTATACAATGCTGTGAGATCACTTGTTTACATTATAAAATATGGATAACTATTCTGTAATGCAAATTTATCATTAATAATTAAATAATAAAATGATTCATTTAAGGAAAAAAAAACCATCGGTTCTCTCTGACCTTCCAAAAATCATTTGGAATAATCTTTCTTCACCGTTTTAATTAAGCGAACGTTTGTTAACCCAGGTTTCACTATAACGATCGCAAAAAAAAAAGGTCAAAACTTAGGATTTTGTCAGAAACCAAAAAACTTTAGATGAAATAAACACCGGAAGGAAGTTTCTCTGACTAATCTAGAGGTGTAATTACTTCTTTTTTAATGTTATAGGTCAATTTACGCCAGCATGTACGAAGTCATATTGTCGCATCATGATCAACGTTTCGTTAGATGCATTAAGACCATTCTGACTGAAAAGGCGGTCATGTACTATATGGTATAGCATGCATATTATTGACGCATTGCAAATTTCACTGGCATTGTCCTTGCATTACCATATCTAGTTTACATTTATGTTTATATTTTCATATAGTATAATATTCTAGGTTAAATTTATTAATTTTCATTTTAAAATGTATATTTAGCAATAACATCTTCTCAAATATTCTCTCATTAATATTTTTAAAGAGATATTAATTCTTACCTACTGGGCACTCCTCAGGCAATATGCACTTTCCACCAGGCCCCTTGATATATCCAGGTTTACAGAAACAACCTTTTATGCAGAGCTTTGTACAAAATATAGGTTCTAAGTAATTGGAGCAGGTTAATGGACATCCAGAGCCACACTCATTGTACTCTTCATTCTCTTTACATAACACTATAATTCAAAAGTTCATTAATCCAAATGCATAAGAAAAATATATGTTATGTGTTATATTTTAAACTCCATATTAGTATTTTCAATCGTACCTTTCAAAAAGCTTCCAACAATGTATGAGTTTTAGGTGAGTTATATGCATACCAAACAATGAAAAACAATACCGAGCCAAAAATGTTAAGCAATCTGAAAGGTAACAATTCTGAGTTCTTTTATTAATACTGAAAAAGAATTACCTTCATTTCGTGCTTTAGAGTTTCTTTCGCACTTACAAGTATTTTCACATATTTCGCAAGCCCAGTTTTGCAAAAATTCTGAATTGTAAGGATGGATAATAATTATTTTTTTTATTAATCTAACTATTTTTACGGCTTATTCTTAGTTTAATTCGTGCAGATACCATAAGCATCTGAAACATTTATATAAATTTATAAGTAAGAAAGATTATCAAAATACAATATAAGACAGTTTTCATTTGGAACTTCTAAGGTTCCTTTATGTTAAGTGACCAGTTGTTTTGTGGTTTGGATCTTTACTGTCACTTCTTCCTTCCGTTTTTCCACCGGAATGCAAATTAATGCACGCTGAGGTTTTTAGATTGTAAGAGAGAGGGTATTCTGCCTCTCGAGGTCCCGTTAATAGGTTGCTAGCTAAGATAAGATTTGTATTTATCGATTTTACATTATAATTGCCGATAGCTGAATGTCCACGCTGGTTACGTTTCGAGCCAACTTCACGTTAATTAATCTGTGTAGTTTCTAGCTTATTTTAAAGCTTTAGATAATCTAGCTTTAGCTTCTAGCTTATTTTGATTCAATTTTACATATAACTTACTGATACTTTGAGTTATCTCGCCACAAGAGGTTGGCTGTGCTGTAAGCAGCAAGTGCGCCTTCTGTTCTTATTTAGTTTTAAATTAAGGGTCTTTTACAAACTTCTCTCATTAATTAAGTTCCCTCTCTTAAGTTTCATTTGTTACTTAGCGATAATACGCTACCAGTCTAGCTAAAGTTTAGTTACAGTTTAAGGTTGTAAAACAAATTTCGAAACTTTATAAACTTAAAACGTTAATCGTCAGAGCTTAAAGAGAAGGTCATAAAAAACACAGGAAAGCTTTCTGTTCCTTGCAAATGGAAAATCGAAAGGAATGTTTAGACTACATGGGTGTTTTGAAATCAGTTTTTAAGTGACCGATAAATAAAAATGCATTAAAAAATATGCACTTTAATAGATTTATTCGTGCATAGACATTAAAATTTATACCGAGAACAAATTCTTTTTCAACAAAGGGTGAGAAAGATCATACTCAAATAATAATAAGTAAAAAGGATAATTAAGGTCATGTTTAAAATTTTCAGTATTCGATAGCTAAGAAATTTTCGGTTATACAGCATTTATTTCCAATAACCTCATGTAGCATGTTTATCTCTTAAAATTTTATACCTTTTTAGCAGACATTTATAAAATTTGGAAAGAGGAAAGAAATATTTATTACTCTCTAAAATTTTATTTATTTATTTTAAGTTTTTATTTTATTTAATTATTTTTGGCAATTAATATTAATTTCATTAAAAATAAAACTAAGAATGGATTGATTGATTGACTGATCACAGAAATTGATTAACTGATCGCGAGGAAAGCACGCGAGGATTATTTGTTTCAGGAAGAACACTTTCGTAGACCGCGCTTTAAAGGAAATTAGCTCGTATTCGTTTTAAACACGAAGAAAACCATGAAAACAATTATTCAACTAGCCTGTTTACCGGGAACAGAAGCTGAGAGATTGTTCAGCTGTTATATGTATTCGAGCGCTGGTAGGGTAAAATCAGGAAGACGACAAAGAGAAATCTTGTCCTCGAGTTTAGCTTCTACAACTTAAAACACCTATATCTCAATAAACCTATCTGAGCTAAATACCATCGTTAAACAATAGACGATTGGCGTAGTATCCTAGATAGACGAATGACGTTTTCAGCTGCTTGGAGATGACGAACGTATTCGACTGCGGAGGAGATAGCATAATACTGTTGCGAAAAATTCGGCGGTTGCGCCTGTATGTAAGCTTTCCGGCATAGCACTAGGGTTGCCATAAAATAGTGTATGGTAGGGTTGCCAGATTGGCGACTTTATCGCCCATTTGACGACCAAATTGGCGATATCCCATGATCCAATCGGGAAGCTTCTAGAATAATTTCCTGTCGAGATATTTCTCGAAACCTGTGGAACCTAATGAAAAGCTATATAAACCCTTGCGTTTCTGAGAGCCAGCAGTGTGATTGAGTGTGTGATTAATTGTGGTTAGTGTGTGATTAGTTGTGACAATCGCTGCTTACTGTGAGTGCTAAGCTACGCGAGAGTTTTGCGAACGGAAAGCGATCGAGATAGTGCTTTGCCGTGAAGCTACCTTTACAGTATAGCTTGACAGTGTATTGGTGATTGTTCCACGGTGTTTATTATAAGTTTAGTGTTGCCGCGAAGCTACCTTTACAGTTACAGCCTGAAGCTGTGTTGCTGATTGTTTCAGCGTATTTATTGTAGATTTTCGACGCTTTTAAAGGTAATTTTGGAACTGTGCTGTAAATAGTGATTCCTGTAAATAAATTGTGCTTTTTATTGTTCTGCATCGTGTTTTCATCGAATACTCTCAAATCCACGAACCCGTATAACGCAACAATACTATAAATCTTGTTCAGTCAGCAGTTGCCTGTCAGCTAAGAATGCTGCCTCTGCATTCAAGCCTGCCTGAATATTTATAGGACAAACTGTTGTGGCTCTGTTATGATTTGTGGAGTGCTCTGAAAAACACTAATTACTAGAATCTTTGTTTGAAAAGAGCGATGCATATACGACTCTTGTGGACGACTGTGCGCTTATGAACTTGATATTTCATCACAGTGATGACTTATACAAAGCAGGATAATGTACCGTGCACACGAACAGCATAGAACTGGCTTGGTAAATACTCTGCAGGGGCTTCACTTATCCCCTTGTTCGCTGGATTTAACTCCTATTATAGAACACTAAGAGAACCTGATACAAAGTTTACTAATTGCCTTGCAGCAATTTCGAGCAAACAGGGATTATACAGAATGTGAATAGTCTGATGAAATTTCCAAAGGTCTCTTGTTTCTTGGAGGCCACTTCAAGTAATTGCACCTCATGCTTTCATTATCAGTCACGTTTTCCTAGGTTTTGGCACTTCAATTTAAAATGAATTTTGACACCTTCAGGTTTTGTTAAAATCTTTTTCGGTATTATAGGAAGGGGAGAAAGTGTTTCTTGCCTTTTTTTTAATATTTCCTTGACTAAGGGGGCAAAGTGTATTAAGTAAAAATTTCATATGCATATTTTTAATTGGTACAGAGTTAACAGTTATAATATAATTAGTTACAAATTATATAAATATTGATTTGTGTAATCAGAGTAAACTGTAAGTAATATAAAATTCTTCAGTTATAAATTTAATTTTATTTAATGTTTAGAAATAATGTTATTTAAAATTATTATTTTTCTGAAAAAAAAAAACTTACAGAAATGCATTTCAAACTCCTATAACCTATAACCTTTTAAACTTTTAAATTCGTGTACTCATTCTTAAGGGTTTATTTCTTAACCGATGAGAGGATACGATTTCACGGTTTCATGCTGAACCACTAGAATTCTAGAGAAACACGCTAATGTGACAATCAAATTCGCTGAAACAACCTTGTTCAGCGAATTTGATTCACTAGAATTCTATCTCAATATGTACCATTATAAAACAGAAATTATTTTTAATATGCGACCAGAAGTGGTTGATCCCTTCCCCCGACTAAAACTTCTAGATCGCATTAATTAAATCTCTTTAAGCACTGTCTAAATGCAACCAGAGCTTGATTGGCCGTTCAGCAGAATAAGCACGGGCTTAAGTCATCAGGGAAATGGAGCACCGCAAAAAGGTTTTCATTGCCAGTTTTACGACTGAATGGTATAGCTGAACGAAGACAGATTACGAAGAAATGAGTGAACAAAAAAACAGTAGTAAATGTATGTGGGAACATCAAAATCTTTTTAAATGCAAATAGATTATTCTGAGCTCTTTAATCCGCCCTCGGCTGCAACTGTATTTTTGTTTAGAAATTCTGTGAAAGTTCTGCATTTCTAATTTGGTTATTCTGATGCTACACAATGTGGCCACTCATATGAAAAACTAATTTTATATTTTGGGTTTAATGTCAGTTGTTTGGCTGTACAAAATGAGATGCTCTTCTACAGAGGCTGTTCGTACATTTTTTAGACGAATTTCATTGAAATTTCAGAAATATGTTACCTAAAAGTTTTGTTTTAAATGTTCTGTTTGATAACCGTTATTCTTAACTATGTTTATACACCATAATTTCCAAGATAATAAAGCCTTTTGTAGTATCGGAAGAAGTTCTTGAACAGTTGTTCAAAGTGTAAGGATGTTGTAGGCCGATGTTTAGACAACCCGCTTTTTAAAAGCAAAATACATTGGTGATAGATCAGGAGATTTAGTAGGAGTATGAGTGAAGGGTATGGCTTTCATACCCACTTCTTGTTCCATTTTTTCCAAGGAAATTAACAGTAGATTTTGGCATGTCGCTGCTTGCTTTGTCTTGATGCAGTTCTACTGATTGATAACACTGTGTATAAAGATAAATTATTTCATATTTGAAAATTGGGTATAAAATATGTTGTTGATAATATGTGGAGTTGATATTAACATTTTTTTTATTTTTAATTTGTCGTTATATGAAAACCAGCAACAATCACAAATTTTTTGGAAAAGTTTTCTTTAGATTTCTTAAACCTTGTTTTAAGATTTCTTTCTCCTCTTTGATGATAATAAATGGATCTCTTTTTATTGCAGTCATTTAGGTACACAAAAGATTCGTCTATTGGGACAACATTTTTCCATTTTTGTCAGGATAAATGTTTCTCATAAAGATTTCCGCAGCGCGTTCTGCGTTCGGCGATGTGTCGTGGAGAATGACGATGCACCTTACTTTTTTTTTTTTTTGCCATTTCAAGATTCAAATCAGCATTAACCGCTTTGTTTACAGTTGAAACTACGCATTTTAATGATTTTGCATCTGCCTTTTAACTTGACGCTTTTTCTTTTAGCATTAAATATCTTACTTTTGCAACATTTGAAACATATCTTTTTTTCCTTGGATACATATCTGAAACAATTTTTTCATTTGAAGCTAAATTTGACATTTTCCCCCCATTGTTGTTGACAACATTGCTTATCGTAGCTTTAGATATTAAAAAAAACCATGGCTTTTCTAACGTTTTTAATAACTAGTTACGAATAATTTTCTTCGGAAAGAACGCAAACTTAGCCTCCCATCCACTGCTCTTTAAGAGGGGAATTTTGCATGAAAACAAAACTGTTAAGTAGCAGACCATAATTTATACTTTTAACTATGTGCAGTTAAAAAATGAATTCCAAGCAGAAATTCTTTTTTACAGCAAAGAAAAATCGACTAAAAAACTGTGCGAACAGCCATTGTAGTATGCTGTTAAGTTATCAATTGTTTATAGAATAGCACACAGAGTTTGCCTGCGTTAAAGGAACTATTTATATGTGAGAAATTTCTAAAGGAACTTTTAGCGATGCCAAGTTTATAAATATTATAGGATTAATGATAAGGTAATGTTCATTTTGTTTTCAGACTTTAGTTTAAAAAATAATTTTACAGATTTAATTATTTTATTCAAAAGTTTATGCCTAGGAATTCATTTAATAACCATATATATGGTTATTAAAGTTATGCTTAATTACTTAGTACAAAGAATATGAAACATTTGTTTAGCATAAAAATTTATCGTATGGGTATTTTTAAAGAAATTTTAATTATCAATAACATGTTCTATTTCTTGGCAGTGTTTAATTATTTATGTGTTAAAATCTTTTCTTCATGACTGTAAAATACTAGTTTGAATTTAACAGCATATCCGTACTTAAGTGATTTGAATGAATCTCATTGCTTTGAAAATCGGCATCGCCGTTTAAAGAATTTGTTAACAGATCATGCTTACACACTGAAGGTTATTAACGTTTCGAAAATTATTTGCTCAAAAAATTATCTTTTCTGAGAAATGGGAAAACAGTTTAATGATCTAGAATTAAAATTTTGACACTATTCGACAGTTTCGAAGAAGCTCACAAATATTTAAAATCATAATATCCTTTATAATTCCCATTAAGTTAATAAACTCCTTCCTGTAAAATTTATAAAAAGAAGAGAAAGAGACTGATGCAGAATTTTTTAAATTACTTATTTTTGAAATACAAATGAACAGACAGCACGAAGCGAAAGAAATACTTTACAGTACTGCAAAGAATTGCTTCCTATTGTTCTAGAAATGTGCTGTTTTGTTTCAAATCAGTTACACCCTTGATTCAGTAAAGACAATCCTAAGCCTATTTTGCAAAACTAGATAAACTTTCAATCTTCGACTACGACTTCTACTACTATGCTGGTTAAAAGAGGCTGTGTGCACACGCCTTTAGGCCTTTCGAATCTCAGTGTCTTTGCAGAGTGGGAGCACTTAAAATCTTTCAATTCTGAAGTCTTCTAGAGAAGCTGATAGTAAAATAAAGGATGTCTGAAACCGCTGGAATACATCTCTCGAGGTGCTTTCGGTTATGTATGGGAGTGATTAGGTAGACTGTACTTTTAATAAATGCAGTAATCCAAGAGACCATCTGCAACTACTGCAATTTCTTTTAAGGTATTCTGATCACACATATATACATTTTTATAGCTACGAATATTATGTAACTAAGAGTTAATAATTTACCTTCTCCTGAGCTAGACTGCAGAAGACTAAAGTGCAGAAGAATCACTAGTAGTATATCCATGCCCAATTACTAGAAGAGAGCGTCTAGTCTCTGTCGTCGTCAGAAATCGTTTAACCCGCACTTTTCATTTGATCCAGTTTGTGTGTGTAGCATATTTCCCGGTACAGAGTCTAGACTAGAACTAACAAAGTTGGATATTTTACACTCGGCTGTTATTCTCATAAACATGTGACCTCTCCCCACTGCGAATTGTTTCTACATATTCTTCATTCCGTATGTCATTCTTTCAAATAGCCAGACATACAGCATGAAATTTCAGTTTCGTATTGCTTTCATAAGAAATATGGATATAGTTTAGCTTTTAAATAATTGTGATAAAACTTTAAATTTTATTTAGTTTTGATGTTTAATTGAAACTCGAGAGTGTAAAAGAAAATTGTCTCGGATGCAGAATATGACAAATATTTGTATGCATTGATTTAAAATGCTATCATTTCAGAAAAATGACAGCTATTTATTATACAAGGTGTTCAAATAGATGGTTGAAGGTTTATTTTCTTAAACACTGATAAGAGATATGTACTTCCAGTTAGAAAATTTCTTTGATTAAAGTCGAGTAATATATGAAAATAATTTAGGCACTGGGGATGGCAGGGTTAAGTTATATTATATAATTACAGTTCAGATTTAATTTGATATAAATGTATAGACGGTGACTGATTAACCAGAGGCGAAACGATCAAGCCCTGTCTAAAAAAAGGGTTGGTTTGCTTATTGCAGCACAGGATGGAGAAATTATTTCACAAAGCATCAGCATAAAACAGAATTGTCAATAGAAAATCCAAAACGGAAACTGCGCGCGATAACGGGTGGAACCAAATGATGTCATAGTATTTGGGAGTTGTTTCAATATGAACAGTGCGTTATTGGATTTTAAGTCATCCGGAATATATAAACAATGTACAATTAAAAACAAAATTCAAGCCAACCTTATTTATGCAAATTTGAACTCAACGGCATTC
>KK118516.1:388076-449154 GCA_000611955.2 Stegodyphus mimosarum
AAATGTTGCTCGCTGTTGCGATTTACAACTTCAGTTCATCATTTCTAATAATGATGATTCATTTCTTCTAATGATGATTAATTTCTTTTCCCGTTATTTAGAGAGTATTCTTTTTGTTTAGAACCTTGATTTGTTGTTATGACTTATCTCACTTGTCTAACAGTAACATGAGAACAAGCCCGCGAATTTTAGCCTGGCAAGGAGGGCAGGACTGTGCCTTTTCATGTGTGCCTATGCATTCTTACAGGCGACAATGACTTTGGCCAGCTAAGTCCCAATTTTGAAAGAGAATACGTCGGGAGAGGAGCCGAGAGTCTTCTACTATTTTTCCCCTACCAAAGCACTCTAGGAGACTTTCGGCCAGCCTTATATTTTAAGTGATCCCATGCTGCGAAGACACTATACACTTATAGCCACCCCAACCCTCTCCGAGATACGATTTCGGGCCCACGGTAAGGCAGCCAACACTGCTAACCACAGTACAGATCAGGGCGGTTCCGTGATCTGACAGGCAAAAGTACGAGTGGCGCAGGACACCACTTATTCACCACCGGTAAGGTGCTGTCCTGCTGCACTAGCTATTAAGCTCCGTCCATAATTACTACAATAAAATTCCCACATACATGCAGAAAAATATACGGAGTAATAAAATAACAATTAGATGCGTTTCTACAAACTACACTTGTAGGAACGCATCTAGTTGCTTTCAAGCACCTCATGTTTGGCAGAATATTTATTTAATCACAATGTCGTATTTTCTGGTTCGTGCTTCTTTATAATGCCACAATTTGAATAATAATAGAAGTATGGTGCTTCCTTGAATTTAACTTCCAATTACACCACTTAAGGAGGAGAAAGTACAAACGTATGGTATAGTCCTTCACAAAAGTAATCGAGCACTAGATTCCATCTAGAAAACACAATAATCACTTGATGGGAAGCTGTGAATATATTCTTGTGCTGGATTTGAAAACATTTTATAGTCCCCCCCTCCCATGCTTTAGAAGGAAAAGGTATTAAACAGTTTCTACATCTAACATTACATTACATTATTTCATAAGCATTTTATTAATCCACTGAATTCCATTCAAAGTGTTCCATCTTATTAACCCACAGTACAGTATTCCACTGAAGAGTTCTGTTGACTAGTATCCATTGAATATTCATTAATCCATTGTCCCAGTATACCATTTTATAAATCAGACAAACAGACAAAGTATACAGATGTCTTGTATTGCATCCGCTAAGTCTTTCTGCACCGATGGGCAAAAATCAAGCTTAGGTCGAAGGAAAGCTATATAGAAAGGGGGCAATTTCGTATTTCAGAGGAGAGAAAAAAGGAACCTCATACATTTTGTACGAATTCAAAAGGCCAGAAAGAAAAGATGGGTCAAAATAAATTTAAAATAAATGGCCCAATTATAATAGTGAGAAAAGGGGAAAAAAGGGCCCATAGAAAGAAAAGGAAAATTTTCCTAAATAGGGCATTTTAGGATAATTTTCCGAAAATACGATTGTGTCCATGAGTGTATAAGGGCATTTCTCCCGCCTTCTTGGCATGCCTTCATGGTGTAGTGGTCAGCACGCTCGGCGCATATCGAGAGGTCCGTGGTTCGAGTCCCGGCGAGGATATTGCTCATTTCTCATCTCTTCTGCTTCGAAAAAATCCTAATGACTCTACAGTGGTGCCCGAACTAAAAGGGTGGAGGATGATGATTCTCCACCACCAGGATTTGGCGATTAGTTCCACTAATCCCCAGTCGTCCTTTAAAAGGGAGTGTATATAAGGTATTTCTCCCGCCTTCTTGGCATGCCTTCGTTATGTAGTGGTCAGCACGCTCGGCGCGCATCGAGAGGTCCGTGGTTCGAGTCCCGGCGAGGAGACTGCTCATTTCTCACGTCTTCTGCTTCAAAAAAATCCTAATGATTCTACAAGTGTAGTCAAAAGGGGGAGAAGCTGTGTTCATTTATAATAAATAGTGTCTCTCAGATGTGTGTAGTGAGTGTGTTTGGTAAAGCTACCTAGATGTGATGATGCAGGAGGAAAAAAAAAGAATTAGCGACCCAGTTACATAACAGTTTAAGTTGTAGTTTAGAAGCTAGCTTTAGTGAAGTAAGTAAAAAAAATATATAATAAAAAAATTTAAGAATTAAAAAGAAATAAGTCCTAAAATGGGAAACAAGACAGTATGTTTGCCTTTACCTTAAGGTCTAACTACAAAAGACACAGACAAAAAGTACATATTTTTTTAACTAAAGTAACATTTACCGTTCCCAACAATATATATTCATATCTTATCCATTGATGACACGCGGTGATTGGGATTTCGGTTACCGTGCAAAGTGTGTGCCGTAAAAAGAATGAGTATCGGTAGATCGATACACTACTAGGTAACCTTCATTACTGAAAAATTCCCTAAATCCCTGAATAGGGAAAAAAGAGAGGTCAGGCTGAATTGAAATGAACGAGATAAGTGTCACAGCCAGAGAAAAACGCCGTGAGAAATAAAAAAAATCGTTACCTTCTGCTAATTAATAAATGATGTCTATATTAGACATTTATTAATTAACTATCCCCCTTACTAAACTAAAAACTAATTTGTCTATTACCAAGAATGAACATCATGATTAAATAGTGCTTTAAGAATGGATAGACTATTATCGTTAATTAATATAGGATGTCTAGTAGACATCCTATATTAGCAACAAAAGGTATTTTTTTAAATTCCTAATGAGGTACTTCCCGGGTTGAAACACGTTTCCTGAGCTCGTCACAAAAACCATCTGCGTCAAGTAATACTTTTCCTATATCTTTCAGATATTTTCCGCTATTTGGGAAAAATGAAATATATAATAAAAGACGCATGTTTAGTAAAGCATAAGGAATTTTAAATCGTTTTCTGCCAATTATTGGGCGATTTTCAAAGCTCAGCCTAAAGAAACCAAAAAACATATTTACACAACTTGCATCAGGCCAGTCCTTTGTTATGCATTACCTACTTGGAACATATCCTGTTGAACGCCAATTGCATAAATTACAAGTCGTGCGAAATAAATTTTTGACGGTAATTATAGATGCAGACTATTTTGTCAGAAACTCCATACAACATAAAGATTTTAAAATTGAAGATATTAAAAAATATCTGCACAACATAAAAGATAATTTTTTCACAAAGCCACTGTTACTACGCACAAGTTTTTAACTATGAGATTGTACAGAAAGATGGACTTATCAGGCCAACTGTGCTCGCTTACTTGCTGACTGTGACAATAACTTTGTTTCTTAAATTCTTTCACGGGGTTTGTGTATATGTATACAGTGTATATATTTTTAATTTCTTATACTATTCTATTTTCTGTCTTGTAATGATTTTATTTTTACTGTAATATAATTGTTTTTCTCATAAAAATCTCAGTACCTAGCTATCTCGCTAATCCAGTTTCCATGCTCGTTGCAGATGACATTCAATACACCTGATTGCTCCTGTCTTTCCTGCGGTCTTCGTACCGCTCCCTGCATACCTTCCTCCGATTTCTCTTCTAGTGAGAAACGGTCAGGAACCTTTACTATCAAGGACCATCACCATTGACATTCAAGTAGCTGGCAAAATCGCACTTTGTTGCTGTAGATAAATCACAATTCGTGTCATTCAAGTTTAAGTAAGCTTATTAGAGAGAGTTCCTTGAGGTTTAGTTAAGTGTGGTATGTACCTGTGATTTATTCGTGTTGTCGGAAAAAGCAAGATGTAATTCATGCTAATGCCAGCAAAGACGATAGTATCAAGAAAGTTTATTAGAGCGGTCGATCGCGAGACTCCGAGCAGGATGGCTGCTTTCTTCTGCCAAGAAGGTGAAGGTGAATTTTCCCCGCGCTCTGACTCGAGATTACATCTATGCTTTCAACGTTGGCTTAGTACTTTACGAAGCAGGTGTCTTGTCAATGTTACTGTAACTGTTTACCGTCACACTCACCAACGCCTTGCAGACGATAGTTTAAATGTTACCTTCTCTCCAAGCCGCTGTATCGTCTGCGGTCAGAAGTCTAGTGGAATTATCCCGCTGTGAAGTTACAGAGAGGATTCTGTGTCCTTCAGTAGTTCGCAGTCCTTTTTTCTCTTCTACCCAGCGCATGACATCAATGGATGGCTTGTCTTGTTTGCATGAAGGAATTGCGTTTGTACAGATAGTGAATATTGCAGAGAATATGGATTCAGATAAAGGACAGGATCATTTTCAACCACAGATGGGTCAGACAGAATGGGGAAAATTAAATTTAGATGAACTCATTCAGATTTCTCATTAGAGAAAAAATTAACTAAGCAATATAAAAAATTAAACAAGCGGCAGAAAAGACAACAAAAATTCCCCTAAGAGCTCAATCAATACCGAGGGAAAACTCGACTGAAAACAAAAAAAAAAAAAAAAAACTTTCTGTCCAAGAGACAACAAAAACTAACTCAACTGATAACGAATTTAAAACAGCCAAGAAAACTTACAAGCCTACTCTCAGTCAATCCTCAAAATCGGATTTAGAACATGCAAACAAATTTTAGCCTTTCCATAAAGAAGATGAGATGGATCAAGATTTAACCACTAATAATACAGAAATTCCCTACTTAGCTCCACAGCCAATGAAAACACACGCTCAGATCGATTTAGCCCCCAGCCAAACGAGGAAGTAAAGTCCCGCCGATAATCATATGAGAGAGAAATCAAATGTACGAACCTTAAAGAGGAATTTGAACCTTTCTACACTAAAAAGATAACTGGTGATTTAAAAGGCCAAACACTTTACATAAAACTGCATGATGCAAAAAGACTACAGATAACGAATTTAAAACAGCCAAGAAAACTTACAAGCCTACTCTCAGTCAATCCTCAAAATCGGATTTAGAACATGCAAACAAATTTTAGCCTTTCCATAAAGAAGATGAGATGGATCAAGATTTAACCACTAATAATACAGAAATTCCCTACTTAGCTCCACAGCCAATGAAAACACACGCTCAGATCGATTTAGCCCCCAGCCAAACGAGGAAGTAAAGTCCCGCCGATAATCATATGAGAGAGAAATCAAATGTACGAACCTTAAAGAGGAATTTGAACCTTTCTACACTAAAAAGATAACTGGTGATTTAAAAGGCCAAACACTTTACATAAAACTGCATGATGCAAAAAGACTACAGATAAACAAAATGTATGTAAGTCTCTAATAAATCAGACTGGATCGAATTTAAAGTAGTAAACAGAAAGCGTTTTTTTACACAGCGTTTATTGACGAACACCAAAGACGAACTAATACTACATATACATAATTATGACATCACAGTTGTTTTACAAACAAACACTATTGCCATCTATTGGCAATCTGAGGCTTCATAATGATAAACTTATATTTAACACTCCCCCCTCCCATGCATCCGTAAACGGATGCATCAATTTTACCGAGCTTCAAGATTATAAAATCTTTTAATTGGTCTTCTAACAACACCCTTACCCAACTGAATCCCACAAGATCTAATTCTACGATCTCTTCCATGAAATAATTCCTTAATCCTACCTAACTTCCAGTTTCAGCGTTTCATATTATCTTCTCGTACAAGTACAACATTATTAATTTTAAACACGGGAGAACTTTTTGGAGTTTTTGAAAACATGACTGATCATAATTCTAACAAATATTCTTTATAAAACCTTTTCCAAAAATGTTCTACTAATAATTGCCTATGCTTCCATCTTTTAATCAACTGAGATCTTGTAGATTCTAGTTTAGATTCAGGTGAAGGTAAAACAGTCAATCTAGATCCAGTTATAAAATGAGACGGTGAAAGAGGATCAGGTTCATTTGAGTCATTGTATACAGATGTTATAGATCTAGAATTGATAGCACCTTCAACTAAAATAGTGTACAATTCTTCATAAGATAAAGAAGTTTTACTTAAGATAAGTTTTAAACAAGTAGAACCTTTTTATATAAACACAGTTTATATAAATATCTTAATTCACGATCAGCAGTTTCAAATATCTCAGCATTATCAGAATAAATAACTCTACAAATACCTCTACTTGCAAAAAATCTACGCAATGCTTGAATAAAACATTCTGCACTCAAATTTGATAACAATTCCAAATGGACTCCTCGAGTCACTGCACGAGTAAATAACGAAATATACACTTTTGTACCATCTTTTAAATACAAACGGCCAGCAAAATCTAGGCTACTTACCTCAAATGGATGAGCTTTCTCTATTCGGTCAGCAGAAAGAGGAGCCGATAACTCGTGTCCAGGTCTAGCATTATATTTTTTACAAAATCTACAATCATGTAACACAGATTTGACAAAACGTCTAGCTTTTAAAATCCAAAATTCCCCCCTTAATTCTACTAAAGTTTCATTTACACCACTATGAAGTACCTTTTCATGACAGTTTAAAATAATTCAACGAGAAAAATAATTATTTGGTAATATTATAGGTTGAATTTCATCGACATCTAACGGTGATTTTACTAACCTACTTCCAACTCTTAAACAACCTTTTTCATTCATTACTGGATTTAATCCAAACAATTTGGAATTATGAGACAATGGTTTTTTTACATTTAACATCATTCAATTCTGTAAAAAAATACTTACCTTGTGATAAGTAATCCAATAACATATAGCATTACACATTTCATTTTTGGTCACAGGACCAATCACTCTATTTTGTGACTTTAAATTATTTATGAATCTAATTATATATGACGTGACTCTGAAAAGTTTACCTAAGTCACCAAAGTTGTCTATTTTAACACATATTGTAAAGGTTGAACACTGCTGATAACTTGAGTCACAACTCTTTCTTCAACACTATCTACTATGTTACAATGCTCGTTCACTTTAGGTTAATTTATTTCATCTTGATGAAGCTATGAAGGTCCATGCCACCACACTCGATCTATTACAAGCTCACTCACTGTAACACCACGTGTGGTTTTATCGGCCGGATTTTCTGATCCAGGACAATGCTGCCACATACTCGGGGATGTTTTATCTTGAATTTCCGACACACGATTTTGTACGAATGTTTTCCATAGCCGTGGTGAGTTCTTTATGCAGTGAAGATCGATGAGAAAATCGGTCCATAAATAAACGTTAGCTCGATTAAAATGCATACGGATTGTAGTTATAAATCTTGCATCTAGCGCTGCTGCCATAAGTTCGAGTCTTGGTAAAAATAATTTTTTCAGGGAAGCCACTCTGCTGCCATGAGTTCGAGTCTTGGTAAAAATAATTTTTTCAGGGAAGCCACTCTGCTTTTGGCTATCACTAAACTTGCTCCAGAATATTTTAAGCTACGAAATTTCAAGTCACTGCTGCTCCGTAAGCACTTTCAGATGAATCACAAAGACAATGTAGTTCCAATGTTTCAGGTGCTTCATCAACATCATGAGAATACCACCGAGGTATTTGGATATTCGGTAGATCACATAGTTGCCTATACCATTTATTCCACTTGTCTTGCAATTCTGGTGAGATAATTTCATCCCAATCAATACCTTTCAGCCATAAATCTTGAAACAGAACTTTTGCTTGAATCACGTATGGTGCAAATGACCCAACAGGATCGAAGATTTTTGAAGCAGCGTTCAAAACACAACGTTTTGTTTGGTCATTTGGAAGGATGAAATCAATAACGTCTTGAGCATTAAAACAGAAGATATCCTTCTTAATATCCCATTGAAGTCCAGATTCTTTCAGGATCTCTATCGCAGAATCGTAGGTGGAGCAATTTACTAGAATTGCTATTTAGCTTTCGCATAACGATAGCAAAATTCAAACTTAGGAGCAAACCAAGGAAATGTTATTGCTGCCTGAGGTACGGATATTTATAACATATGTGTTTTAATCCCCCCTCCAGATGTGTTGAGTGCTCCATAAGGCATTCAACTTATGAATGCAAGATGTAGAAAGAAGAGAAACCAAAATGCATAGTCTGCTCAAAACATCACATCATCATCATAAGTCCAAATCATGGATGTGAAAAGTACAAAAAATAAACCCAAAAATAAGTCATAACAAATCAAACCAGAGGAAACTATCCTCTTCAAGAAAACCACAATCTATCTCAATAGATTTTCCACAGCTACTATACTGTTGTGCAAAACTTTAGCAACAATGTTAAAATTTAGCAGATAGCCATGAAATTGCAGAAAAGGAGGTCTGGAGGTCAGTATAATGAACACGTAAGTCAGTAGAAACGTCATGCGTATGCAAATATCAGGAACGAAACGTCAGAGGCGACGTGAGCGTATACAAAACGCGTGATGTCGGCGCGCGCAGCTCAATAGTAGAATAAAAGGAAGGACGGAGACGCAATTCAACGTATTCGCTGCAAGCGCCAGTGAGTCAGTTCGTGAAATATGGCTAGAAGAAATCACCTGGACGACTTCACACGTGGAAGAATGATCGGAAAGCTGGAGGAGGGGCGTAGTGTCACCAGTGTAGCTGCAGAGTTCGGAATCAACAAAAGTGTCGTTTCGCGCGCTTGGAAAGCGTTCCAAACCACAGGTACAGCTGTTAGAAAGGTTGGTGGTGGCCGCCCGAGGACGACATCTGCAGGGAATAACCGATATATCGTCTTGCAGGCGAAAGGAGGCCGACAGCAGTCAGCAAGCGCCATTGCTCAGCAACTCTGTACAGCAACGAGGCGACAAGTGTCGCGGTTTACTGTGGCCAGACGCCTTCACAAAGGAAGCCTATTCGTCCGCCGTCCTGAACACTGCCTCTCGTTGAAAGTTGGCCACCGACGCCACCATTTACAGTGGTGCATAGAGCACAAAAACTGGACAATTGATCAATGGAGTCGTGTCCTTTACGGAAAACTGGACAACTCATCCCTTTACGGATGAGAGTCGGTTCAGTATCAGAAGCGATTCTTAACGCGTTTTGATTTGGAGAGAGGTCAGGATCCGGTTTTATCCCAGTAACATCAAGGAAAGACACCGTAACGGTGGTCCTGGAGTTCTTGTCTGGGGAGGCATTATGCGAACTGAGCTCCACGTTTTCGACAGAGGGTCTGTAACCGGGCATCGCTATTGTGAGGAGGTACTCCTTCCCCATGGGCGTCTATTGCGAGGTGCCATTGGCCCAGACTTAATTTTTATGGATGACAATGCACGGCCACATCGGACTCTTGCTGTTGAGGAGATACTGGAAAGGGAAGATATCACTCGAATGGATTGGCCAGCGTACTCCCCAGATTTAAATCCCATCTAACATGTGTGAGATGCTTTGGGAAGACTCATTGCAGCACGCTTACATCCTCCGGAGAACATCCAACAACTCAAACAGATGCTGATTGAGGAATGGACACTCCTACCGCAGGAAATGTTGCACCAGCTGGTTCTGAGTATGCGGAGAAAGTGCGAAGCAACCATTGCAGTGAGGGAAGGGCATATCCCATATTAAGGAACATCTGCTTGTTGTTCTTCCTCTTGGATAGACAATCATGACTCACGATACTATGTGTTCAATAAAGCTTGTTTTTGTTTGATTCCATACCGTATGCATTGTATTCCTTTTTCAGCTCCGATGCTTTCGTCATCCTTTACGTACATAATACTCTCCTTCATTTCTGCATTTCATGTCTCTCAGTTGATTTCTCGTGAAATTATGGCAAAAAACCCTGCTGTTGCTTAAGTTTTGCACTCACAGAAAACCGATAAAAAAGCATATCCCAATTCTCCTCAAGGAAATCCGAAGAAAATTTACGGCTGAACTTTTCCACAAATTAAATGAAAATACTATGAAGAAATTAAATGAAGAAAAACTAGGAATTTTTGCCACCCTTAAAAAATTACTAAATCTAGTTGCAGATTTTAAAATAAAGTCCTAGGAGTAAACTAAATTTATGTCTTCAAATCTTGGACATACTAGAAAAGATGATCGAATGAATGGCATTATCACTCACCACTAGAACAGCTTATGATGCCTTCTCAACACTTCCTATCGCAGAAACCATGGCGCAGTAGTACTGTGCAATAAGACTTTTAATAGATTCTTACATCGAGGGTTCTATCGTTGGCAACAGATGAACTTCCATTTTTATTCAAAATTTATGCTTTTCTTTGTCACGTTAGACCTAGCAGTCCATTATAAGAATTCTTAGCGTTCTCACCTTAACTGCTTTCTTACTACTTTTTCTTCATTGTTTTCATTTATTTGATCATTTTATTTTTTTTTTAATTTCCTTCATACTCAAGCCAATTTCGGCACTTTTGAAGCTGCTTAGCATTCTTTTCCTTTAATAATTTTAATGCTTTTATTAGTACTTATGATGTTATTTCGAATTTAATTAAATCGATAAACCCCAATTCATTTTTCTCGCCGTATGACGGCGGCGCTCTGCGCTTATTTCTTTACACGCACCAAAGTCCTTGAGCCATCCAACTATAGGTCAAAACTATCACGGTTGGATGCCTGTTCCACTATCAACTAACGGTAACGGTAGCTTATTAGATGGAGGATGCTTCTTTCCCTTGTGAATTGAAAGAGACAAAGATATGATGAAATATCCTATCCCCCTACTTACAGCAGCAGAAGGAAAACCACTCTTTCAACTATTCTCCTCTTCCTCCTTGTCATCATCACATCATTTATTCACCCTCATCTCTGACTCCCTTCAAATTACCAAAAAATTTAATGTTCTACGCCATTCTATCCCGATTTGCTGCAAATCGTTTAGATCCCTTCCTGTCTTCAGAATAACCCCAATTCTCATAATGGTCGCCCACCAGCTACCGAGCGGTAAAGACGCTGAACACTGGTAGTTCGGTCCGAGGTTCGAATCCCGCGAACGGGCTGGCTGCATGCGCGTTTTCGTGGTTTTCCCCATGCGTAACGTGTATACGAGCCAGTTTCCCTTAGAAAGTTCTCCACGAAGGCATCCCTCCCTTTAGGCAGATAGCCCTCGTGTGCTTTTCCATAATTGAATAACCTAACCTCATAATGGTCACCAAGAAAATGCAACTTGGCATGATCGACTTACGTCTCTAACGAATTCCAATCATACGACCTGCGTTTTCGACATTAAGATTCAACAATAGGAGGACTGGGTCAAAGGGAAAAATAATAACATGTTAAATGGAAATAATTTCACCCATAACGGCCGTTCTAGAACTTTCAACAGTTCAATGAAACATTTTTTTTTGTTTCTTTGTTTTCTAACAGCTTGATGAATCTACTATTGACTTGAATATATATCTATATCTGAATATATCTGAATGCGGTTTTGGTCTAATCCGAAAAGCAAAAAGGAGAAATAATTTACTGCAATCAACATGCACCACTACAGGCTAGAAGAGTCTTACCATACCGGCTTGTTTTATCTTTTTCGATTCTCAATGGTCATTATGTATCGAATAGCATAAAAAAAACATCAACTGTTGTAGTCGAAACAAAGAAAAATAGAGAGACTGAGTTATTGGATTGTGCTTGAAGCACAGGCGAGTTATCTGTTTAATAGTGTCGGACTAGGTGGCAAAAATATATTCGTAGAGAAGTTTCGAATGGAATTTGGCGTGTATTCACAGGACACACATAGGAGTGGGAGTAAACAAATAAAACCTCGAAAACCCAGTCATATAATCAACCCATTTAGAAAGAGAAGGAAAATTTTAGTATACATGCAGACAGGATGATGTTAGTTAATGTGGTGGTGTTGTATGAGTCGATATTACTTTCACAAAGTTCCTAAAATCTGGTTTAAGAAAAAAAAATCTTACTTCCATCCAACTATGAAAAGGAAAATAATCCCAATCTTATTCATCCAGCGCTTCGCTTCAGCAACATAAATTCCCTATATCTGACGAAACTTCAAGTAATTCATCTCCAGTTGCATATACTGATGGTTCAAACATTGAAGAAACATTTCAGATTGCCCCTTCAAATATCATCCAATGTAAAGGTCATCTTCATAACAATATTTTCCAAGTTGAATTATCAGCCGTAAAAGCAGCGACTGAAATAGCTATTCTCAAACTTTTCAACGAATTTACTATAAAAACCTGACTCACAAGTACTATTTTAGCGATTAAGAAGCTCTTATTTTTCTCTCCGTTAGTTTCTTACATAAATTCTCTTCTCATGAGGGGTGGGGGTTAAAAAACTTTTGTTAGTTGATATAGAATGTCTAATAAGACATCCTATATTAATGAATGAATAGTAGACATTCTTTTAATTACAAAAAGTTCCTTTTTTTTAACATTGGCTGTCTTATCCTATATTAGACCTCCTACATTAATTAACGAATAGAAGACATCTCTTGAATTTTAGCTATCATTTCCAAGAAGAGACATCATGCTTCGATAGCGCTTAAAGGAAGGAGGAATTATTATCGTTAATTAGTATAGAATGTCTGCTAACACATCCTAAATTAATTATATCACTAGTATGAACTAGTGATAAATATGGCCGGTAAAAGTATTTATCATTAGTGTGAACTAATGATTTATCCCTAAGTATATCAGTATTTTACACTAATGTGAACTAGTGATAAATACAGTTGCATGAGCGTTAAGAAACTCTTTATTTTTAATCGCATCGAAAAATTCCCTGTAAATTTTGCAGCTTTGTAAAGCTTTACGGTAGATTCAGCTATTCTACCTCGTTCTTCAGACTGTATAATATTCATTATTGAAAGTGCTCTTTCGACTGGTGCCTCTAATCCTGGTATGCTGAAAATGTGTTTTGTTATTTGAGTATGCTTGAGCATTGACTTTTCTTTCTTTTAAATGACTGGAAATTTGTACCTTTTTTTCTTCACAACTTTTATTTTTTCAAACTTCATAATTTAGAATACGTTAATTCACTGTTGTTTACAGTAATAAAAGATTATGCTCGACCAAAAATATTTTCCTATAATTCAATGTAGGAAAGACATCTGTCATCATTTTTGAGAAAACATCTAGACAACATCAAAACAGATACAAAAGATCTAGACTGGCAACAGTGAGTGTAACAGAGAGGTTATTTTAATTCCTATATCGCCGTTTTACCTGAGACTGTTTTTAGAACTGTAATGTTTTTAGAGCTTGCACATTCGACACTTTTAAAACTTTGCCAAATAACCAGGATACAATGACAAACTGTCCGAGATGCAGGGACCGCCTCATCAAACCGGGACATATGATAAACTATTTAAATTTATTTTTGAATTATTATGTATTTATTTCTGTTCCTTTATATTTTGCATTTCGCATAGTAATTAATATAGGTTTAGTTTATTTAATTTTGTATTTGTGGCCACTTGGTGCGTCTACATGCATATATTTTATGTATTATGCTGTAACTCCTTTAATTCTCGGTCAGTTGAAACATAATTTGCAAGAACAGCTTAAATTTAACTGTAGATATAAGCAAGAATCTTGCTACTACGCCGGCCCACTAGTGGCCTACCGGTAAAACCGCTGAACAGTCAATTCGATTGCGCCGCCCAGTCGGAATAGTGGTTAGCGACGCTGACTGCCGTACCGAAGGGTGCGGCTTCGAATCCCGCAGAAGGCATGGATGTTCGTAAAAGTTTAATGTCTGCACTGCACGGGCATTCTAAATATGGGGTGAGTCGAAAGTCCTCTTGAGAGGTTGATGATAGAGAAGAGGGGTGGGAGACCCTCGGACGCGTTCCTCCGGGGTCCCTCCTTTAAAATTTGAAAGCGGAAGTGAGTGAAGTCGCTTTGTCACCTGTATGGGGCTCAAGGCTATTGCCAACGACATGCGCAGTCTTGCCACGACGAACTTCGTGGGCTTGATCTGATGTTACTGCAGACAAGTGAGATAAGTTAAAACAACAATTCGACGGGAGTTTTATTCCCGGCGAACAGGCTGGCTGCACGGGCGTTTTTCCTCAAGGAGGTTAAAATAGAAGGAGGGAGGTTTAACTCAAACCGCGAATCCTCGGCGGCCATGTTCCTGCAACTACTGTGACTCGCGCAAGAAAGTCTGTCGTTGCAACATTTTTTTTTTTTAATTTTTGAAGCATAGGCTCTTGTGTTGCATATGAATGTACGAACAGACTTTCTAAAACGATTTCTGGGATTACTTTTCAAGCGCAAGTATTGATTTTTTTATGTAATTTGATAAATATGTTGAAAAATATCACAATGTAATGTTATTTTCTTTCCAGATCTGAAAAAAAGACTTAATAAAAATATGTTAAATACATTTTAATGTTTCTGTTTATAACTGGTATCTTTGTTCCTTAACATGCAGTGATATATGCTAGGATTTAAACTATATAATTTGAACGTTTTAGGTAATTCGTTTTATAATTTTCATGAAAAGTAACAAATCAATTGTTACTATTTTTATGAATTGTAAAAGTGTTAAATAAAGTAATGCTTTTCATTTAAGTATTAATTGTTATTCATTTTTAAGTTTAGTGAACTGTTATGAATATAATTTGTGCATTTGATCAAGACAAACTGTTCTAATCAAATTCGCTGAAACAACCTTGTATTTGGCCTTGTATTGTACCAAATACAGGGTTGTTTCAGCGAATTTGATTGTCACATTGACGTGTTTCTCTTCTATTCTAATAAACTGTTCTGTTGTTAAGAATTATTTTCATAAACTTACAAAAGTTAAGATGTGTTTTTTAATTGAAATTAAGAATTATTTAAATTTTTAAAATATGTTAATAAAGGCTTTAAAAAACGAAAAAAAAATGAAACACTATTTGCAGCAAGTACCAGTCTCCTGAAATTAGCTCAAATAATTAGCTATTTCAACAACTGCTATAGAAAATAAAAAAATATGTGAATTTCTTTTTTAGTGTATTACAACTTAAAGCTGAAGTATTAAGTTAAAATAAAATAAGTTTTTTTCTTACCTCTTAAACATACATGCAATGGTTCTTTAATAAATTATGATAATACTGCGAATAAATCAGAAATATCTCTTCTTAAAGGAAAAATTGGAAACTACACCCAATAGGTAGCTAATAAAACCTAAGCAAATCAGTGAAATATGCAGAAAACATCATTTTTAAAGGCTTTAATGTTATACACATGCATTTAGATTTCGAATTATTTCTTAATAATTATAGATATCATCTTTATTATTAAATTATAGATATCATCATTATATTAAATTATAGATATCATCTTTATTACTTTAAAACAAAAATTTAACAAAATCAAGGCATTTCCTTATACATTTAACATATTTTTACTGGAAAATACACGCACGGAACATCTTAGAAACACTTATGTTTCACTGCCGTAATGCAATGTTTTGATTTTATGAACTTGGCCGCCACTTGTTATGTAGGGTTTCATTCTTAAATAGTGGAGGAAACTGCTCACATTCCGTCCTTCTATTCTAACCTCCTTGTTTTTCCCATGTCGAAAGTGCATACAAGTCCTTTTCCCTCAGAACACTTTTCCCTCAGAAAGATAGCCCTTCAGCGTTTTGCCATAATCAAATAAATCAGACCAAACATCTTACTGAGCCCTGGCGGCAATTTTCATCGACAATTTAACGATATGCTGGAAGTTTCCAGAAAACGTATTTTCGAAGCCCTAGCGACTTTTCTTTAAATTTCCAGAAGTGCTTGCCCTCCCCCCTTTGAAAAACCATATAAATAGGCTACAAGTAGCCGGCAGTAAATTAAATTTTCTAACGTTCTCTCAGACAATACTTCAATACCACATGACACCTTCCTCAAATTTGATTGGATGTACAAAATTTCAAACGCTCTCTCAGGTTCGAGAGGCGAGAAATTTGATCCTACACGTATTTGAATTTCATACAATCTACACAAGGTTTGATCCGTCCGCACTTTATTTTTAATCCTTAGATTCTCCAGTTCTGGAATAACTCTTAAGGTAACTCACGAAATGTATCCGAACTGGGAACTCATTGAGGTGCCAGTAATAGTGCATTACTATTTTGCGCTGAAACTCACAATTCAAAAGTATCAAAGGGAGTAAATGACTTCAGGAGAGAGTAATGTGACTGCACTGAGCAAAGTACTCAGTGATTATTGCTTTAGACCTCGATTTCCGAGTGATTTTGCTGATGCTTTATTTCTCAAGTGTTAAGGATAATTCCGCTTTATTTCCATTTTTCAACTTAAGCAACTTACAGCTGTTATCTCGATAAACTTTGAAGTCTTCATCTTCATCAGACCTAATTATTTACCAAGATAGCAATGGAACTGTAACATGCAACAATATGGCTTTCTATCGATTCCAAATATCCTTAGTAATTTACCACAAAATTTCCCTGAAACTTTTCATTGTCAGAAATTTCACCTTAGTACTTTTATCAGGACTTGTATTTCTTCTCATCTGCTTGGCTAACACGACGTATCCTGACTAGACAGTGAGTTTGATTACAAACTATGTTCTATGAAGTGTAGCAAAGACGGCAACATGAGAAGGGTTAAATTACCCTTTAAATTTTCCACGATATCACAAGCGCTCCCGCACTTCGGGACACAAAGACCAACCACTTGTCGTCTGAACGTAAAAATATAAAACTACTAACTAACTAAAATTTAAATAAGAGCTAAATTTTAATACTTTACGTAGATGACTAACACTAAGACTTGCCTTTTAAATTACTACGTGTGTAGTACGCAAACTGCGGAAAACTGCAATACGTCTTTATCTTTCGAGACGTCTAAAACCTCTGGCCTTAAAGGCGAACAGTAACTGATGGCAATCTCGCGTGAAGTCTAGTGGCAAGATGTCAAACTTTGTGCCCTTCTAACTGTGCTCTTGGCAAAAAGCCACAACTTAAATACAGCAACAATTTGCATAAACATATTCACGCGTTCATTCTGGCCGGAAGTGCAAAATAAGAGATGGTAGTAAAGTTTTGAAATAAAATAAACGTCAGTCAAACTTGTAAGGATCTTAAGTTTAACTAATGTTTATTTTATTTTAAAACTTTACTATCATCTATTATTTTCCACTTCCGGCCAGAATGAACGCGTGAATATGTTTATGCTGCAAATTGTACTTGCTAACGCTTAAGTATTTAAGTTGTGGTTTTTTGCCAAGAGAGTAGAAGGAAGGAGAGAGAGCCCTCTTGCTACGAGTCTTTACGCGAGCTTGTTATCAGTTACTGTCCCCCTTTCAGGCCAGAAGTTTAACCCTCTTGAAAGACGTATTGTAGTTTTTCGCAGTTTGCGTACTACAGACGTAGTAATTTAAAAGGACAGTCTTAGTGCTAGTCATCTGTGGAAAATATTGAAAGTTAGCTCTTATTTAAATTTTAGTTAGTTAGTAGTCTTATATTCTTTTACGTTCAGACAACAAGTGGTTGGTCTTTGTATCCCGAAGTACGGGAACGTTTGTAAAATCGATAAGCAAATAAAGGGTAATTCTAACCCTTCTTATCTTTGTTGTATCTTCTACACACGCACGAACATAGCTTTCAGTAAGCTCCTTTGTTCCTACTCAGGACTTCAGTTATGTTTGCAAAATGAATTAGAAGAAACACCAGTCCTGATAGTGACGCCCGAAGGACAAGACCCATGGCCGACTTTCAAGACGAAGTTGATGAACCCGTGCTATCGGAACAAAATTCAGAAATGTCAGCTGCCACCCTAGAAAGATTCGGGTACATCGTCCAGACCATGCGAGTATCAATGAAGCCAGCAGCGAGCTTCGATAAGAATTCAACGGTGAATAACTTTTTGGAAAAATTAGATGACTACTTTATGCTCTATCCAGTCCACGAGTTCCAGAAAGTGACCTCGGCTACTAGCACGTTGAGGGGTCAAGCACTTAGTTGGTTCAAGTACATAAGAAAAAATCTCTTGGGCCAACCGGAAAGTCCTACCTACACTTAAGAAAATTTCAAGACCTCCTTAGTAAAGTAGTAGTAAGAATATACTACTACTCCCCAGTAGTAAGAAATAGTGCGAAATTAGAAGCGGAACTCTTCAGCACATACCAGCAAAGAATTGAGAACCTCTCAAGCTTCATTTTAAGAAGAATACAATTATTTAAGCTTTTGTATGGAAGTCGGCCGGATCCTGAAATCATACAAGTCATTTTGCCTAGGTTACTTCCCAGGTACAAGACTTTATCGAATTAAGGAATCCTACGACTTTGGAAAACTTATTTGAGCTCGTGATCGAATTTGAAAGCAGAAGAAAGGCGGATATTGAAAGAAAACACCAGAACGAGCAACGAAGCCAATTTGGTAAGCCAAGACCACAGCAGAGGCAAGACCGCGGCTACGGAAGCAAGTTGAATCAGTGGTCAAAGAAACCTGAATATCCAAAAACAGCCAGCGAACAACGACAGTTCAAAAATAAGCCAGAAATAATAAATAAGCCGACAGTTCAAAAATAAGTTTGGAGGGCAGCGGAAAGGCCCGAAAAAGAAGAAAAAAGATTTAAACTGGAACGGACTTCTGCTGACGGGAGGGTGCGGAAATCCGAAGGCCAAGAAAATCCCTCTACTATCAAGCTCAATACAGTTGTTGTGAAAAACTTAGTTCTTCCGAAGATTGAAGTGTTAGTGAACAATATTCCAGCCACCGCCCTCCTGGATACAGGAGCTCAGTGCAGCTTTGTGGCAGAGGAATTTCTTAAAAAATATTTTCTTCGGGATAGAATCTACAGTTCGGATAATACACTCACTTCTAAAAGTTAAGCACGGAGAGGAAAATGATAATTTGCGGAAGCCAATCAGAATTGAAGAGGATGCAATTCGCTGCAGAGGTAGATGGAAGTATGCAAATATGTTAGGTAACAGCCAATCGCGCTTTCATGTCAAGAAATATGCAAAAAATACAGTCTTATAAGAAGCCAGCTTTCTGAAGAGTTACAGAAGTTGATTGTAAGTGCTAATAGAAGGTGCTTAAAACTTTCGTACAATTTGTTTTCAAGACATACGTGTTTCTATGACTTCCAGAAGACGAATGGAAGATTCTGAGAGCTGACGTTCTGTGGGACGCAATGAAACAGGCAGTCGATCACAGATGTTGCTCTTTTCTTCGGCGTTCATCATTCTGTAATTTCACGTTTATGCAAACAATTCCAAACCACACAGACAGTTGTCCGAAGGCCTGTAGCCAGTCGCCCAAGGCTTACAACTCCCGCGGAAAATCGATATATTGCTATTGCAGCCAAGCGGAATCGCAGAGCGACCTCCACACGTGTGATATCTATGGTTGCAGGGTCCACTGGTAAGGCGATATCTGCAGCTATTGTAAGCCGAAGATTACATATGAGTGGACTGTACGCCCGGGTACCTCGAGTTTGCGTTCCTCTATCCGTCCAATCAAGAGGGGCACGACTACACTGGTGCCGGGAACATATCAATTGGAATGTGTCTGATTGGGGCAATGTCATGTTTACTGATGAGTGAGATTTGCTCTGGAGCCAGATGACAAGGGTATAAGGATATGGCTGAACAACGAACACGCAATCAGTCCCAAAACATCACCGAACATCACGCATTCCGAGGCGGAAGCATTATGGTGTGGGCAGGGATTTCATTAGGATATCACACCGACCTGCACATCCTTAAGCGGGGCTCTTTGACGGCTGTCCGGCATCCAGATAAAGTTCTAGAACCCATTGTGAGATTGTACGCTGCAACAGTTGGCCCTACTTTTGTTTTAATGGACGACAACGCACGTCCCCATAGAGCTGACATCGTCGATGACTACCTGGAGAGTGAAGGGATTGGGCGTATGGCGTGGCCAGCATATTCGCCCGACTTTGATCCCATTGAAAATCTTTAGGATGCTCTCGGCCGTGCTGTATCCTTCACGTTTCCCCCCTCCAGCCACTCTTATTGAGCTGGAAGCTGCTTTACAAGAAGAATGGCGATTGCTTAATTCTGCGATGGTTGACCACCTGATTGAAAGCATGGTCACAAGGTGTAAACTTTGTATACAGATGAGGGCGAATAGGCGCCCTCATCATTTACATTTGTATACAGATGAGGGCGAATAGCGAATTAATAGGGTACTATTAATGTCCTTTTTTTCATTTTATGCTGTTTATTTTCACTTTATACATAGTTCTGTTTAAATCTCCAGTATGTCATTATCTGATAACTTACAAAAATTTAATATTATTTTCATTTCTGTATATAATTATTGATTTTGTTTTATGCATAAATATATATGCTACTTTCCTGCCGAATTTTGTGTCAATCAAAGCAGTATTTGTTTTTTGCATTTTACATCTTCGTGCTTAACATTTGGAAGTGAGTGTACGACACTTATAGAAGCCCAGGTGGAAAAGTGCAAATGTATAGGTAAAGTACCACTGTATATTCCTATTAAGGATGAACATTTAAAATTATGTTCTTTATTGCAAGAAATCTTCAAACAAATATAATATTAGGGGTAGATTTTCTTTCAGTGTCCGAAGCAATACTAGATTTCAGCCAAGCACCTCTTAAGCTGAGAATGAAACCGGTGCCTGAAGTAAAAGCGGATTCCCCCACACATTTGAATCTCAAACATCTGCCAACTGAAGAGCAAGAAAAATTACGCCAAGTGGTAAGTGAATTTTCTATATTTTTCAGTGTTATTCCCGGATTCACGCAAGTGACTAACCGTGAAATAAATACGGGAGATTCAGAGCCAGTTCGCCACAAGGCTTACCGCTATGGCAAGTCTAAAGAAAGAATTATAGAATGGCAGATTAAAGATATGCGAAGTAAAAAATTCATCACGCCCATCTCCAGTAGTTATGCGAGCCCGGTTGTTTTATGTAAGAAGAATAATGATTACCCGGTTACACACCTAAAAACGTGGCGTTTTGCAATTGATTACCGCAAATTGAATAACATTACTAAATATCCGGTTTATCCATTACCCATTATTGAGGTAATCTTGTGAAACATAACTTCTACTAAATATATGACGACATTAGATTTAACATCTAGGTATTTTCAAATAGGCGTAAAACCTGAAGATGTACCAAAGACCGCTTTCATAATTAAGTCTGGCAATTATGCATTTTTGCGGATGCCGTTTGGCCTGTCAGACGCGCCAGTAACATTTCAACGTTGTATGGGCATAGTTTTAAGACCTCTCCTCGGGAAAAAAAACCTTTATGTATTTGCTATGGGCCAAGATATATGCGACTATGGGCCAAGCGCAGCTATGGGCCAAGATATATGCGACGCTGCATAATCCCACAACGTCCGCCACTCACAGAAGTCAACATGCACATCACTGTGTGCTACTAACATGTAGCGTGCTTACATCTCAGCAACCTATGCACTCCACAAATACATATTCGCCGGGACCTCACCATGTCCCCCATATCAATGCCAGTAACACATGTTAATCCCACATCATGGCCCCTCGTCTGTAAACTCACCCCACAATGTACAATATATGTGGTCCATGAGGCCAAATATGTATCTGACATGTGGCATATGTATATTATTAATATTATTATTTTTAAGTGTGTTTATTTGTCGTAAGTCTTCGGTGTTAATCAAGTGCATCTCTTCCTCTTTTTTTCTTGTGTGTGTGTGTTTTCTGTACATTTTTATGTTTTTGTATTTTCATATATTTAGTACTCAGCTCTGAGCCCCTCATCTGTAAATCCGTAAATCAGTCCCACAAGTCTCATACCTGTAATTATGTAATTAGTCAAGCAATGTCAATAAGTCGTCCCTGTTTGGCCATGTAAACTCCTGCGCTCTGAATAAGCTCCCGGTTTGGTCTCTTGAGGCCACAAGGAGTTGTTGCCATTAGATAGTGGAAGGCGAGGGACACATGCCTGTTTATCTCTGGTAGCCATCAGGCGTCCCCGTCTTCCGTCACCTACCTACCTACCTTTATGTATTTGGATGACATTATTGTTACTATTGATAATTTAGAACAACACATTTAAGACTTTAAGAAGTATTTTCATTGTTAAATGAGGCCGGTCTAAAAGATAATGCTGAAAAGTACAAATTTGCGGCAAAGGAATTACGTTATTTGGGGTATAAAATTTCCCAGAAAGGCATCGAAACCGACAAATAAAAAATATTTGCAATTCAGAATTATCCGCCGCCTAATACGGCAAAGAAACTAGCTTCTTTTCTAGGGCTCTGCTCATACTATAGGTTCTTTATAAAGGTTTTGCCACCATTGTCGAGCCGCTATTAAAGTTAAGAAGAAAGAAGGCAAGATTTTCGTGGACAGCCGAAGCTAACACCGCTTTCGAAAAATTAAAACAAGCGTTAACACAAGCCCTGTTTTGAAATTTCCCGAAGATGATAAAAATTTAGAAATCGTGGCCGATGCCTCGGATTGGGCCGTAGGGGCAGTTTTTTCCCAAAATGGGCAGCCCGTGACATTTTTAGTCGTACTTTAAACGATACGCAAAGAAATTATTCAGCAATAGAAAGGGAAACACTTGCAGTTCTGTTAGCAGCACAGAAGTTCAGGGTTTATTATAGAAGTTCTCCAGTAACGGTCTACTTTGATCACGCGGTCGTAGCTAGATTATATTCAGGAAATAATCCATCGCCGAGATTAATAAGATGGGCTCTTAAAATACAAGAATATAATTTGATAATTAAACACACGCCTGTAAAGGAAAATGTCGTAGGAGATGCCCTGTCAAGAATCAAGATAGATGAACAAGGAAATAATGTTAAAGTGGCAATGCTCACATCCCAGATGCTAGATTCCCGTGAGACCGTAATAACGGAACTGGGCAAGGATTCGGAATTTAAAAATATACATGATTATTCAAGAGATTCTGAAAACTTTAGCCACCAAGATATTGTGGCGATAAGAAATAGGGCGGCCCATTACGCACTGATAGGGGGTCTATTATTTTATACGAAAACTAAGAATAATAACAATGAATTCCGCCTTGTTATCCCAACTAGTCAAGATTAAATATATTACGGGAATTGCATGATTCGCCCCTGGCAACTCATGGTGGCTTTCGAAAAACCATCCAACGCGTACGCGAAGTAGTTTATTTTCCTGAACTGCAAAAGTTAACAAGGGCGTATGTCCAGTCTTGCCCAACATGCCAGGTAGTTAGTTAATTTCCGCCCGGCCGGGTTTCTAAATAGCATTAAATCAGAATTTCCAAAAGAAATAATTGGCGTCGATTTATTGGACCCTTTTCCGAAAAGTCAGTTAAATAAATGTTGATATCTCCTTGTTGTGGTTGACCATTTAGTAAATGGATCAAGATTGTTCCCCTAAAACGAGCCTCTACGAAATTAGTTACTGATTCTATTTTAAATAAATATATTTCAAAGTTATATCGGATAATGGTCCTCAGTTTATAAGCAATATTTTTGAAGACATGTGTCAAAAACTGGGCATGTGTCATTTAAAAATGGTCCCATATTGGCCGCAATCATATATAGCTGAGCGGGTCAACAGAAACATAGCTAAAATTATTCGTAGTTATGTTAAAAATTTTCATAAAAGCTGGGATAACTATGTCAATGAATGAGCTTTCGCCCTTAGGACCGCCAAACACGACACGACAGGAAAAACTCCTGCTGAGTTATTTTTAGTCAGGAAGATTGCAACCCCACTGGACAAATTGTTTTATGTTCAAAAAAGGGCTCCTGAATTCCAAATGGCGGATATACAAAAATTAATTAAGGAGGCAAAAGAAAACACGGACGTATCACAGAGGAAACACAAAATTTGTTATGACATGAAAAGACGGGAAGTAAAGTATAATGTGGGGGATGAAGTACTTAAGCTGGAGCATTCACTTTCGTCAGCGGAGGAAGACAAAGTGGCAAAATTTTAGCCACGGTTTGAAGGACCATTTTCTATTAAGAAAATAACCCAGGCAGAGGTGGTTCTAAGAGCCAAGAATGGCGAAAACATTACGGCAAATATCGGTCAAATTAAGCCGTATTACAATCGAAATAACGTGAGAATATTTCAAGATCTTTTGCAGGATCCGGCACGGCAGGCATCATCTCAACACATGGCACAACAACGACCTCCAGAGTCAGCCACAAGTAAAGATACGAACAAGAAAAGAAAAGCCCTCGATGGAACACCGGAGATAACAAGAAAAGGAAGATATTCCCTCGATCAAAAAAGAGAGGGAGCGACCGGCTCCAACAGGAGGAAGAGGGAAATTCTAACAGCACGAAGAAGGCGAGAAGAAATGGCCGCAGTTAAAGTACCTGTGAGAAAAGAAATAGTGAACCCTCAGAAAGGAGTCTATGCAACAAGTGTCCAAGAATTCACGCGGGAAAGCCAGCTGCAGACTCAAGGCAAAAAACGTTCGAACAGCAAACCCCCAGAACTCGACAACAACCGACGAGAAGCGACCCACAAATCAACCAACGGAGAGAAAGAAGTATCAAGCACGCCCAAAAAGGAAATGGACTGAGGAGGAAACTGAGGGTCGGACCCGGACAAGGCGGAGAATCAATCAAACCATCGTCTTTGCTACCTTACAGGAGTGGGCGGCTAAACGGATGTCTGAATATCAAAAAGATAAGTAAAACTTTATGTTACTTTGAAACTTTAAATTAATTTTCGTTTTTTCTGCAAGTGGCAGAATTTAAGAAGTTTTATCTCATGTGAGGTCTACCTTTCTCGCCAAAAAGGCGAGAAAGGAGTTTTACCTATTTGTTACTATGTTTTCAACTACTCGCGAGTAATCTAACATTAAAGTTTAAATACTTCAGTATTGTAAAAGATTTTGTAACTGTATACGAAAAGTACCTTAAGAACATTTTTAAAATATTGTATAAAGCTTTATTGAAAAGATTTTGTTAAGAAAAGACGTTTTAGTCTGAACGACTTGTGAAATGTAATTGTTAAATGTAAAAGAAACAGCACTTGCTTTCAGTAGGAGAAAGTTAACTGTATGTTTTCAAATGTGCAGAATTAATGGCATGTTAATATGTTCTCACATACATGTGAACTGTTCCGTTAAAATGTAAGAAGTACAGTGATGTGTTAAAAGTCAAAGCATTACATGAATGTAAAAGTTTAAAACCGCTGAGTTAAAAGAATATGACTGCATAAATGCAACTTAACGCATGGTGAATATCTGCCAAATTTGGAATGAATGAATGTAGTTACGCTACACTGCAGAGTTAGCCACTTATTTTAGAATAGTACCTCAGGGTTCAGAGATGAATGTAAGGTGTGTTCTGAGGTCTTGTTATGTTGAATTTTAACACGTTAGAGTTTTGATGGTAGGCGGTAGTGTTGAACACTTGTACATAGGCACGCCCGTGCTTGATGTTTTTCTCTTTACAACACAGGTCAGAGATCACGGGGAGATAATTAAATAATGGTTTGAATGAAAAAAGAATGGAGTTTAAAAAATATATAAACTTGTTCATGTTACTTGCCATGTAAATTACTTGACAAATTGATTAAACTAGTTTTCCTTCCAGATCTCTGGAAGGAACCGATAACAGACAAGAAACTCCTCTCTTTAGGTAATGTAACAGATGAAGAATAATTGTCCCTAGAGAAAATATTGTCAAACTGCATTTCACATAATTTCTAGGTTAGAGGGGTTTTGTGAGGAGGTTTTGTGAAAGGTTGGCTTCGCGTTAGAATTTAGAATTAAAAGTTTTCAACAAGGTCGTTTAGACCTTAGTTTCGAACTTCTTAACTCTGGCGGGAAGTATGGGAGAATCTTAAGTTTAACTAACGTTTATTTTAAAATCTTACTATCATCTCTTATTTTCCACTTCCGGCCAGAATTAACGTGAATATGTTTATGCAAATTGTACTTGCTAACGCTTAAGTATTTAAGTTGTGGCTTTTTGCCAAGAGAGTAAGAACAGATTAAAGATAAACAACAAACATCAACGAACTGGAATCTCTTCTATAACACTGCCCTAACCTCACCTTTTAATTTAGGACCGCTACGATCAGAGACTGACATCGACAAAGCAATCCAAAATTTTACTACTAAAATACAGGACTTTTTACAAAAGGCTACCTCTACTGTCAGCACAAATCGTGCGGACGGCACCCTGCCTGCTAACATCAGAGCAGTTATCACCGAAAGAAACAGACTCAGAAAACAATACGGCAGAGACTGGAATCCAACCACAAAAACGCTAATCAGAAGACTAACCCGTCAAATTAAAAGCCTGATTGCTGAACATAGAAAAGAACTATGGAATTATAAAATTGATAATTTAAATCTGGAGGATGGCTCTTTTTGGAAATTCACTCGAAATCTAAAAAAGGACTTTTATCATTCCCGTCCAATCAAAACTCAGAATGGCTTCGCCTATTCTAATCAAGAGAAAGCTGACACCTTCGCGAAACATCTCAGCGATCAATTCATGCAAAACGAAATCTCAAGTGGAAATGAATCTTTAATCGACAATGAAGTGCAACAATGGCTTAACACTCCCTCCCCACGTAACATTATCAAACTCACTACTCCTCACGAAATCAAGGAGATCATCAAGCATGCAAATGCGAAAAAGGCCCCAGGAGCTGATAGGATTAACAACAAACTGCTTAAGAATCTCCCGTATTGCCTGATCACCAAACTCACCAGTATTTACAACGCATGCCTATCACGCTCATATTTTCCTACTGCCTGGAAACACGCCAGCATTTTCCTTATCCAAAAACCTGGCAAACCCCCAGATGAGCCTTCAAGCTACCGACCGATCAGTCTCTTATCTACTTTAGGGAAGATTCTCGAGAGACTCATACTTAACAGACTTCAACAACACATTGACACCATCGCAGACGAACAGCACGGCTTCCGTAAAGGTCTATCAACAACTCATCAGCTAATTAGGATTACGGAATACATCGGAGCGGCGATTCATAACAAAAACAGTGTGGCTATCCTTATGCTAGACGTGGCGAAAGCTTTCGACCGCGTCTGGCATAAGGGATTAATCTACAAGCTCGTGCACATGAATATCCCCCGTGAAATTATCCTCATGCTTATATCATACCTCAAAAATAGGACTTTTTCGGTAAAACAAGGTGACTACACTTCAGTACCTCATTCCATTCAAGCAGGCGTAGCACAAGGCAGTATTCTCTCGCCTTTACTTTATACAATCTACGCTAACGATTTTCCTAATTTTAAAGATAAAATGAACACCATCTTAGCCTGTTACGCGGATGATACAGCGATCATCGCCAAATCAAGACGCCCCAACCATGCACTAGAAAAGCTACAACAAGCAATTCCCGAAATAGAGGAGTGGTGCAAAAGATGGAAAGTAAAAATAAATCCTGAAAAATCTCAAGTCCTAGTGATCCGGAAATACAAAACCAGAGATCGACTCACCTGTAACATCACTATGTTTGGGAAACCAGTTCCCATCGTAACGACGGCAAAATATCTCGGCGTAATTTTCAACCGAAGTTTTACTTGGACAAACCATATAAGCTACGTGTGTGGAAAAGCCTACGGTATAATTAAACGACTTTATCCGCTACTCGCCAAAGACTCTGGCCTCAGCCTCAACCGCAAGAGACGGTTATACACAGCCATCGTTAGGCCGATTATCACGTATGCTGCACCGACCTGGGCAAGTGCAACTAACGGTGATATCCGCAAGCTACAAATCCTGCAAAATAAGTTTCTAAGGACTATTACAAACGCCCCTTACTACATTAGGAATGAAAATCTACACTGGGACCTCAAGATTGAGTACATGAAAGACTTTTTACATAAACTCAATGCGAACTTTTTCCAGAAAGCTGCGACGAATACGATCGCAAATTTTGCCCATATCCTGGACTATGAAATTATCTTAGAAGATTTGTTTATTCGTCCCTATGCTTCATATTTAATCAGGCAAGCATAATAATCGTCTTAATTTTACAAAAACAAGTCCTGTGCGCGATGTTCATATCTTCTCTTCGAAAATATCAACGCTTATGAATTCGATCAATCACCAGCAAGCAATAGTTAGCTGCAAACAATCACAGATTTTCTCCCGACTTTCGCATGAGAATTAATCGCATGTTGTCATTTCGTACTCATCAAATCTTCCTCTCAGAGGAAACACTTCAGGCTTTCCACTGTATTAGGACTTTACACTTTGAATGTCTGGGAAGTATTGCCTTGGCAATAGATACCCAGAACAACACCGCAGTATCGCAGTAAGAGAGGAAGAAGAGAGAGTCTTCTTGCTACGAGTCTTTATGCGAGCTTGCTATCAGTTACTGTCCGCCTTTAGGGCCAGAGGTTTAACACTTTTGAAAGTTAAAGACATATTGTAGTTTTTCGCAGTTTGCGTATTACAAACGTAGTAATTTAAAAGGACAGTCTTAGTGCTAGTCATCTGTGGAAAATATTGAAAGCTAGCTCTTAATTAAATTTTAGTTAGTTAGTAGTCTTAAATTCTTTTACGTTTAGACCACAAGTGGTTGGTCTTTGTATCCCGAAGTACTGGAACGTTTGTAAAGTCGATAAGCGAATAAAGGGTAATTCTAACCCTTCTTATCTTTGTTGTATCTTCTACACACGCACGAACATAGCTTTTAGTAAGCTCCGTGTTCCTACTCAGGACTTCAGTCATGTTTGCGAAATCAATTAGAAGAAACACCATTCCTGATAAACTTAAGATCCTTACACTTTTTAATCAAATCAGATGTAAAAATATTTGATAATCGCTAGTATGATAAGAAATCGAATGCACGCGACATATAGAAACACATGGATGACTCATTTTATTAGCAACAGGATGGAGAATGTGTAAAAGACAGCCCTTTTATCAGCAAAGAAAGACTGTGGCTGTAAATTGACATTAAATGTTTAGGTAAAGCAGTTTGAAGGAATTCATTATCAAATTTTTCATGTCTGAAGATTGATCAGTTCAAAAGAATACAGCATGTTTTCATTTTAAATGTTCAATACGAGAAAGATACGGAAGCCCATCTGGTAAAATAGTCCCAATGAACAAATGTGTCATCCACAAACCGTATCAAAAAGTGCAAATTTAATACTGATGAAAATTTTGCACTGGTGATAACACATATAAATGCCATACAGAATGAAAAGTAATCTGCACATGGCAAAGCCTTCCGTTTGCTAGCAACACCTTCAACTAAATATAAAACTTGCTTGCAACATAGGGGTGGGTTACTTAAAGCAGTTGTTATATTTGAAAAATCAGAATTCTTGAATTCATGAAGCTACTTAAGAAAAAAAAATTTCTCCATAATAACCGCGAAGATAAAAGTTAGATGATGCAGCAGACCACTTAACCGTTGGAAGGCCACGGAGCGATTTTGCGCTTCTTCTGTGTCTCTCGAAAAGTGCCAGCGCTCTAGGCTGAGAAGCCGATAACCGCGAAACGCTCGGTTCCGCGAAACGCTCCGTCGATGCGCAACTTTACAGTTACCATTCCATTTCAGGTAAAATGGTAAAATTAGGTAAAAGTAAGGTATTTTAGGTAAAAGTAAAATAATGAGACAGCTGGTAAAAGAACGAATTTTAATTTCAGTTTAACATTTGGATGCAAATATCATTAAAATATACAGAAAGGGTTGTTAAAACATAATGCATGCAAACTATTTTGCATGATACACAAATTAATCTACACCTTCTAATATCACTATTTTTGGTACTGCAGACTACGCAACACCTCGAATTGCGTCTTTATAGTTTTTCTAATCCGTACGCCTTTTTTCCTCTGTATATTGAATACATCTTCCCTTGTTCGTAACCATTCATGTTCTATTTCAGAAATTATATTCGATGTATATTAGAGTCGTGACATTGCTTCTTTTCCCATAGTTTCCATATACAACAAATACGAATTTAATACCATTCTTGAAAATATGCTGAAGGTCACTTTTTTCCAGTACTTTAGCGTACGACGTTCGTCCAAATATGTATATAACATTTTGTCCTACTCGTCTACACCACCCATTAGATTATTCTATGAATTAATATTATGTGGTTTTGTTTTTGGTCTTTCTCTTCCATAGCGTTTTTGAGTTACTTTTAAATTCGCTGTCAATGCCTCTGTAGAAATTAACAAAGGGGTTCTTCGGACTATTTTTTTTCTTTTTACGATGTGCACACAGAAGTACCTCGCCGTTGCGAAAATATTTTGTTTCTCCAACTTTTAATTCTTTAGCTTTCTTGGGAATATCTTTCCTATTTCTCCTGATTGTTCCAGTTATATAGGTATTTCTTGAACGTAAAAAATTAACTAACGCAGTGCTTGTAAAAAAATTGTCAACATATACGTGATATCCTTTGTCTAGACAATCAGCATCTTGCAGTAATTTTCTTCCAACGTCGTAACCAAGCCCATTATGCGAATTCTTTGACTTTGCACCTTGATAACAGTAAAACGATGTACAATATTTTGATATTGCATCACAAAGCATCCAGAATCTGATGCCTCATTTATGATGTTTCTTGTTTGGTAAATATTGTGTGATACTTGAGTGACACAGTGTTCCCACTAAGGATTCATCTATAGAGAACATTTTGTGTGGAGTGTAATATGTTTGAAACATCAGATTGGCATGCTCAACAATCCGATTGAATTTAGCTCATGCGTCATATTTTTCACGTCCCGGCGGAATGCACTATATGAAAACATCTAAAATATTTTCAAATCTGTTACTTGGGAACATCTTTTTAAACCAAGGCATAGCTCCAGAACTTTCACTACAATATGAATATATTGTTGGCTTATTTGTTATCCCCATTTCCAATAGTACGGCTACAAATGCCTTCAGTTCTAGGATAGTGACTGGATACCAATTTACCATTCTAGACGTATCAGTTTTTGCGGATTTTGATAACAATTCTTCTGCATATCTCTTTTGTTTCCTTAACCATCATTGCCCAAAGAGAATTAGTGAAAAAGAGATTAAAATATTCAATCGGTTTGGCTGTATTAGATAAACGGTATTGCGGTCTCGACTTTTCAATGAATTGCCTTGGTCAATATATTCATTTTTCGTAATCATAATATATTTCGAAATGTCACCAGTATTATAGATATTAATATCAGAATCGTCGGTGGTATTAATCCTTCTTCTTTTAAAAATAACATCATTATCATCGCTGCCGTAATTCGAATCCTCTGTTATATTACTCGTTTTACGTTTAGAAGCCTTTGAATTGCTGAAGGGCATCAAATAAAAATAAAATAAAATTATACTGTAAATTACATAAAATATTAGCGAAAATTTTACTATTCATAGCTTTTATACATGCAATAAAATATTTAAATAATATTTTTCATATTAATTAAAGACGCTGATCATCAGAAAGATGTCAAAACTACACTGAACTGAAAGAATTACAACGTACCGTATAAGAGCCGAAAGCAGCGCAATAACGCTCCTTGGCATTTTTAATCGGAGAATAAGACAAGCGTTATCGCGCTCCTTGGCACTTTTGGAGAGGGAGTAAGTGCTCCTTAGCACATTTAGACGGGAAAACAGCAAAGACGCGTGGCACTCAAACGGTTAAATGACTGAACAATACGCGCGATTTTGCGGAAAAGAGAGGAAAAAATCTCACGCCATTCTTTCAGTATTAGATCCGGTGCAAAAGCTGTTTCAAACAGTTCACCTTCACGAATGGCTAAGGCTCATGAATATTGGGAATTCGGTCCCAGGCGAAAGGGCCAGATGCATGGTTGGTTTTCCCGATGTGTAACGTGAATACGAAAGGGAGTTTCACGTAGAAAGTCCTCACTCGCTCAGCCAGATGGCCATCGTATGTTTTACTTTATTCGAATAAACTAAGCTTCATACCGTTGATTATCCTAAATATATGGGGATGTGTAACAATAGCTTTATTCAAGCCCCACCGATACAGGAATATTTATAAACGATGCAAGAAACAAATGAAAAATCAGCACAAGCAACAATGGATTTTGATTTAGTATATTTGATTACTGCAAAATATTTTGCAACTTCGCCCAGTACTTGCGCAGTCTTGCATTACATTACATTCATTTCAAGACACTTAATTTTTCTGTAAATTTTCACTTTCAATTTTAAGTCCACTTTTCATTTTTCATTCATAAAAACGGAAATGCTCCTCCGAGAACGTTTGTTTACCCAAAATGAGTACATATGTGGGAAATGTAATGTCATGATATTCTCTAATCCCTTACTATGTAACGTATGCATTGAGTCAACAGGTGTTTTTTCTCGCCTTCGAGAGAGACGAGGAATAGCTGGCGAGCGGAGCAGACGTTGCTCGATCGCTCATATATTATTTCATTAATTGTAACCCTAATGTAATCTATGTTTGTGAATATTAATAAATGTGTGTTATCAGTGATGGTCGTTGCCTTTCCCCACATTTTTTGGGCTCGGACGTACCTTTTGTGCATGCGTTAATCAAACCCTAGACACCAGCATTTATCAACGACGTTCAGAAAGCTAGCAAAGGCAAGACGTGTCTTTATGACGATTGAAGACGTGCCTTTCTGACAATTTACTATTCTTCACGCTGGACGACATATGTGAATGATGTTACATTGACCATTCTTCTGATTTTGGACGTTTTCGATTTTGGATTACATTGGATTGGCCAAGAAATATGTTGGATTATAAGGACTGCCCCAGAGTTAGGTAGGGTCATTTTTTCCTGATTCGTTCATAATTTATTAATATTACGTATTTTAAGCTGTGTTTATGCTGTTTAATTCTCATTCATACATACCCTATTTCATATTCATATTGTCCTATTTGACTGTTTAAAGAACTATGGCCATAAAATTAGGTGATATCCCATTGATAGCGAACTCTCTTAAATATGGCACAACACGAGTTATTAAATTATTTAATACCGAGCTCGGATTTTCCGATTTTGATCATTCTTCGCGAAAGAGAATGCGAAATTTTGCCGCGTTCCCGGACAGTTTCGATTTGGCAAAACATAAAGAATTTCTATTAAAAGATTTTTCTTCCTCAGATTTTATATCAGTGGCTAATTTATTGCATTTAGAAGCTTCCACTAATAAAGTTGTTTTATGTGAAAAAATTTTTCTGCGCTCACTAATCTGACGGATTTTCACAATTCCCTAGATGTTAGTTTTTTATCCGATGACGATCATCTAATTTCAAACACTGATAGTGCACCGACGTCTGTAGGTCTAAGTTCTTCTATTCCTCTTTCTCCTCCCTTCACGGCGCCAAGCCCAAATCTTGTTTCTTCTGACCCGGAAGTAATAAATTTGAATTCGAGTCGTTCCGGTGTTTTGACGGTGTGCACCGAGATTCGCGAGATGAGTTATGACTTTTGGTTTGTTTTGAAAGATCTTTCAAACACTTGCAGAAACTTTTCAGGCAATGATTGCTATTCAGTCCGTGCTTTTTTCAACGATAACGAGGATAATTTTCACTTATTCTCAAATCTCACCGACCAGCAAAAAACTTGCGAAACGACTTGTTGTGGGTACTGCTAAAACTTTTTTGTTTTCACAATGGAATCTCAATTCATACGACATGTTTAAAACAATATTACTTAATGAGTTCTCCGATAAAATTACGTCTATTGAAATTCATAAACGACTCGAAAGAAGAAAAATGCGTTCGAATGAAAGCTTTATGCAATATTTTATCGCAATGTGCGAAACTGCAAGTCGTGGTGACGGTTTTATCGACGAGGCTTCTGTCATTTAGTATACCATTCAAGGACTACTAGGTACCCCATCCGATAAAATTATTCTCTACGGTGCAAAATCATATTCTGAATTCAAGGAAAAGCTACGCATATATGAAACTGTAGTTACGACTAGACATACAAATACCTCTCATCCATCGAATTTTAAAAATACGTACAATGGCCCCAGACGTGGTACTGGACGAAAAAATTCAGACCAACAACATGACACGAAATTTAATAATACTGGTTCATCTAAAACTAAACCACAAACTTGTTTTAACTGCAATGAGGTCGAACACCTCTCACGGTTCTGTCCTAATCATTCTCTTGGCCCAAAGTGTCTAACTTGTGGTCGTTTTCGATACAAATCTATGGATTGCCGCCTCACTACTCCAAATACTTCCACTCCACCTGCCGGAGTAAATACAGTACAAACCTCTCACGGTAATATGTGTAAAACTGTCGTTATACTTAATAGCACAGTTTCTGGATTAATTGACACTGGAGGTGAGGTCACATTACTGACCCAAAACACATGGATTCAACTTGGTTCCCCACTACTTTCAAATAATTCTGGACCGTTAACTGGTTTCGGATTCTCGAAAATTCCTATTATTGGCTATTTTCAAACCATTATCAACATTGATAACCAGGACTTTCCGGCTAATATTAGAGTTGTTCCAAATCATTCTATACAATTTTCTCTTATTGTAGGATGTGACGTAATTGAAAATGCTAAATTAACTATTACACCAGACGGTATATATTTTTCAAAACCCGAGCAATACTTTAAAACTACTCCTGAATCTTTCATTTTTGCCATAAATGACGATGTTCCAGCTTTTGATATTGGTTCAAATGTTTCCAAAGAAACTCGTGCTGCGGCAGAACGTTTGCTGAATTCTTATGCCCCACATAAAACAAAGACAACAGATATTAAACTTAATATCACTCTATCCGATGATAAACCGATTTTTCACACTCCTAGACGCCTTCCTTTTGTTGAACGCGAAATTGTTGACAAACAAATAAATGAATGGTTGAAACTTAAAATTATTGAACCTTGCTCATCTCCATAGGCCAGTCAAGTTCTGGTGGTGCGTAAAAAAGACGGTTCGCCCCGTGTTTGCTTAGATTATCGGAAACTTAATCGACTTTTAGTTAAGGATCATTTTCCTCTTCCTCTTATTGATGACATTTTGGATAGACTTCAAGACGCCCAAATTTTTAGTACTCTTGACCTACGTAAGGGTTTTTTTCATGTGCCCGTAGCGGACGAAAGTAAACCATATACAGCTTTTTAACTCACAACGGACAATTCCAATTTCTTCGAATGCCATTTGGTCTTTCAAATTGCCCTTCAGTATTCCAGCGCTTCATAAATTATGTTTTTCGTGATTTAATTGTCAAAGGTTATGTTTTACCCTACATGGACGATGTCGTTATTCCCGCCAAAAATGAAAATGAGGCCATTCACTCGTGATTTAATTGTCAAAAGTTATGTTTTATCCTAGATGGACGATGTCGTTATTCCCGCAAAAAATGTAAATGAGGCCATTCATCGTCTCAATCAAGTACTCAAAGTTGCTAGTGAATATGGTCTAGAAATTAATTTTCGTAAATGTCAATTTCTTCACAAAAAAATATCGAATTTCTTGGACATATCGTTGAAGACGGTAAACTTTTTCCTTCCCCTTCGAAAACAACATCTGTAATTAACCAGTTCACCGTTTGCCCCGAAAGAGATACGTTCAGAAAAAAATTCATCGTCATCCGTTAGTAAAGGCAGACTCTCGTCGGGCTGAAATTTGGGCTAGACCGTAACCCCCGAGACACATACGTCGCAGCGTCTTTTTCCAGCCCCCTAGAATGAGTCGAAAATGAAAAGGTGTGATTAATGGGTTATTTAGTCACACTTATCTTCTGAGCGGTGCTGCAGTAGGATCGCAGCGGGGTTGTTTGAGTAAAGTAAAGGATATGGGATCATTTTCGTGGAATAGATATCCCCTCAACACGTCTTATGAGATCCACAACAGCTTTCTCCCTTCTATTAATGAACAAAGGGTTTTAAAAGTTTTAAATGCTATCTTTTCAATTCCTAACGATTCCCCGAGGATATGATCTGTATATTATTCTCTGAACTTTAAATAGCATTGAAATGTTATACCTAATATATGCGTTTTGCTTTATCACTTTACCTACACAGATGGAAATATTACTTGCTTTAAATTTCATTATGACTATGTTGCGCCGATTGTGGATGACATTGTTCAACTGAAATTTTCGAAGTTACATCTCATTTTTCAAAACTTGTACTATTAATGTTTATTTTACTTTTTAATCGATACCTTTCTATTTTTTTAAATCGTATTAATTGAGAAAGTTCGGGAATTTTAAAAGAAACAACAGTAATGTATGAAATTTGGATTCTTATATTGTTTCCTTTAGTTCTTTCCTAAATGTGTAACTATATTTTACACAAAACATTATCGATAATATGTACTTTTTTGGTGATAATAATCGTTTGCCATTTCCTACAGGAGAAAGATTTGTATACTGCTAAAGTGAAGAATTAAGGAATGTTTAATTTTGCTTAGAAGAGTTAGAAATGCCGGTAAGATTGTTGCAGATTGGAATAATTACATGCGGGAGATATATGGAATAAGGTTTTCCGAGTATGTCTTCATTTGCAAAAAATACTGATACAAAATTTTATAAAATTTTTATCTACATAGCAGAAATCTTCAAAATAATTAGCAATCACATTTCATAAACAAACCTCATAATATATCTCTACCTCATAAAAGATTATTTTGCAAATACAATTTTAATTTAAGTGGAACTAGGTTTGCCTTCATTGTAAAGTCGTAGAGAAATACGTAAATAAGAATAAAATTCTGGTATTTTATAATTTGTTATACGTTTTCTCGGTGTTTACTTAACACTTAAGGCTTATGCTAACAGAAACAAAACAAAGTGAAAAACTCGATTTTATACATAATTATATCATTTAAAATATACAAGGTATAATGTGAGTGTTTCATATTTTTGACCTACCTATATCAAAACCTTAAGAAATAAGTTTAGATAAGTATTTTAGTTCACCTAATCAAACTTTAAGGAGACTGAAAGGTTTTTATGACGGCAGTCTTATCAAATTAATAATAATTCTTGACTATATATATTCCATCTATTCTTGAATACATATATTCTATATATCCTTGAATATATATATTCCATCTATTCTTGAATATATATGTTCTATGTATTCTTGAATATATATATTCCATCTATTCTTGAATATATATATATATATTTGGATATAGGGAGTATTAATGGAATTATAAATATAATTGCAACGATTATAATTTAAAAAATTAAAAATGATAAAAAATGTGCTCCTTCACATTGTTGAATTTTTAGTCCATTAATTAAAAGAATGGTCACTCCTCTAGCAATCTATTCAACAAGAACCGCTAAAAAACAGTTGCTACTTTCTTACTCTTTGAAATAGGCGCTTCACATAATCAAAACTTTCTTTACTGTAAAAAAAGTACAATAAACTGAAAACAAGAACCCTCTAAATTAAAAAATTGCAATTTTTAAAAAGAACCTTAAATATCTAAGCTAAAGAAAGATTTTTTTTCACATAAAGGAAATAAATCTTTTAATTAAATATATAAAAATATACGGATCACAATTTTTACTACATTGCATCAAGAAAATAATAAAACACAATTCAAGCATATTTCAAATAGGCACTACTAGCTAATACACTTAATTTTCGCTTTAAATAAAGATGACAATTGTAAAATCAGTACATTGTAACAGATTGCAATAGATTTGGGTTTGGGTGTAGGAAGAGAGGCAAAGGGGAAAATATCTGATCTAAGGAATACACTAGGCTTTCTGTTTAATGGTCCTCATTAGGGGGTCGTTATTCAGCGTCCCTTCAGTGTGACAGGTACGCGGTTCAATCTGATTTGAATAGAACTTCTAAATAGGTTTTCACAGTTGGTGAAAAGGGGAAAGAAATATTCTGAGGTCAGTTTTAGACACAAAAATTTCAACTTTGTGAGGAGAAAAATGGCACGAAATGTTTGCGATTTTCAGAACGGTGCACTAGTTAATTACTCCGAACCTAAGAGTACGAAAGACATCCAACGCTTTCTCGGTCTCACGGGATATTTTAAGAAATTCATCCCCTCATATTCTAGCATTTCGAAACCCCTTAATGATCTCCTTCGTAAGGACACCCCCTTTCAATTTCATGCTGATCAGAAAGCCGCATTTCACAAATTAAAATATTTACTTTCTCAACAACCAGTTTTAAGTATTTTTAATCAAAACAGTCCTATCGAAATTCATACCGACGCATACATTGATGTCTTGGAAGCAGTCCTATTACAAAAATCTATGAACGATAACAGCTTTCACCATGTCTACCAAATCTAAAAAAAAAAAAACATCCGACAACGAGCGTAAATATATCAGTTATGAACTCAAGGTCTTTGCAATTGTTGAAGCTTTAAAAAAGTTTCGTATTTACGTCCTTGGTACGCATTTTAAAATTATCACTGACTGTAACGCTTTCAAGCAAACTCTAAATAAAAAGTAACTCAATTCGAGAATAGCCCGATGGGTTTTATATCTCCAAGATTTTGACTACGAAATTGAACACCGTACCGGCTCAAAGATGGCTCACGTGGACGCCCTCAGTCGCAGTCCATGTTGCATGACTATCCAAGACAGTGTCCTTCTCCAATTTCGCAAAGCACAAGAAACCGACGAGTATATTACGGCTGTTAAAGCACTTCTTCAAATAACGCCTTCGTATGATAACTTTCTTGTTAAGAACAATCTCCTGTACAAAAACGTCAACGGCATTGACTTACTTGTGATGCCTAAGGATATGCAGGCAAATGTCATTAAAACAGCTCACGAACGAGGCCACTTCGCCGTAATCCGCACTCAAGAACTTTTAAACAAAGAATATTTTATCCCAAATCTAAAAGAAAAAATTGAGCGCTGTATCCATAACTGCACCCTCAATAATCGCAAGCGTGGGAAACAAGACGGACTACTGCACCCCATTGACAAAGACGAAGCACCCTTGCACACGTACCATATCGACCACCTAGGTCCCCTTGCCACCACATCCAAGAAATACAAACATATTTTGGCTATTATAGACTCGTTTACTAAATTCGTGTGGCTATATCCGACAAAGTCCACAGACGCAGATGAAGTTATCAGTCGGCTGGAAACTCAGATTCAGATCAGTCAGAAACTCAGATCAGTCTTCGGAAATGCTTCACGGATTATTTCTGATCGAGGCCCTGCATTCAAATCCACTGCATTTGCAAACTACTGTGACACACAGAGAATAAAGCACGTTCTTATTACAGCTGGCCTCCCACGATCGAACGGTCAAGTTGAGCCTTTGAACTCCATTATTATTGCTGTCCTTTCTAAACTCTCCATAACCAACCCTGAACAATGGTACCGCCGTGCAACCAATTATTAATTTCACTTTTCAACGTAGTATCAATTCCACTCCCTTTGAACTTCTCTTTGGGACTAAAATGAAATCGCAAAACGACATCAACATCGTTGCTCTAATCAACGAGGAGATCAAATCTGCATTCATTCAGCAACGTGACTATCTCCTTAAGGACGCAAAACAGCAAATCTCTAAAGTGCAAGACGACAATCGCCGTACTTACAATTTGCGGCGAAAACAAGCCCAAAAATTTCAACTTCATGGCCATCAAACGAACTCAGTTTGGCCCTGGTCTAAAACTCAAACACAAATTTCTCGGACCTTACAAAGTCACCAAGCTCAAACAAAATGACACCTATGATGTGGAAAAGTGTGCATTTTTCGACGGACCATCCAAACATCCACTTGTGCTGAATATATGAAACCCTGGTCTAACAATATTGAAGGTATCACTTGATTTTTATTAAACTGTCAGCATTACAGGTCCTCTTGTGTTTGGACAGATGATACTTGAGAACTTTCTAATAATTTTTTCCCCTCATATCAACTTTTTAATTCATTTTGTCATAACTAATGTTCTTTTTATTTTTTAGTTAACTGCTGTGATGCGTTTAATCTATTTTTTTTTTGCTCCATTTGTGTAAGTATCCTCAGCTCTGTATCTAGATTATTTTTTTTCTCATACCTATGTTACTATAGTATAATAAATTTTTTTTTAAATTTGATGATATATTATGTTGCTTCAGGCGAGGTCGCCTGTCCGGTCATGATGGCCGAATGTGGGAAATGTTATGTCATGATATTCCCTAATCCCCTACTGTGTGACGTATGCATTGCGTCAGCAGGTGTTTTTTCCCGCCTTCGAGAGAGACGAGGAATAGCTGGCGAGCGGAGCAGACGTTACTCGATCGCTCATATATCATTTCATTAATTGTAACCCTAATGTAATCTGTCTTTGTGAATATTAATAAATGTGTGTTATCAACTATGGTCGTTGCCTTTCCCCACATATATGTAGAAAAAGAGCTGTCATAAAATTAACTTTAGAACGTATGTACAGTCAAAATTTCAGAAAAATTTTATAATCCAATCAAAATTTTAAATTCATTTTATAAACAAATTTAACAAAATTTCAGAAAAATTTTATAATTCATTCAAAATTTTAAAATTCCTTTTATAACCAAATTTAATAAAATTTAAACTGATAACAGTAAGGTTTTTAGATAATCAGCTTATTAACATCATAATTAAAATAAAAATGTATAAATTATAAATACTAATAATTTGATGGAAGTGTTAGTTTAATTAAAAATTAACACGTCCATCAAAAACAAAATACACAAATAAGTATAAAGTTTTAAATACATTTAAAAGATAAAAAAAGTACTAAAAAGAGAAATATAAATTAAAGTTACATTACCAAAAGCACATACTTTTCAAAATATAAATGAAAAGAAAATTATAAAACATTCAGCAAATACAGAAAAGTAAAAAATAATACTTTTTATGAAAGGCCTGCAAAAAAATGTCTGCTTTTTTTAGAGAAAGGGGGGAATTGAAAGCTAAAGTTTCAGGCACAAACAAAGCACATGCCAGTCAGTACACTAATGTAAACAACAACAAGGAATAAGTTAACTCTTAAAGTATGCAACAGCTATTTGCCTAAGGGGAACTGTCTTAATGCTGCACAAGGGGAAAAACTATAAAAACACCTACACAGCTAGCTTATTCACTAGGATTTAAACCTCCACTGAACTGCCAATGCTCCATGGCCTTGGCCACAAAGTGGCCTGAGACTTAAGACAATGATTTGGATACTATAGGCTGGTGGAAGAGTGCAGAAGGATATGATGAAAAGCTTAAAGATTTAACTTATATTAAAAGTTCATACTTACACTAACAATATGGTACTTATAATTTAATGGTCAATTTCATTAAAATGATGCAATATGTGGTAGACTGCTGCAGCAAAAGTGGTTATTAAAAAATACAGCTGATCTATTTATCTAGGTTACAAATATATGACATATTTTTAATGCCATCACAAGACTGAAGTCCCAATTAAGATTCCTAATATGCACAAATCACTTTTTCTTATTCATAGCAAAAATTATGCAGTCTCTCTGTAACAGTTTTAAATTGCTTCTCATAATTTTCATAGCACTATGTTTTAATAAAATGTAAATATATCTGCAGTTTCTCTATCAGTTTTAAACTGTTTTTCATAAGTATACCAAATATCATATTTTAGTAAAAAGGCGCAAACTACAATTACATAAATATTTTAATCACTGTAGAGTAAGCTGCCAGATTACAAAACTAAAAGCTTCATTTTTTCTTAAGAACTATTTTCAACTACCCTACATATAATAATAATTAGAAGAAAGAATTGTTTTTTAAACATATGACTTTGTTGAAGGAATTAAAATACAGTGAACCCTATCATGACAGCCTCATTGGAATTATGTAATTTTCTGTAACAGAACAATCTCCAGACCTAAATCATCTGGGTGATTGTCGTTGGGAAATTCTTTGTATCTGGTGTACTAATTTCAACAGCTGCTATAAAAAATTAACAAAATAAAATAATTTATTTTGCAGTTTTAATGCACATTTTCAGATATTTTTAAATACTCCAAGAAATAAACTTAAATATAATATTTTTTTTTTAAGTAAACACAGATTAGAATCGCCTGATAAAGTTTCAGAATATATAGTATTGTGAAACTTTATTTTTTATATGTGCAAATTGAAGCATGCTCCATTGATATTACTTTAAAAAAAGAATTGAAAAGTTCAGTGTAAACACCAAATTCCAAATTTAATTTCCCTTTCAAAGTGCTGAGCAGTGAGTGTCCCATCAATGGATTTACAGTTTGGATTAAAAACAGAATATGCACTCAGTTTATCTGGCTTACTAATCTGTGAAAATTAGAAAATATAATGCAAAAACACAGAGCCCCAAATTCTGTTATAAAAAGAATCATTACGAAGGCCCAAAGAATAACTTTTAAAGCCAAAACAGTTTATAATAATCCTAATCACAAAACAGTTCCCCATAGTTATCCTCAACATTCAAAGGATAATAGCATGCTACCGTTACGTTTTCATTGATTTTGTGGCTCTTTTTTTGCAGTGTAGTGAAACACAGAGCCTCCGCTTTTCCTTTCACTCTGAAATTTGAGACAAGTGTTGATTGTCAGTAAAATTTAAAACAAAATCAAAGAAATATATTGGAACCACAACCTTATCAGTTACCAGTCATAATTTATTTTATATATATATGGCATCACAGACAAGCTATTACATATAATGCAAAAATACTCATAAGTTTTTAACTGTTGTGTTCAGTATAATATTTTCAGATTTCCAAAATTTTTTTTAATATCTAGTTAGAAAGTTTTTTTAGTTTAATATAAATTTATCTCAAGCTAAAAAATTATATTATCATTATTTCACCATACATACGGAAAAAGAATTTAAAAAAATTGCAATCTAGGATGAATAAATGACACTTTAAATCAATATATCAGGTAGTTGTTTTCCACTTACAATAATTGCAAAAATTAAATTTTTTATTAAATTAAACTTTTCTAACAAAAATAGTGATGAAACAGATTTTTAAAAGCTACAAGAAGAAACACAGTGGAATAAAAAATGTGAGATATTTTTCACCAAACATATGTGTAAAGAATCTGATAAAGGTGAAGTAAACAAGAGTTATGCTAAACATATTTTCATAGTGTTAGCGCCACTGATAGTTAGCGCCACAGCAGTCAGCATGAGAATGACCATAGATTACGTAGAAAGAAATTTAAAAAAAAAATTATGGAAACAAATATTTTCAAGTGTTAAACATTGTCATTTGCATAACAGACACACAAAGCACAAACTATTTGGAATACAGGAAGATTTTTAACAAACTTATTATTATGAATTTTCTTCAGTCTTCCACATTATCTGCAATCAATCTCCGATTATATGATATTATAATACTATTAAACAACATTTGTTTTAAATGTTTGTCATGCCACTTTTAGTTAAAAAACTCTTCTTCATCTGATTAGACCTTTTCATGCTGAAATTCCACAACAACTTACATTATTACATTCAGCCTTTTCCTTCTAAAAAATTTTCAGTTTAAAATTAAATTAAAGTTGGATGTTGGATATCTGTTCCTCTATCAATACTAAAAGTTCAACATTTGCTAACGGAATAGTAAATATTAATATTAGAGTTTCAGCAGAGTAAAGCTAAATGAAATTTTTGAGTAAAAAACACTTTACTCAAAAATCTCCTACTCTTCTCCAAGAGGATAATCCAAATTGTTTGTTAAATGTTCAAGAACTCATTGGTCAAATTCAGTGTTTAATGCATCAGTATTAAGAATTGCAATTAACCTCTTTTAAATAAAATGAATATTATGAAGCAAGTAATAACCTATTTGGCACTTTCAAATATTTTGCATTCAAACCCATGTTTTTTTTAACAATAGAATTTGATATTACTTCCTGATTGATTAGTAAGAAGTACAATTTGCTTCACTTAAAAAGGCTTAGGAATCCAAGTTAAATTTCCTCTGCCAAAATATGCAGAACAAACTATACCAAAGAAGTGAGCAAAATATTATACCTTATCATACTAGCTCCAAAATTACATCTGTTTTGTTTAAGATCCTGTAAATTCTAAATGTAGCTGCCATTAATATAATGAAAACTATGAATTTATGTAACTTATATTCTTTATTCCTTATTTTTGATAATACCTGAGCATAACATTGCAGCAATAATTTGAAATACAGGCATGATAATTTAGTTGGGAAAACAAAATCTGGCATCATTAATCCAGTTAATGCATGTCTAAGGTGTTTTATGAAAGGAACATGAAAATGTAAGAAATGAAGTTTTAAAATATAACAAATTAATCCATTTCAAAGAGTGAGATTAAAAGATGATAGTTCAAACTTTAGAACATTTCACTAAACTAGTAATTATGGAGGTATGTTTTTTTCAAATACAGTTTTAGGGACAAATTTCTTGGATTTCAAGCTATCAACAGCTGGTTTATCTTCCATTTCCTTCAGCTGTCTCTCGAGTCTCTCTTCTTCTATGCTGACCTTTTTAGTAGGTGTATATTTATCTGATAACAATCCCTCAATATTATATCCAATGATGCCTATAGCAATGGAGATAGGCAAGGTTATGTAAGGGATGTAATTCCTTACTATTGCAAAAAGAGCAGGTAACATATCTTCTATGTAATCCACATCAAGACCAAATCTAAAATGAAAAAACATTCAATAAATACTACTAAATAACACATTACTAAACAAATGCAGTGCAAACAACCCCCCTTTTTTTTAATATCACATTTCATTCAGAAATAAAAGGTCTCAAACTCTAAGTTCTGCTTTGAGTTAAATTTCTGTGGCTTGTTAAAAACTGCAAACATTTTTAGGAATGAGGAGGAGGAGGAAGAACATTTTATGGAGCTTAAATAAAACATAATTCTCACAGATTCTGGCCTTTCGCTCCTATTAAAATTATATTTTATCCAAGTAAGCAGTTGTGCATTATATGAGGCTCACACAAGCACTTTCTTAAACATGTCAGCCATCTGTTCTTTTTGTTTGCTTATTTATCACTTAAAAGAAGAATTCATGTCTTGCTTGTCATAGCTGTTTGTCTATAGCTTGTTTGTCATAGCTGTCATTCATGTCTTGCTTGTTTGTGAAGCCTTGGTAGTTGCTTGCTGATGTTGTGAGAAGTGCTGCATCGCATGAACGGGACCCGATACTGGGTCAGTTTACTAAGAGTCGAATTTTTCCACTTGGGTACAAGTTCTGTGCAGAGCTTCTTAAGGAAGAGCATCTGACTGTTGAGAACAGTATGCAAAATGCCAGTTAATAATTACCTTTTAGATTGTACCTGTATATATGTTAAAGCAAGGCAGCTCTTTTGGACTAGTGGTAAAGAAGAACAAGTTTTTAAGATAGAAATTCAAAAGGTCATACTTTGAATTAAAAAACACTATAGACTGTATTTTGTCTTCATTCTAAACTCCTTTTCTTAAATTAATGAGAACAAAGATTAAAATATTCATTAGCCAGATAGCTTATGAACAAACAGCAATTTTCCTCTACAAGATAAATATTTTTTCATGTTTCAGTTTGCAAATTCCATTTTTAATATCAATACTTATTTTACAATATTAGTAACAAATTAATAATACTAGTAATAATAAATAAATAATGTTGTGATTGCAATATAAAAGTTTATTACATTTATCTTCAGAACACTGTATATTGGTGACACTTGTGATGTATGGTTGCTATTAATGGTGTGCTTCCACACATTTTAGCTGCTATTATATTAAGAAAAAAGAATAGAAAAAATGAATCTAGAGTGGCGTATACAACAAACCAGATTAGTTGCAAACTGGGGTCCTTAACTCTATGAAGATATAATTTTCAACTTTACGTTTTGTAAACAGCAATATTTAAAATTAAAAAAAATATATATATATTATGGCTGCAAAATAAAACAATTATTTTTATGTGTTAAATTCATAATATAACTAGACGATGCTGAAAAATTTGTGAGGTTTCCTGTTTCCACTTGAAAAACAACTTTCTTTCCTTGGAATATAAAAGTAACAGAAACTACTATACTGCATAAAATTCATGCACTCAATGTTGAGAGTATACTACTAATAGGACAAGTACTGAAAAAATAGCTATTTTATTCCTTGTATCTATGTAGTTCATATAACTGTATAATACAGAACAGAAAATTAACTGCAGTTTTTAATAGTTCACTGTTATGACTTACTTTTCCCCAAAATTCATTGCATGGTTATTGCTAGTCAGAGTTAGATTATTAAGTATCATCAGTATACATACTCAAACATCAGTCAGGTCTGGTATTTATGTATTATTTAATAACCTTGGTGCATAAAAGTGAAGCAACTTGTGTTATGCATAGATTTTTAGCATAGGAACTCTATTGATTTCGAAGGTAAACAAAGTCCCTCTTCATCAGGAGCAAGATTTCTTTGCTCCTGATGAAGAGGGACTTTGTTCCCCCTCAAAATTTATACAGTTTCCATGCTAAAAATCTATGCCTAACACTGGTTGTTGCTTCACTTTTATCATTTATTTGAGGCATGCTTCTCTTCTGTCTTAATCTTAGTGTAATTTGGTGATATTTTAGAGATGAAAAACAATGATCCAAAATTTACTTATTACAAGCATAAATTTGGAATACAGCAATGAAAATGATGCTGCTTGACTCAAGAACTTTTCAGAGCATAGTTGTCTAAAGAATTGCTAAGCACATTTTCAGGGTTTACTATATTCAGCAAATTTGGTAACTTCTATAGGGAGGTTGTATTAATATAGTATAAGTACCAGTTTTGTATTTACAGAATTAAAAATCTAATTTTTAATGAATTTTTCTTATTTTATTGTTACTTATTTATTTAAAAAATACTGTTTTAACTTTCATATTTCCTTAGCTTTTCATAAGCAATAAATTAAAAAAATTATTAGGAAGATAAAAACAGCTAAAATCAAAAATAATTTTGTCTTCTTAATGTATTTCTGAAAATGAAAGAATTGAAAATTTTCCTAGAAATATACTGCAAACTTCTTGAAATGAAAGCAAAATATTGGTATTAACATCAAAAGAAAATAAAACTCAAATGTCAAATGTGAAATGCACACATGGAAAAGAAGATAAAGAAACAAATCAAGATTATTTTAAAGAAAATTTTCAAGTAAAAATTATGTTTATCAGCAAGAAAGTTACCTAATATCTTGATCATATAAAAGCAGCGACAAATTAATGAACAATTTACTGAGTATATTTTAATAAATATACCTCAAAATACTGATAAAATTGAGAAGGTTAAGAAAAAGAACTTTCCCAGAAACCAGTACAGCTATTGACCGCTTTGTTTGTAAATTGTTTCTGAAATCAAATAATAGCTTTCTAAGACTTTATGATTGGATAAATCAAACACATATCTTAGATAATCACAAACATTCTGCTCAACACACAAAAAACTGATGCACAAGCTTTACAAAAGAAAAACTTCTATAAATAATCAAACTGATGAGACAAGCATAATATGAAGAAAAATACTAGAGAGAAATTCTAAAATGAATAAAACTTTACCAATAAGTTTTAAAGTAAACCAGGATTATAGCATTCAGAGCTATACGAGTACCGCAATTCTGTCAAACTACAATGCCGTTCTTAATATACTTAAAACTAATTCATAAAACAGAACTATTACTATCAGAATTAAGAAAATTACTAATTTTGCAATAACTTCAAACATTACCAGATGCTACACAGATTCAATAACAGCTTTTTAAACACACAACTGAAGCTTGATACATTCAGTATAAACCAATAAATCACTCAATTTTAATACATGTATTTCGCCAGAAAGTGTTGTAAATCCTCTTTCTGGAACTTCATTCTCATCTAAATTCACTTCAGAAGAGCTTCCATTGTTGCTCCTAAATATACTTCATATCTAGAAACTGATCAGTTAGAAAACAGTGAGATTTATATTTTCATCTGCTGTTACATATAACATACTATGATTTCATAAAATATTTCATGGTTATTTTGTTCCCTAGTTATGGAATTAGAAGATATAGATGATATTCAATAAAAAGTAGTAATTTAAATTTGGGTTAATAAGCGATTACGGCGAATTGTTAGAAAGAGAAGATGAGCTTTAATTATTAAAGATTTGTTGTACAATTAAAATCGATTTGGATTTGCTGAGTACCGTTTTCTACCGCAGTAGGTGCTATGTTCTTTTTTCCCTACCTTCTGCGAAGTGTAATTGTCATTTCTAGGGAAGAAAAAAGTAGTATATCTGATGAAAAATATACTATAACACAAAAAATTTACATAAATAATAGAGCTAATATAAAAGTACTAGAAGTGGTCACTCTGATCAAGTGATATTTACATTCACCCTACATAGATAGAGAAAAAACAAACTTTTGTCGCAAAATATAACAATTCTTGCCTCACAAGCATCTATGATTTTTAGCAGGTTTCGAAATAATGTTCGATTAGCTCACAAATCTGCGCGACTGCTATCTAAATGAAAACGTTTAACATGCGCAATGTAAAATTTGAAAAATCTGAATTAAAAAATAGTACAAAGTAATATTTGGCACTAATAGGTAAAGAAATTAAATAAAAATTAATGCTAAAGGGAAGAAATTCATTACTATTAACATCATTCTAGGATGCCACCTCATACCGCTATAAAATTAAGTAACATTTCATTTCCAAAACATCTCGAGAACAGCATGCACGGCAGACAGGTCAAAAAAAAAAAAAGAGAAAAAAATCACTGTTTTGCAGTTTAATGAGCTTTTTTACCACATCATTTAATATATTAGAAAAACAGTTGCTTAATAGTTTTTCAGATTTAAACAGTCATCTGCTTAACAAAATTTTTATTTCACATCAGTAAAAGTATTTGATTATTTGTAAAAATTGTTTCTAAACTCTTTGAGCTTCTTTATGCACTTGCTTGTTTGTTACTTTCTTCCTCATTTCCTGAAAGTTACATAATTTTTAACAAGGAGCAGCAAATTCAATGCTTTTTTCCCTTCATTTTTAGTTGATAATACAACATAGTCAACCTCTCATTTTATTTCCTTATACTTTAACATGTTGAGCAAATTCATAGATGTCATTGGACATGTAAATGGCGTCAAATTTGTTTTCTCTGGATTTGAGAAGATCGCGTTTTTGATAGGTCGAACATGTTCATAAACGACGATACTATTGTTTCACTTCAGGCACCTGAAATCAACAGAATTTCCGTTAAAGATAATCCAAGAATATGGTTTTTGACAAATTAGAAGCCAGTTCATTAACAATTGGATAATTTCAGATGCCACAAAATATCATATCGTGGTTGACAACATCGAGGCCGGTATTTTAAGTAAGTGACATAATTGATCCTCCTCTAGTTATTGATACATATGAAACTCTTATAAAAGATTAACTGAAGTTTTTTCCGATTCTGAGGAACAAAATTTTAATACTTGATAAATGCAGGAATATACTGAACGTCTTGTCGGAAATGAATTATTATAATCTTTGTGACTTCCGCGCCTTCCAGAACAAACCCAAGCCATATTGGCCACTGGTGATATTCAACTTAAAAAGCTAGTAGCTACGTCTGACATAATCTCTGACATCACAGCTTCCGCTCAACTTCGTGTCATGGAAGTCAAATCAAAAGTAGCTAATTCCACTGATATAAGTGATGCTTTAGATAATTTGAAGAACAAAATATATGCTTTAAATGAAAAGTGTTCTCGTGTTCGATCTCACTCACGTGATTATTCTAATTCTAGATCTAGATTCTTGCCCACGAATAAACAAAGTTAAAAAGCCTCCTTTTGTTGGTACCACGCTAAGTTTGGGGAAAAAACCGATAAATGCAAGAACTCTTGCAATATGAAATCGGGAAACTAGAAGGCCAAGCATGTGTGGCGACATACGCTATAGACCAAAATAACCGTAGTCACCTTGCACACAAAAAAGCTTTAAAAATACACTTTTTTGGTAGACACAGGAGCTGATTTGTCAGTCTTGCCTCCCACTCCACAAGATGTTTAAAACCAACATTTGCTCACTATGTACCTAGATGTGTTGCTTCGTGTATCGCCGTCGAAAGTGGTCCTACAACACCTACTGAGCAGACGCTGTTCTTGCTCTGTTTTATCCATATCATTTCGAAATAAAGATCACTTATTGTTCGCTGCCGTCTCTCTCGGTTTGCCGAGTTTATTACTTTCTGGCAGCTCCTTCTTGGGTTTGCATTTTCAATCTCAGGTATTGTAACAAACCGAAAACTGATTTGCACATTCTATCTTACCCGAACCCTGCAGACTTTCATGTTTTGATAAAGTGAAGATAAATTTTGCAAAGCACATTTCTTTATTTCTCGAGCGTGATACCTGCTTTCTGTAATACTTGTCAGCATAGTGTCTGATCAATCTCCAGATTTGATAGCAATGTTTCTGTCTATATTGCCTTCAATTTTTTTGGAGTATATAACTTACCCCAAATTACAAATTACTTTCACATAATGGTTATGGAATACGTAAAGGGGAGACAGAATTAACTTTCAGTGACCTTCTAAATTTAAGCTAAGCAATTTTGCTTTTAAATCTCGTATGACTCATCAGGTGCGAAGAGGGCATATTCTTGAATTATCGGTATTGAAATTATCTGCTCATTTGCAGCATACATTCTGCGAAAAAGATCATATATGATGCCCGACTATTAGTCCTCTTACTGTAAAACTGGCGCAAAATTACAATACAATCTGCCATTTCCAACAGGTTATAATAAAAAACTGAATTTGATCGCTCTAATCAATTCGAATTATGGAGGCAAGAAATGTAAACAAACACTCAGCAACCAGATGACGTCCTGCGCACGCGGCATAAATTTTCTCTCGCAACTACGCATCGCTCGTGGGCCACCCTTTGCCGCCGCATTCTCGGTGCAAAGTGTGTTCGGTTAGTAATTTGTCTTTTATTGCAATTTGGCGCGAAATACGGAAGTTCGGTCATGTAAATTCGCTCTTTTTCTTCCTTGTATTGATATTTAGGAAAATATGATACTCATTATTTAAATTAATAATAATGAAAAGTTTGAATCGCGTGTGATAGAAATTGACTCAGGTATTCAATTTTTAAGTTTGGCACATTTAATACTATTTTTCCGTAGGGCTCAGTTAGGGTATAAGCAGAAGAATTTACGGTTGACTCCAAAAGAATTTTCAGACAAGTAATTTATAAGTTTTTGAACGATAAAAATATGTTATTAATATTCTCAAAGGTTTATTACTTTAGAATCATAATCTAATAAACACGAAATTTCATTGAACTGGAAATACTTTTCATTTTTGCATATAATGTTATGAGCTGCTACATGCAAAAATTGGAGCCTGCCAGTGTTTCTAGAACTTGAATTCTATTAGATTATGTAAGATCTTTTTGCAAAACTTTATTAATGAATACTTTTCTATGACTACTATGACATCTATCAATACTATGACAATCTGCATAGAAATTCTCATCACATAATATTTAAACATCATAAACCTTGTCTAATTTTTAGTTACATACATATGCAAACATTTCTCTTTTAATATTATGTAACCCTCCTGAATATGATCTCCAGCTTTAAAATGAAATATCTCTGTCAATTTTTGCTGTTTTCTGTTTTAGTTTTGTAATAAGTATAAAATTTTCGTAATCGTTTTTATATGACTGGGAAAACGACCAAAATGTTAGGTTTTGTAATTTTTATAAAACTGATATTACTGCAAGATGTAATTAGAAAGGAAGAAATAATTTTCTTATTTGAAAGTTTCTGTGCTTACTTATGATTATGATATCTTTAACTGGTGTGTCATGTGTAAAACTAGGAAAGAAAATGAGTTTATTTTCCCCTGTATATTTTCATGTGTGTATAGAAGTGACACTTCTGTAATCTGAATTTTATGTCATTTAAGTGTGAACTTCAATTTCATTAAATATGATTAATAAACTTTCATATGTAAGTTATGTATGTATTACTTCTCGTTTCAAATACCTCAAAATCTAAGGACGCAAAAATTTGTGTTATTTGTGATCTGTGTGATAAAATTAATACTTTCTGCATAGATATATAGATCATCTCAAGAGTTTCTGATATTTTACAGGTTGGAATGCGCTTTAGCCCACTGCTTGGCGGCGATTGTTTTTGAATGAGCAATAAACGCGCCAACATGGGTAACTCCGTATATCCGCCAACATGGCTGACTGTTTGTATGTTCCATACATTGTGCAATTCGCTGAATTTTTTTTTAAGTTTAAAAGGAACGCTGTGCACATGGCATTTTCTTGTAATTTATTTTCGTTATTTTAGCTTATTTTGTTCATGTTTTAACATGTGCACATTGCCTACATTGTGCAATTCGCAGATGTTTTTTTTAAGTTAAAACGGAACGGTGTGTACATGGTATCGTTTGTAATTTTAATGCCCTTTTAAAAAAAATTCCTTCTTTCTTCGATGCCATTTTGGTTACGTTTTCGCGGAGTGTGTCGAGAAGGTTATGTAACGGCATAAAATGTGTAAGTTTTACAACATAAAATGTAAATAATTAATTTAAATCTAACTGAGAAATATTTTAATGATCATAATGTTCGTTTTGCATATTATTTTATTATCTTTTTGTGACAACAGTTTCCATACTAATTTATGCTTTAGAATTCTATGTTTTGTTTACAATAGGTTTTCGCGGAGCATGTCGGGAAAGTTGCAATTGCAAAGACGTTTCGCAGAAACGCGCTGAATTGGCGATTTTCAAAACATCGCCAAGCAGTGGGTTTAAGCGCATTTTCACCGGAAAGAAATCTTCACTATTTCTATTTTTGGTACATACATGGTATCCTAACCACCTTGGCAGAAGTTGCCAAATTTTCAGAATGTGCGAATGGTTAATCTTTATGGTACCGCTTGGCCAATCATTTCTTTTTTGACACCAAGATCGGCACCATCTTGAAATTGATCATTTGCACTAATTTCAAGAAGGTGTTGATCCTTCCATCCCCTACACAAAACGAAAACAAGAAATCAAACACTTACACCAACTCTGTGTCCATGTACACATCGGCCTATTGTAACTTTAAAAAAAAAAAAAAAAAAAATCTGAGAATTGCACAAACTAGGCATTGCACAGTAATTTAACTTTCTCCATGTGCACATAGACCTATTTTAACTTTAAAAAAATCTCAGAATTGCACAAACTAGGCACTGTGCACTAATTTAACTTTCTCCACGTACACATTGATCTATTTTCTCTTAAACAAAATCAGAAAGCTAAAACTATCATGTTAACGAGAAAAAATTCATTGCTGTCCTAACACACAGACATGAACAAATAACCAAAAATAGACAAACAAAGAGTACTAAATAACCAAAAATACAAATTATCTAACATAAAAACATTAAAAAACAAATCTTTTAACAAAAATTAACACAGAAACACCAATAAATAAATAAAACGTAAATTTTGTAACATACCTTTTCTTCACTTTCATACGTTGACACCTCCTCCACATACGCAATTCAATTAAATTTTTTGTGGTTTCGGGTCTTCATCTGAAAGGCAATTGTACGCCTTCCAGCAGTGTGAAATTATTGCTGTCTCCGGAAGAATATGCTCATTTATAACACTAAGCAAACATTCAGATGACCTTTCAAGCACCACTTTCATAAAATATTACGCACGGGCAAACAAACACAGCAATCTCCGGTCCATAGGAAAGGATTACTATTACAAAAAATACCCCAACTCTCAACACAACACATTTGGCAGTATTTACACAATTTTCCCCAATGCTAGTTTCAATACATTATCAACATTAGGGTTACTGAAAAACCTATTTCATGTATTGGGCTTCCAGATTTCACGATCAGCCAATACCACTTGGTAATTTTTTTCAGACAGAAACCAAGTGGAACTGTACAGTAAATATCATCCTGTGCAAAACAATATATCAGGCAACCGTACTCATAATAATCCTTCAATCAAGCAATGTCACAATTTTCACATGTGTTAATTTTTTTTTATTCCAATGGCTTTTATAAACAAATTGTGATATTTTTTGTCTTAAACTTAATTTCAAAATATTCATAGGTTTTTGTGGTGCCGTATCTCTGCAGTTCTCTGATTTAAAAAAAAATTTTTTTTTTAAAGTTTAATCAGATTGCAATGTACTTGGGGAGAAGAATAGTATAAATGAATTACAGAAAGATTTGGAGAAAAATGCATTTTATTTTTTAATGTAATGCTTTTTTAATAATTAAAATGTGGTATTTTAAATTACTAAAGTATGTTTTCTTTTCATAATTTGGGCCCACCAGTGGCCGAGCAGTAAAGTCACTGAACACTAGTAGTTCGGTTCGAGGTTTGAATTCCACGAATGGGCTGGCTGCATAGGCATTTTCGCGTTTTTCCTCATGTGTAATGTGTATACGAGCCAGTTTCCCTTGGAAAGTCCTCCACGAAGGCATCCCTAAGGCAGATAGCTTTTGAGACTTTGTTTTAATCGCATAAACCAAACTAAACTTTTCACAAGTTGATAAAGTTTATCAACTTAACAAAAACCACTAACTTGCACTTGATAAGTAATTTTTACCTTTCCATCTGTAAAAAAAATCACCATATTGTGCCAAGATAGTTACATTAATATGGAAGTACCCTGTTTTCTTTACTTTTGAAGAACCTGTACCTGTTTGCCCTTGAAATCAATAGAGTTCTTAGTAAAAAAAATCATGCTTGAGATTAATAGAGTTCAAAACACAAAGTTATTATTGCATGTGACTGCTTTTCTATATGTTGATTCATGAAGTTTTCTGTATGCTGATTCTGTACAAATTTATGATTGGCAGTTTTTGTTTATATTTGCTTGTTGCAAAGTATGATTTTATAATTCCTTTCACTAGTCACACATTTGACTGGCAAGTGATATTTACTAGAGCTGGACTTAGTACATTGTGAAAGACCATGCCTTTCAAAATACAAAGAGCGTGTAGCACTTAATGCCCTTCCTGTGGATCCTGCATTAGCAGAAATTACCCAAAAGCTCAAATTCATTGTCCATATTCTAGCTTATATATAAACAAATAAAATTATTAATTAAATATTGTTAGTTTCTTTCAGTGTTCAGTTGCTTGAGAATTAAGCTGCTGTAAAGATTTTCGCAAGTTTCTTCATAGGTCACATAAATATGAGCAAATTTCTAGAAAGATGTCTTTTGCAGGGATGGCTAGTCTTCACAATTACTCAGTGATTAAATAATTTATTCATTTTAAACTTTATGAGGCTTATTTTAATTTTGATGTCTTTATTTTACCAAGCACTATCCTTCACTTTTGAGATCGTAACATTTTGATCAGATGACAGCTAAGAAAACTGTTAATGGGTTTAATTCTATATGTCTTGATAACTTATTATTTACCTGTGTTATTTCAGATAGATTTTGTAAACTTTTTTTTAGGTACACTTCACATTCCAGAAGTTTTCTGTTTTGATTTAAACTCGTAAATTATAAGCAATACACTAAGTACATTGATGCAATAAGGAATAATTCAATTTAAATTAATGATTCTTTTCATTACATCTAGCTACCCCTAGCTAAAATCACCACTATAATAGAGGTTCTTATCATGCTGCTGCTGCAAAAAAAGATCACTTTGCCCAGTTGGGCATAAAAAAGATATTGGTAGGTCTCTTTGAACTATCTCTTGAACTCTGTGAGTACTAAATACTGCCTGGCTTTGTAATGTTGCTGTTCACGAGGTACATTTTGCAATGCACCTTCTATAATCTGTTCTTTGTAGAAACTGAATCATTGGTTTTTTTCCTCTCCATATTGTCATATGTAATATACTTTGAAAAAGCTGTGATCCAGGTATTGTATGAGTCGCAATTGAGTAAAAAATTAGACATATAAATTTCATAACTTATAGGTGGTTTTTTAATTCACACTTAATGTGAACTGTTTTTTAAATTATGTTTTGTATGTATTTGTAGCAATAACATTTTATGAAGCAATACAAATGAAGCTGTTTATCTGATAGTCTGTCCTAGCTAAGATGATTGTACTTCACAAGTAAATGCCTTACATGTGTGACAGCTTTTACAGAAGCATATGCCACAAGAGCTGTTGTAAAAAAAAAGTTCATTAATTTTTTGCTGAAGCTCTTTTATTAGTCATACAGTACGAGAACATGAAATGCCAAGTTCTTATTATCCTCTTCTTTTCCTCAGGCTCGACTGGATGATTTTCGTATTGCTTCATGGCCTTATCTTTTGTTAATTCTTTACTACTCAGAGGCTGGTAGGCTCACCAGGAGCCGAGCTATAAAATCGCTGAACACTGGTAGTTCCAACCTGGGTTCGATTCAAGGCTGGTAGTTCTGACCTGGGTTCAATTCCAGGCTAACAGGCTGGCTGCATGGGTGTTTCCATAGTTTTCCCCATGTGTAACATGTATACAAGCCAGTTTCCCATAGAAAGTCCTCCATAAAGGCGACCCTCCCCTTAGGCAGATAGCCTTCACATGCTTTGCCATAATTAAATAAACCTAACCAACCCAGAGGCTGAATCAAACTACCTTTTTTCCTTTGGGTATACTTAGGTAATTTGAGAGATCACCTTATTGTTTAGTAATAAAAATAATGTATATAACTAAAATTTTTCTTACTTTTAATAATGATTATTATTTCAGTTCTGACTGTTGCTGCTGTGAGTCCTATAGAATTATTATGCAGCCAGAAAGGATAAAATATTCTGGTAAATATACTTTCATTTATTAGTCTTTTTTAAAACTTATTGATTATCGTTAATGTACTGAGTCTATCTGTGTCATGGAATATGAGTTTCCTTATAATTTATATTTAATTATGGCACACACATGCAAATTACATTGTAGAGTCATTAGGTATTTTTGGAAGCATCAGACATGAAAAATATGCAACGCCTTCGCCGGGGATCGAACCACGGACCTCTGAAATACCGGCTCAGTGTGCTGACCATTACACCACGAAGGCACGCTAAGAATGTGGGAGATATACCTTATATACTCCCCTTTTTAAAGGGCGACTAGGGTTTTAGGGGACCTAGTCGCCAAATCCTGGGTGTGGAAAGTCATCATCCACAACCCTTTTAGTTCGGGCGCCACTGTATAGTCATTAGGTATTTTTGGAAGCATCAGACATGAAAAATATGCAACGCCTTCACCCGGGATCGAACCATGGACCTCTGAAATACCGGCTCAGTGTGCTGACCATTACACCACGAAGGCACGCTAAGAATGTGGGAGATATACCTTATAACATAATTGGTATTCAGTTATATATGTTTAATTAAAATTCTTTAAAATGTGTGTTTCTAGCACGCATAACATTTAGAATTTATCTTCTTGATATTAACTAGCTTCATATTGTTAACTTTTAAATAATTAACAAAAAAAGTAAAGTCTAATTTCAGTGACTTAAATGATGGCAAGGAAAGCTGTATTCTTAGTTGAAATTTCTATAGGAAAGAAAATTTTCTTCTCTTATTGATAATAGCTGAATGTTAGTGGATAAAATATTAACGAGGTGGCTTTGACTATTCATTATATTAGGAATGATATGACATTTAAACTGTGCATGACTTGATTAACCCTTCCATGCCGACTTTCATACATACAAACGCACTTATTTCACGACTCGCATGCTGTTGTGCCAGAACATTTTCTTGTCCACCCCCTCCCCCACTGTCACATATTTGTGTCACTGTCCTGGAGCATTTTAAAAATCGCTAGGTGGCATCCTGTGTCCATTATTTTTGAACTGAATATAGTGTTAGGATTTCTGACCTTCAGTTTGATTACATTCTGAGTAATGTTGGTGTCAACTGTTGGGGGGGGGGAGTGTAATGTAAACAAACTCGGCTCTTTAACTCGCCATGTGATATAAACATTCACATTTCTTATATCCCTTTGAATCTTTTTTATGCTACTATATAAGGTCTTTTAGAGTTACTATATCGGACTCTATTATGCTTTGCATTGTTTTTATCACTTATATTTCATGTACATCCTTTTTTATTTCGGAAAGCCTTGATTTCAGTTTACTTTGGCTAGCAAGCATTATTTAGTGGATGGAGGGCATACTGACAAATGCAGTTTAAATTACATTGTGAATTACGAGTACTGTGCAGCTTACTCTACTTGTGGGGAGATTTAATTGATTTTTCAGTCAAGAAAATATGTTATTTGTTTCTTTTCTAGTAATGCCTCTAAAATTTGTGTTTGTATTACCTGCACAATATCTTGCCAACTTATTTATTAAATGGTTTGAATCCAACATATCAATAATGGATTTAGTGATCATTTCCAATGTCTTTCTGGGAAAGTTATTGAATTTAGAATTTTTTTAACTTGAACACCTTTGTAATCAAAATATCTAATGACAATCGGAAATAATTTAAAATCTTTGCAATTTGAATTATTGGTGTAAGTCATTTTAAAAGCGAGTATTTTCTAATTTGATTCAAAGATTACAAAGGATTTTATCACATTTTTAACTATTGCTTTAGTTTTTATATGTGCATAACAAAATATTTTTCTCAAAAAATACTTTCATTAATTTTGACATACATGCTGTTGATTTAACTCACTGATTGTGAGTAACTGTGAAATGAAAATTCTGCTTCAGTCAGTGCAAACTGGCGTGCCTTCTCATCAAATTTTTTTTTTTTTGTAAAAATATTGCATGACATAATGGAAAGGTGTTGGTGCTCAAGTTTGCCTTAATATATTTTAGAAACTCAATTTGTAGTGTTACGTCATTTTAATCCACTGCAAGTAATTGAAAATGCTGAATTGAACCAAATGCAGCAAATGTTAAAATCAATTTTTGTTTGCTTTATAAAAGGAAACTCATTTGCCATATCATCATTAAATTTATAACCTTGTCCTTACCCACCATTTGGAACAATTCTGAAAAAATTAAATTTAGGAAATATTAGTAATTGCTGTAAAAAATAAAACCATTATAGTTTAACAGTAGAAAGTGTATTCTGTTTTTCTAACCTCTGAAAATGCTTACTGACATTTAAGTCGATGAGATATGTGTACATTGAGTGGGGGAAAAAAGAAAAAAAGGACAGTTCTGTATCTCCTGTTCTACTGGGCTGACTTATGAAATTCAAATTGCGCTTAACAGTTTCAAATTGTGTTCCTTCAAAAGCTCGACTTAAGATATATATTAGATTTATACATAGCATTATTCTAACATTGGAATTTTTACGAAAAATCGGACTTTTTTAGAAATGACATGCCAATTTTTTCCATAATTCAATTCTACAACTCAAATTATACCTAAATATTAAATTTTGTAAAATTTGGTGCAAAATTTACGGAGAAATTCACAAATTTATCTTGGCTTACTTTTTTCAGTTTGCGGCAAGAATAATTTACTTGCCGAACTTCTTAATTTATAGCAACCTAATTTTTCTTTCCTTTTTTACATTGTAGAATAAATGTGATCGTTTATATTTAAAAATAATTTTCACAAAATATGTAAACCACATTTGACGTTATTATCGCTCAAAAAAAAGATGCCAAATTTCAAAATGTGCTAATATGTAATTTCATGTATATCTTTGAAAATTTTGAATAAAAACTCTTAGTTTTTTGCTGGTGTGCCTGGAAATAAGAGAAAAATTTTCATTCATTTAAAAAAATTTGTAAAAAATATTTAAAAATACAAATTTTAAAAATAAATCATAAAAAGTGTGCAAATTACATTTGGGTTAAGCCTAAATTTTGAATTCTGGAAGAAGTAATCAAGTGAGTTTAAGACAAAAAGAGATATTAGTAAATATATATCAAATTCAATTAACATTGAGGAGCTAAAAGTTTCAGAGCTAATTTTTTTAAGAACTACTTGTGCGATTTTTACAAAACTGGGCAAGTGGGCATGATCTGAGTTCTAGAATCAAAATATGGAAAAGAAATTGGCATGCCATTTCAGAAAAAGTTCGATTTTGGAGCAAAATACCTATGTTAGAATAATGCTATAGATAAACCTAATATATATCCAAGTCGTGCTTTCGAGACATGAAAAATGGGAGTTATTTCGTCGATCAGCCCAGTAGAATGGGAGATATAGAATTGTCCCTGTTTTTTTTTTTTAGTCCAAAGGGATTTAGTCCCGAAGGACTATTACTTTCATTTTGCGATTTTGCGTCGGAAACACAAAAACGGCGTATCACTTTTCAAATTGTTGCCACTAAATGTTATCGCTCTGCATTAAATTTAAAAAAATGAAAAATCTGCATAAATGTATGCATGTTTGTTTTTTTTTGGCGTAGCTTTCTCTCCAAAAATCGTCTGCGTGCGTTGCACGGGAAAATAAAAGGAATTTTAATTACAGTTCTAAATAAATAGCCAAATAAATGTGAAATTCGTAACAATATTCTCTAAAACTTTAACGAATTTTTCATTAACAAACTCAAAGATTTCAAAGCCAGCAATACCAACGTTGTACAGAAAAACATTTTTATCTCCAGCGCGTGAGAGCGTGTACCGAAATTTCTAAAGATATGCTCAATTTAAAATTATTTTGCGATATTGCTGTTGAACTGAATTTTATGGTTTAAGTGCGAAGAACATGGTATTTAACAAATAAAGGTAACACACAAAATGTTAAATAAACGTCCCTTTGGACGTAATTTAAAATCTGAAACATTTCAGATTTTTTTTTTTTTGTGTGTGATATATTTTCTAACAAATGACGCAAGTGTTAAATTTTTGAATTTTTTTTTACTTTAAAAGGAGCACCAGTGAATAGCAAATTCATCGACGAAACTGAGCTTCAGGAATTTAAAACTTGTTTTTGTGGTGCACTTGATGTAGTTGATGAGAGATATATATTTCGAGATCGTAGCAGTTGGAGGATCAATTTGTTAATATCAGGAGTCCGTGGGCGATGTGGTTTGTTACTGGAGTTGGGTGATGATATGGAAGGCAGATGTCAGTGAATGCATGTACATATGCTACTGAGAGTTCATGAGAGAGTTAAGAACCATTAGCCTTACTTGTTGTTTGTTGACCTCCTAAGATGTCGATCTCCAACCATGTCACCATAAACATCACCTCTTAAGAAGCCAATCTCCAACCATGTCACCAAAACACGTCACCAAAGCAGGTTTTGGAACTATGTAATAAGAAACGTGCTAGTCGAGCTCAATAGTTTATTAGTGTCAAGTGATTGATGCACAATGGCAGCATATGCCATTTGATGATTGAGTCAGTTTGATGGTTGATAGAAAAGTTCCATGGCATTCTTGCACCGAGAGCTTATTGACGTATTGGCAACTCTGTTGCTAATACATCATTCCATAC
>KK118516.1:449234-461056 GCA_000611955.2 Stegodyphus mimosarum
CATTCTTTGTTATGCTCAATGCTGGCAGTACGAGTCTCTGAAAATTATGCAATCAGTATGTAGAAATACTATGGAAACTAAATTTATTTTGATGAATCTTTCAATGAATTGTTAACTGCAGGATATTTTCTGAAATGTGTATCCATGTGGGATGTAGAATTAGAATATGGGACTGCCCTGGAAAATCCAGGGCAAATGGTTATCCTAGTTAGGGACAGCTGTTTATGAAATGATGAGTTTGGTGATGTAGCCGTAAGATTTAAGAACAAAAGTTTTGGTAAAGTGGGAGCGGCTTTGTCAGACTACCTAGAGAAAAATATACACAAAGTTTACTTTACAGGAGCTAGCCATGCAGCCTTAATAATTTTTTTGCACGTGCACAAAATAGCTGTTGAATATCAGGTTGGTCAAGAGTTCAAACTTCTGTGGTACCACTTTTTTTCTGCCTTATTAAGGTAAATCAAATCAGTGATGCACAGAGTAGATTAATTAATGCATTATTTACTTTGATTAAAAAAAATCTGCGAAGATCTGAGTTTATGTCATGAAATATTTTGTCAAAAAACAAATCATAAAAGATCTTTGGTTTTGTTCTATATTTGTCAATTTCCTGTGTACCTGGCAATTTAGCAACGAGAATTAGTCCCCCATGATTTAGTGGTACAGCAGCCGGATTGGTTTACATTATATCTATGGAAGCTTACCTTTTTTACACGTGCATCCTTTCATGTAGCTATGGAACTGACCTCCCCAGTTCTATACCCATCCCGAATGAAGCACCAACAAACAGTGACCTTACGTAGACACCCTCTATTGGCAAACATTCCCATTAATGTCTAACTGAGCAGACCATGGGCAACTGGTTCACAATACCAATTATAGATGATGTTATGAGATCGGTAAATTGTAAAAGTAGTGGCTTTAACAAAGCCACCACAAGTGCTTGTTTATGTAGTTAAAAAAAATTCTGGTCATTTATTTATTTATTTATTTATTTATTAAATTTTAGCTATATATTGACCACTTTATCACTGAAGTTGTTGAAGAGTCTAATTTCTTATACTCATTTGCATCTGGAGCACTTTCAAGAACTGTAAGTATTTTTCATTATTTCTTATTAAATAACAATAAAATTTCCTTTTTTTTAAACTGTGAAGCAAATTTCAATTTTTTAATTATTGAACTGAAACTGAAAATTGGATTTTTGTAGTTTTTTTTAAATAAAGTTCATACTCTGATGTGTACATTCTCACTGAAAATGGCTTCCAAAATTTTTTATGAAATGACTGATATAAAGACACTAATAAATGTAAGGAATTGAAATAGTTTCCTAATAAAACGTTAAGCTAGATTATTTGTGAAAAGATTTAAGCGAAGATGTAGGAAAAGAAAAGATTAAAAGAGAAATAAGATCAGTATCGAGTCTGTATAATTATACAGTTAGACATCATGATTTTGCATACTTTCCTCCTTTTGTGAAATTCTCTTTTGAATCAGCATTCTCCTTACTAATTTAATGTAATCAGCCTTCTCTGCAGAAGCTGCTAATGAGAATTATTACTTTTCAAACTTTACATGAACATGATTGCATATACAGGATATTGTTTAATCTAGTCTTAGCATTGGTTTAAAAAATATTGCTTTTAAAGGAGATCCACAAAATTCTGGGAACTGAATACTTCGTTTGTATTGTATAATAACTCTCATGTAAAGATGGTGATACATATGTATGTTTAAGGGAATAAGAAATACTAAATGTATATTTGCCAACTATGAGCAGATCTCCTGAAGGGTTTAGGTCAGCCATAAATAAAAAGGTGCATTTAGGAGTTAGATACAACTTTTGAAAAGTTAAACTTGCAGATGCAAATATGACATAACTGGAAAAGTTATGATGTATTAACTGAAAATTTCACATGAAATTTGCCAGTTTGGTTTCATATTCCTGACTAAAAATTAATGGTAATCAAAATGCTTTGAGACATATTTATGATCATTTATGTATGTACATTACATTTTATATACTTAAGCAAAAAAAAGAGCTCTGTAAACAAATGAAAATTGCCTTAATAATGGATGTAACTATCTACGGTCTTCACACAAGCTATGTAATGTTGTTATCATCTTTTAATGAAATGGTCTAGTGCATTAGAGGGTAATAATTGTCATTCCTGTAACAGGACAGTTTTCAGCCCTTTGGAAGTAACTGGAAAGGGTACATGGGCAGACACCTTGAAGAAGATCCTTGACTTTTTGCTGGGATCAAGTCAGGTAAATGTGGTAACCATTCCATATGAACAACTCCGTCTCTCACTAGGTACTTTCCCAGCAAGTTTGCTTTATGCTGATGAACATTTGGTCCATGAAAATAAATGCTAAACTATCTGCTCCAATATACAGTAGACAATGAGGGCAAAGATTTCATCCGATTACCTTTAATTCAACACTGTACCTCCTGTAAAAACATGCAGGTTACTTTAAGCAAGACACTACACTGTCAGTACTGAAGGTGTGATGTTTTAAATATATTACTGGACTTATTCCATATGCCTTCTATGCAAATTTTCATGCACCTAATGCCGGATTCCAGCACAAATCTTGACTTATCTACACTGGTTATCATAAATTAAGGAAAAATCACAAAAATAACGATAATTCTCTCAAAAATAAGCCAAAATGTGTAAAATTTGAATATGTTGCCAAGTAAGAGTAGCTGAGTAAAACTGCAATGTTCAAATTAGTGGCACTGCACTCGGAATATGTCATCTGCGAGGAGCATAAAAGTCCATGTTTGAAAGCAAGCCCACATATTTCACTGTAAGAGTGACAACAGAAATCTGAGATAGCCCATTCGTAACAATGACCTCCAGGCATCATTTGCCTGCAAAACTACGATTGGGAGACTAGAGGCAGGGCAAAGTCAAACAGAAGTGGCCAGATGGCTAAATGTGAATCCTTCTGTGGTTCATAGACTTTAGAGGCAATTTCAAACCACAGATGCGGCATCTAGGAGGTTCAGCCAAGGACGGCCAACTGTTACGATGAGCTCCGATGACTGATATTTGACATTATGTCAACCAAAGAATAGAACCATTACTCTGACTCTCCTTAGATCCTCCCTTGCTGCAGCCATCAGAAGGTTGGCGGCAACGTCAACTGTGTGTAGAAGGCTTCACGAAGGTGGTCTGTATGCGAAGCGACCGGGCATTTGCGTGCCGCTCATGTCTTGCCATAGGAGGGACCGTTTGCAGTGGGCACGACAACATGTCCACTGGACACTTGATCAATGGAGGGCTGTTTTCTTTACGGATAAGTCCAGGTTTAGTCTAGAAAGGGATAGTAGGCGTTATTTGATATGGAGAGAACCTGGAATCCGTTATCATCCGTCAAACATCCATGAAAGAGATGCATACTGAAGAGGCAGTGTCTGTGTTTTGGGTGGCATCTGTTTGGGATGGACGCACAGACCTCCATGTCTTTCCAAGGGGAACCGTGAATGCTCAGGTTTATAGAGATCACATCCATGATGCTTATGTATGTCCATATGCTGGGGCAATCATAGAGCTGTAATGTACTAGAGAGAGAAACGGCAACTCTGAAGGGGAACAGGAATGCGAACCACGTGACATATGGAACATTTCCCAGATTGTATTTCCCGCGAATCTTCCTTACCGTTACAGCTCTATGGAGAATTTGTGAGAAGCAAGTGTTTTACGAGTATGCGCGTTGTTTCGGACTTAAAAGATGGTACTTTCGTGCTCCGCATATGGATGTAATTCCAGGTACGTAGGGTGGAGGAGTAGCATTTCACAGGTGAGCTTTTTCTAAAGTTTTAAAACCTATTTTTTATAAAATGTAGAGGTGTTTTAGCCACTCTACTTGCCGTTTTCTAATAAAAAGAGATTTTCTAATTATACATAATATATGCATAGTTGAAATAACATTTAAATAAAAGTATCTTAATATATATGTATATTTTTAATAACTGCATTCTGAAAAAAATGTTAAAATTTTAGTAATATGATATAATTTTAATTAGTCTAGTATTCTGCTTTGGCGACATTTTTTGTACGCCAACAGTCTTTGCTTCAAATGCGTTTAGTTAATATTCTTTGTATGCGTTTGCTTATGTGGACATGTACGAAGTAATGTATGTATTTAATACTTGGTAATGTCGATAAAATACACTGTGTAAAAACTGCATAAAATTATGATTTTTTTTTTACATGAATGTCGTTATTTTATGCCCTTTTCTTGCATCCAAATATAACAAATTTGTTTACTTTCAATCACATATTTTCTTTCTTTCTTATATCGTGTTTCTGGCATTTATTTTAATATTAAGAATTTGTTAAGTATTAGGAAAATGTAATTATATAGCAGTTAATTTTCAAAAATTCAATAATTTTAAGTTTCTTTTTAAAAATAATGAACATTATTTAAATTTTATCTTCTAAAATTATTTAAAATAGTGCGACTACATTGTACAACGCGCATAATATATTAGTTTTTGCTAGTAAAAGGAAGTCTTAATTTACCACATTTTTGTTTCATAATTTATTAATTTACCTCTCTCTCTTCCTTTTAACTTATATCGGCTATATTGACATTCATTTTTACTTCATTTCATTTAATATCTTTCTCACTTTGATTTGCCTACTATGCAGTTCTCTGTAATATACCCTATTAACATTAAATTTCCTTTTTGTATTATTTTCTGTTTTCACTCATTTTACTTATGTTATCTATTTTTTTTTATTTTTTATATATTTAGTTATTTATTTTTCCCCTGGCCAATTTTTAGGCTTATAATCATCCTGTTTTATTTTAATCTCTTTTTCACTCAAAATAATTACTTAAATTATCTTTGCGCCTTCTTTATGCATTATTATTGCATTAAAATAAATATATATATGAATTTTATTTATTTTTTAAAATTTTTTAATTATTTTATCCACTATTTTTAGTATGTATTATATACTTTGCCTAAATCACTTTTTATTTAATTATTTATTTGTTTATTTTTAAAGGAAAAAACTCCTTTTCTTATTTTTATTTTATTTGTACTTTATTTATTCTATTACCATTTTTCTGATATGTTGTATTTATTATACACTGCTTCGTCTCATTCTGTTTTTGCCTTTTTTCTCTTTGTCTACCTTTGTGCTGCTAAGCTAGGTATGAGTATTTGTCTGGCTGTCGGGGGTAGACTGCATTTTGCAAATTTAATTTGTGCAGTATAGAAACAACCTTATAGTGATGCTACCCTCCTGATGAACTCATCACTATTCCCCCCTTTTTTTAATTTCATTTTATTAACTTTTTTTTTTTCATTTTCTTCACATTTTTGTCACTTTCTCCATTTTTTTCCTGCGTTACTCTTCATTTCAATATTATTATAATTTCTCTTATATTTTTCTGTAGAAGAGTATTTGCTCTTGTTATTCATTTTATTTTTGCTATATACTCATAATCTTTGTAAAAATCATACTTTTATTTGTAGCTTTCCTAAGAATGAGAAAATAAGAGCATTATGGGAAGTTAGATTAAAAAGAGAAGGCTTCAAAGCTACAAAATATTCAAAAGTGTGTTCAAAACATTTCATGCCCGAATGTTTAGACACAGGGAAATTTGGAGGTACTTGGTTAAAGAAAGATGCGCTTCCATCAATTTTTAACTTCCCAATTCATTTGCAGAAAGAAGAAAATAAAAGAAAGCCTCCCAAAGAAAGATGTGTTGTAGACCAGACCACTAATAAAATGCCAGGTAGTTTTTTCTCCCTTTAAGATTTCTAATTAAAGTATATATAATTTCTAAACGTGTCAGCACTTTTGACTTCCATACAAATTATTTTATATTTGTACATTTCCTTAAAATTCTAAATCAACAATATATTTTCTATATTTATATATTTTCTTAAAATTCTAAATCAACAATAATATTGGATTAGTTCACTAATTAATCTTTTGGGAAGAAATTTGAATCCCTGAATTTATCCAAAGATCCCATATTAATACGTTTTCATTTGAATTATTCTTTCATTGTAACCCACCACTAATCAGGTTAAACAATCACTTGGTATAAAGCACCATAAATAATTACGTCAATTATAAATTATTTTAGTCTGTTTATAAAGCATCTATCTCCTTTGTTTAGAAACTTCTCATAATGCTGTGAAAGGAATAAAAAGAAAATGCTTTTTGGGTGATTTCACCGAAGAAGATGTAGCTTCGCCAACAAAGGCAAGAAAAGTGCTTAGTGTCGCAAATCATGTTGCCGAAGTATACAGAAAAAAAATCAGGAATTTGCAAAAAAAGAACAAGAGACTAAAAAGAAATATTTTATCTTTGAAAGAGGTTTTGGATGAAATGAAACAGAAGTCTTTAATTACCGATTCAGTTTCTAAGGTATTAGAGGTAAGTAAACATAATTATACTCTAAATTTATTTTGCGTACTTTTTGTACTGTCATTTAAAAAAAAATGTTAGTTTTTGCTAAGACAAAATTTTTACTTTTTTAAAAAATCTGGGCTAACATCTCTTAAAATAACAATTGTCCTAATTTTCTGAAAATTTTTCTAAATTCAAAATTCTCTTTTGCAGCTGGCATATCTATATATAAAATATATAAAATATGCATTAGTGTATTTTAAATTAGCTCAGCGTTTGCTCTGTTTGCGAATATGTATGCGTGTGACCTCTTCATGAATAAAAATAAGAATTTGCAAGTGAATAAGTATGTTTATGCATATACTTTTTTTCTCTCTATCTCTCTCTTCCTGGCTGTGCTGCTGAACTTCTTAGGCAGATAGAAAAGGGAAAGAAAAATGAGACTTATCCTCCACAGTTGTGGGCATTTGCCTTAACTTTAAACTTTTATTCATCAAAAGCGTATAATTATGTCAGGAAAGTCTTTAACACCAGCTTACCTCATCCATCAACTTTAAGAAAGTGGTACCAGGGGGTCATTGGATCCCCTGGATTTACATCCGAGGCTTTTCTCGCACTTTCTGCCAGAGTTGAAGAAGCAAAAAAAGAAAATAAGAAGCTCATCTGTGGCTTATTAATGGATGAAATGGCTGTAAGATCTCATATTGAGTGGGATGGCAGTAAGTACGCAGTCCAGTCACATTAATGTGACTATCTGTCAAAAGCCAGAATAACCACCTTTCGCAGAGCGGACTGCTGCGAGACGTGCAGGAAGAGAGTCACATAGGTCCCTGAAGGTGTTCTCTGAGATGTTGAGCCATGCCGACTAATGCCGTGGCCAGCTGCGCTAGATTATGCGGTTGAGGATCCATGGCGCGAACAACTCGATCGAGATGGTCCCACAGACGCTCGATTGGGTTTAAGTCAGGTGAGTTTGCTGGCCAGGGGAGGACGGTAAACTCATCCTGGTGCTCTTCGAACCACGCACGTACACTGGCAGCTGTATGGCACCTCGCATTGTCCTGCTGGAAGATGCCATCATCCTGAGGAAAAACAATGCGCATGTAGGGGTGAACATGGTCCGCAAGGACAGATGCGTACTTGTATTGATCCATTGTGCCTTCCACAATGATCAGTGAACCTAGAGAATGCCAGGAAAACATTCCCCAGACCATAATGCTCCCGCCTCCAGCTTGGACCGTTCCGGCAATGGTTGCAGGGTGGTTCCTTTCAGAGGTTTCATGCCTTATACGCCAACGTCCATCTGTCCGATGGAGCATAAAACGCGATTCATCCGAAAACGCAACCTGTCGCCACTCAGTGGACGTCCAGCTGCTGTACTGGCGTGCAAATTCTAGCCTTCGCCGTCGATGAACAGCAGTCAGCATAGGTGCACGAACCAGGCGTCTGCTTCGGAGGCCCAGACGCAGCAATGTTCGCTGAATAGTACTTTGGGAGACACTTTTGGTAGCCCCTTGGTTCATTTTGGTGGTCAGTTGCTCAACGGTAGCCCGTCTATCTGCCCGAACGCATCTCCGCAACCGTCGTTCGCCTCTGTCATCTATGGCCCGTGGTGCACCACATTTGCCACGTCGCTGATTTTGGACAGTCCCATTTTGCCATGCACGGTACACTTTTACCACGGCGGCACGCGAACAGTTCACAAACTCAGCCGTTTCGGAAATGCTTCCACCCTTGGCCCGAAAGCCAATGATCATGCCCTTTTGGAAGTCGGATAAATCGCTTCGTTTCTGCATTACGCCAACGATTGAAATGTTTTCCGAAGCCCTCACACACCCTTTATATATGCTCAACTGCACTGTGCTGCCACCTGCCTTCTGTGATTGGTTATTTAACTCTGACATGGAAAGTTCGTGGTGGTCACATTAATGTGACTGGACTGTGTATTTAGGATCTGTAGATTTGGGAAATAACATTGACGACGATGAAATGCCTGTTGCAAAGGAGGCTTTGGTATTTATGGTCAATGCCTTGAACCAAAACTGGAAAATTCCAATTGCATACTTCCTCATTAATGGATTAAATTCCAATGAAAGAGCAAATTTAATAAAAGAGGCCTTAGGCCGATTACACTGTATTGGAATAGACATTGTCTCTCTAACTTTTGATGGTTTGAGTGCCAATGTGAGCACTGTAAATAAACGTGGAGCAAATATTAATGCTGAGCATTTAAAAAATAGTTTTCCACATCCAGTGACAAAAAAAGATGTATACATTTTCTTGGATGCTTCACATATGATCAAATTAATAAGAAACACTTTAGCCGGTAAAGGTTCTATTTTTGATGAGAATGGTGAAATGATTAATTGGCAATATGTAATAGACTTGGTGGAATATCAAGAAAACTGTGGGCTGCATGCTGCCAATAAATTGCGCAGAAGACACATTGAGCGGCACCACGAAAAAATGAAAGTGAAACTTGCCTCTCAGGTTTTCAGCCTAAGTGTTGCCAATTCCTTAACTTACCTATGAGGTGATCTTAAGGAATTTCAGAATGCTGCTGCCACAGTTCGCTTTTTAACAATATTCAACAATTTATTTGATATCCTTAATTCCAAAAATATATTAAGCAAAGGGTTCAAATCACCACTAAATGCAAACAAGCATAATATAATTTTTGACTTTTTAGAACATGCTGCTGCATACATAAGAGGCCTGAGAATATTGGCAAATGGGGACCATATCCTTGTAAGCAATAGGAAAATAGGATTTTTGGGCTTTTTAACATCTGTTAAAAGCGTTCAATATTTATACACTGAATTGTGTCAGGGGCCAAATCCTATAATGAAATTCCTGCTAACATACAAGGTTTCGCAAGACCATCTCGAAATGTTTTTTAGTGCAATTAGAATGAAAGGGGGACATAACAACAATCCAACTGTTAAGCAGTTTAAAGCTGCATACATAAGACTGTGCCATCATGAAATTATCACATCTGATAATGCTAATTGTATTATTTTGGATGAGACACATATTTTAAATATTACGTCTGCCACGAACAAATATGTGTCTCAACTGAATTACTTTCATCAGGATAGTGATAATGACGATGGTATTTCAGACGGCAGAAATGAATTAGAAATCCACTTATATTCGGATGAGTATCCTCAAAAAGTAAGGGAATACATTTCAGGGTTCTACTCTGATATAAGTCCCCGGTTGCTCCCCGGATATATGTGGTCGCCAAATGTGGCGATATGTGTTTGTGCTGGTTTTTGGCGCGATTGTGTATTCCGCGATGTTTTTTGGCGGGATTTTTTTGGTACAGCTAACCCTTTTGACGTTGAAAGTTGAGTGGGTGCCGTGGTTTTGTTCTGTGTTTGGAGTTTCAGTGTGTGCATGGGAATGGCGTGTTTTAGATTGAAGGAAGTGGTTGAAAAGTTTCAGCCGTGCATTATGGATTGTGTTCGGGATAAGTTTAGTTTGAGACGGTACGATGTGGGTGTAGTTAATGAATCTTTTGTTCATGGCTGTGTGTATGGTAATAGAAGTGTATTTTTGGATTTTTTATGGGAGTCCGGGTTTTTGAAGCGGAATATGACGTGTCAGAAATGCGGAGCTGACATGAAGGTTCGTAAGAGAAAGGGTGTTTCTGATGGACTGGTGTGGGTTTGCAGACATACTGTTGCTGGTGGAGAGTGTAATTCTCAACGAAGTCTGAGGTTTGGATCTTGGTTTTCCTGCAGTAAGTTGACTTTAGAGGAAATTTTTATTTTAACTTTTGAAATTTTGAATTGTAGAAAGACGTGTGAGATAGGAAAGTCATGGAAGTTTAGTGCCCAGACATTATGTGATTGGCGGAATTTCGTCTGTGAAAGTATGTTGAATTTTGTTTGTGAGAAGTCTGAGAAAATAGGGGGTAAGGATAAAGTGGTGGAAATCGATGAGTCGAAGTTTGAAAAGAGAAAATATAATCGTGGTCATCGTGTTGAAGGGCAGTGGGTGTTTGGAGGTGTGGAAAGAGGGACGGGGAGGTTGTTTTTGGTTGCTGTACATGATAGAAGCAAGGAAACACTTATGGGATGTATTAAAGAGTGGATTGAGTCGGGAACAACGATTTATTCGGATGGATGGAAATCCTACAAGGATTTAGGAAAAGAAGGGTTTGAACATTTGACTGTGAATCAAGTATAAATTTTGTGGATAGTGAATCCGGTTGCCATATCAATACTATAGAGACCACATGGCGGCATGTGAAAGCGAGTTTGCCTTCATATAATCGTAAGTCTGATTTTGAATTTTATTTAGCTGTGTATATGTTTTATCATTTTTGTGTTGAAGTTGGGGAAGATTCATTTAATATATTTGTAGAATTTGTAAGAAGTTTTCGGTGGGAGGAGCACAAAATTTCTCTTTAGTTTGTTGAATAAAGTTGTGTTTGTTCAGTTTCTTGTTTTGAATTTTTGTTTGGAATTGATATTTCGTATTTTTGAGAAGTGTTTTGAATGGCAGTGAATTTTTTTTTGTTTTGATTTTGTAGAAAGTTATTTGAATTTGTTGCATTGCTTTAAATTTGGGTTGTTTTTGTTCTGAATTTATTTATTTTGAAATTGTTTGAAATTCATTGTTCTTATTGTAGTTTTTTTTTTTTTAACCTATGTTTGGCGAAAGCGTAGGTTGCGTTAAGGCCTAGGATTTTGCAATTCTGTGATTTTTTTTTTAAAGCCAGTCACTTTCTACATGGTTTCTCATCAAACATTTTTGGTGAGGATTTTTGAAGCCGAGCATGACGTGTCATAAGTCCGAAAGAATTTTGAATGGTAAGTGAAGCTATGTTTTTTCTCGTGTATTTCAGGGAATGTTAATGCATTTTGTAATGTATTTAATGAATATTGTATTTAAGATGATTGTGTTATTAATGAATTATTTCTTCACTGTTTGTGTTTATGCTTACAGTATATAGTTTTTAAAATTTATTGTTATTATTTTAGCTTATTTTAGCGAGGTTTGCAGAATGTCATGATTTCTGCTTAGTGCCACGAATTCTGCGCGGTGCCATGAATTCTGAAATTCTCTGATGTTTTTTAAAGTTAAAACAGGTCGCTGTGTACATGGTTTTTAAGAGAATTATGTTATTAATAATCAATGATTTGTTCACTGGTGTGCCGGTAGAAGTATATTTTTGTGGAAATGTATTGTTATTATAGTTTATTTTAGGGAGGTCAGAGCTATGCAATTATTTCAGCGCAGTGCCACGAATTCTGCAATTCTCTGATGTTTTTTAAAGTTAAAACAGATCGCTGTGTACATGGTTTCTCGTCAAACATTTTTGGTGAGAAACTTCACACTTTTACTATGTAAATTTTTTGTTTTTATTTCGGACTTATAGCGTAAATTGTGTGTAAAAACGTGGTTTTTGCACTTGTGAAAACC